>CM042323.1:7752743-8275243 GCA_023566125.1 Zingel zingel
TACGACATACAAATGTGGATCCATTAGCGCCTGCACTAAGCTAACCAGCTGATAACGCTAACTCGACCAACATAACAACAAGGGAAAAAAGCTTATGGGGGGTTGTTTGGCTCGAGATCAATGTGCAAAGCAGCCTAGGGTGAAATTACTCCGAACCATCACTTTAATCTGCCCATTCAGCCTATTAACATTCCAGCTAATAACATGTAGATTAGTCATGTTAAACTATGTCAGAAAATATTTACGTTGCATATGAGATTGAAAAGTAGAGAAAGAAAAAATAAATATATGGCCTTAGCAATAAACAAGCCGTTCTTTAATGTCACCAACTGTTGTTTAGTACCGTTTTTTTTCTTTTCTTTTTTTACTTTCTTAAAAAGTATCGGTTCAGGCACCGTTAATTATGTATGCAATTAATTTTGATTAATTAATTACAGAGTATGTAATTAATTAGATTACATTTTTGAATCGATTGACAGCCCTAATAAATACATAATATATGTCGAGCAGTGCAGCAATCCAACTGCAAAAGATTTAGAAAGTAGAAACCAAGAAAGAAGACCTATACCAACCGTGATAAACCAGAAACCACTCTTAAACCACCCCTAAACGTTAGACCCGTGATCATGGGGTAGAGCAACATCTCCAAGTAGGCCAACTCGCAGTCCCCCACTGCCCACTATATACAGTGCCTTGCGAAAGTATTCGGCCCCCTTGAACTTTTCGACCTTTTGCCACATTTCAGGCTTTAAACATAAAGATATAAAACTGTAATGTTTTGTGAAGAATCAACAACAAGTGGGTCACAATCATAAAGTGGAACAAAATTTATTGGATATTTCAAACTTTTTTAACAGATAAAAAACTGGGCGTGCAAAATTATTCAGCCCCTTTACTTTCAGTGCAGCAAACTCTCTCCAGAAGTTCAGTGAGGATCTCTGAATGATCCAATGTTGACCTAAATGACTAATGATGAAAAATAGAATCCACCTGTGTGTAATCAAGTCTCCGTATAAATGCACCTGCTCTGTGATAGTCTCAGAGGTCCGTTTAAAGAGCAGAGAGCATCATGAAGAACAAGGAACACACCAGGCAGGTCCGAGATACTGTTGTGGAGAAGTTTAAAGCCGGATTTGGATACAAAAAGATTTCCCAAGCTTTAAACATCCCAAGGAGCACTGTGCATACCGATAATATTGAAATGGAAGGAGTATCAGACCACTGCAAATCTACGAAGACCCGGCCGTCCCTCTAAACTTTCAGCTCATACAAGGAGAAGACTGATCAGAGATGCAGCCAAGAGGCCCATGATCACTCTGGATGAACTGCAGAGATCTACAGCTGAGGTGGGATACTCTGTCCATAGGACAACAATCAGTCGTATACTGCACAAATCTGGCCTTTATGGAAGAGTGGCAAGAAGAAAGCCATTTCTTAAAGATATCCATAAAAAGTGTCATTTAAAGTTTGCCACAAGTCACCTGGGAGACACACCAAACGTGGAAGAAGGTGCTCTGGTCAGATGAAACCAAAATCGAACTTTTTGGCAACAATGCAAAATGTTATGTTTGGCGTAAAAGCAACCCAGCTCATCACCCTGAACACACCATCCCCACTGTCAAACATGGTGGTGGCAGCATCATGGTTTGGGCCTGCTTTTCTTCAGCAGGGACAGGGAAGATGGTTAAAATTGATGGGAAGATGGATGGAGCCAAATACAGGACCATTCTGGAAGAAAACCTGATGGAGTCTGCAAAAGACCTGAGACTGGGACGGAGATTTGTCTTCCAACAAGACAATGATCCAAAACATAAAGCAAAATCTACAATGGAATGGTTCACAAATAAACATATCCAGGTGTTAGAATGGCCAAGTCAAAGTCCAGACCTGAATCCAATCGAGAATCTGTGGAAAGAACTGAAAACTGCTGTTTGCAAACGCTCTCCATCCAACCTCACTGAGATCGGGCTGTTTTGCAAGGAGGAATGGGCAAAAATTTCAGTCTCTCGATGTGAAAAACTGATAGAGACATACCCCAAGCGACTTACAGCTGTAATCGCAGCAAAAGGTGGCGCTACAAAGTATTAACTTAAGGGGGCTGAATAATTTTGCACGCCCAATTTTTCAGTTTTTTATCTGTTAAAACAGTTTGAAATATCCAATAAATTTCGTTCCACTTCATGATTGTGTCCCACTTGTTGTTGATTCTTCACAAAAAATTACAGTTGTATATCTTTATGTTTGAAGCCTGAAATGTGGCAAAAGGTCAAAGTTCAAGGGGGCCGAATACTTTCGCAAGGCACTGTACATTGAGAATACCGCAGTATAAAAAGAAAAGATCGTAGGTAAAAACATAATAAACAGTAATAATGAAAGTAAAGGGAAACAGCAGAAAGAGAAAATAATATGAGAAATGTTTGCCATGTCAACTCCATTCACTAAATCAAACGCACAGAAGATACCAAGTGATGCTCGCTAGTTGGATAAACAGTCTATTTCGGCTCATGACATTAAGCAGTGCAATCCCAAATTAAGACACATGGCAGAGTTATGTATTAAATCGATACAAAATAGTAAGTAAAGCACCTTACTCTGTTCCCTTAATGAATAAAAATAAAATAAAATTTAAAAAATTAAACAAAGCTTATTCATTGAGAGATTCCGTGAAATCCTTAGCTTCTTGTGGAGTGTTGAAGAAGTGGCTTGCTCCTCCCCGTGTTGCTTTCAGCCTAGCAGGGTAAAGGAGAAAGGTGCAGAAGCCCAGTTGTTGTAAAGCATTCATTGAAGCAGAGAAGGACAGCCGGCGTCTGAAAGTTTGTGTGCTGTAATCTGGAGTAAAGCGAATAGCCATCCCATCCACCTCCACAGTTGTTTTCCGTGCAGCGCCTAGGATCCTATCCCTGTCAGTGAAACGTAGCAGCTTCAACAGGAGAGTGTGGGGAATGGGTTTGCCGTTAGCGTCCTCCTTTGCTGCGCCTACCCGATGTGCATGCATCATTTCCACAGAACCCAGCTCCGGAAACCATTTTGGGATAGCAGTAGACAGATAGGTAAGCGGATTTAACGTTTCCATATGCATCCGTATATTGTCTCTACGTGATCTGTCTTCCATGTCAGTTACCTTATCTTCCAGACTGGCACACCTTGCCCTTAGCTTGCTCAGTGATGCAGAGAGATGGCTATTTACTTCAGTCAGGCGGTTTTCACCTGTCTCCATGTACTCCATACCCTCCCGCATGGCCACCATTTCACTCCTAAATTCTGCCATTTGCTCAGCAACCATGGCTTGAGTTTTATCTGAGAGTTGAGTCACCACGTCCTCCACGAATTTGGGGATAGCCTCCTTAATACCTTCTGCGACTGCTAGCTTAACTAGCTCAGCAAGTTCTTCACTATCAATTGAACAAGAAGTTGTCTGCTTAGCAGCCGTCTTCTTCGATGAAGTCACCATGACAGAGTGTTGAATACGTTTATAAAAATAAAACAATCGACCAAAGTTTTAGCTATGCGGATAAAATGTGAAAGATTAAAGGGGCAACTGCGGCGCCGTGGTGAGAAACTACTGTATCCCTCGCGACGATCACGTGACTCCCCAGTGAAGATTTTTGTTCTTGTGCAGTTTGTATTTCTATGTTCTGTTCTGTATGTTTGCATTTAAAAAAAATTAATAAAATAAAAAGTTGATCTAAAAAAAAAAAATCCTGGAATCGCCCCTGGTCTCGTGATATCAAACAGTTATGACCATCATGGAAATGACTTGTAGCTAGGCCCACACCTACTTCAACCACAACTCTTTTGCCATGAAAAATTATTTTCTTTATCTTCGTAAATGATATAAACATCCTTAATTCCAGAAACGTACTAGACTCAGACCATTTCTTAGAAGAAAACTGTTTTTTGTTTTCTGTTAAAGCAATCCCTTTTGTTTGTGCTAAATTGGCCATGGTGGCACTAAGTATTGAATGGTTGTTTAAAGGAGTAGTTTGACATTTTGGGAATGTACGCTTATTCTCTTATCTTAGATGTGAGAAGATCGAAACCACTCTGTCTAGACATGGTATTGAACTTTTTATGTTATTCTCTGCTGCAAAAAAGAAAAATGAACTGTCCCTTTAAATTATCAATGCTAATATCTCAAAATGACTAGAAAAAGCTTCAGAGATAGCAATGCAGAGGGAAAGCAAGAGATGAGTGTAGTAAAGATAAGTTGCAGAACAAGAGAGCACAGTGAACCAGAAAGAGTAAGAGGTGAGAGAACGAGAGCGCCCACGCTATAAGGCGTTCACCTCCGCTCAAAGAAACCTAATTTTCCTCCTCTTATGCCCGCCTCCATCCATCACTCTCCTCCTTCTCTTAGTGTCTCCTGGTGTCTGTTCTCGCACTGATTAATGAGCAATGCCCGAGCTGAACCTATTAACAACGTGTAATACCGCTCAGTCTGCAAATAGCCTGCACTGTCCAGACCTACTTTACACTTCTCAAGGTAGCGGTGGCCTATTAGGTTGCTCTCTGACTGTGCCATGTTGTCTCTGGGTGGGGTAGCTGTTTCTCTCTCTCTCTCTTTCTCTCTCTCTCTCTCTCTCTCTCTCTCTCTCTCTCTCTCTCTCTCTCTTTCCTTGTGTCTATTTCTGCCCTTCTGTGCCCTCTCATGTCTTTCCGTGCCTCCTCCTCCTCCTCCCCAGTTGTATTCCTCGTCTGTCGTTGTATCAGTTATTACTCTCTCCCTCTCTTCTCCAGCTATCCTTGGCCCTATTAGGGTGGTCAAGTTGGGAGATTAATCGACCTGAAAACCACATCCATCAAAAAAACCTTCAAGGAACACGTGTCTCCCTCAACCCACTTCTTACAGCAAGACTTCTTCAGTTGCATGTGCATGTACAGCGCACACACACACACACACACACACACACACACACACACACACACACACACACACACACACACACACACACACATACTAATTTTATTGCACATATTTCATCACTTTGTTTCTTTGCAACCTAATACTCACAGCAGGAAGTTATTGGGGAACACCCACGCCAGAAACATGGGTGGGGCTCAGAACTAACCTGGAATTAAAAGTTTGTTTCTATTTGCAATTATAAAAATGTTACATTTTACATGGAGTAAGTCATGATTGTGATTGGTTTAAAGAAGTTGTTTTTTTTTCCTATCTCAGAATGTATCTGTGGTGTAGCACACCTTACTCCACAGCGCTATGGAGATAGTTCTGGCAATGCGAGACTAGCTGCTGAGTAGGTAGTGTACAGTGGGTTTTTCGTAGCACTTTCCAAACAAAGCATTGTAAAGCATTTTCTTTATTTTCTGAGCCCAATAGATTGTTCTCTTTGTTCAACCAAAGCTTGAAAGCACACTGAATTGCCATTCCTTGAGCCTTTAAACAAAGAGCGCCATCTGGATCAACAAGTACAAGTAATGGTTCATAATGCTTCATTTGGACATCACTAATTCTTTCGAGCTTTTTTGCTGAAAACAGCTGCCCCAAACCAACAGCCAAAAAAAGAGATAAAACTTGCTATAAATCTCTGTGAAGCTGAACAAAGCTGCAGACTCGGGTGATAGTTCTCTGTTGGTTCACTGCGAGTGACCCCTTTTACGTCACATTGTCATTTGATTTTTAGTTTTTATGAAAATATAAATTATAACCGCTTTAAAATAGTAAGACAAACTTTCTACAACCTTCACAGTGGACAAATGCAACTCTTTTCTCTCACTTTTTCAATCCAAAATCGACACCATTCATAGGCGCCGATGAAAATACTGAGCACCCACGTGTGCCAGACTGCCACTAGGCTACATTCATACATTGATTCTTAATTTCCCACGAAGCTGATCGCGGTAACGTGTCAGTTGAACTTTTCATCTCCAATCCTATCCGTATATCATTGTTAAAGGTAGTCTGTATATGCGACGTACCGCAGACGTCGCGGCTCGCGCCTCACGATATTTACCGACGTTTGCCTCCCCGCCGCCCGGCTTGGGGTTCCGCTTTCGTGCGCTCCCCGGGGCGTCCACAGTGTCAGAAACAGCCACAATGTAGTTAATCAGCTTCAGTCCCTCAACACCTTGTCATGTTGCTGACCATTGGAGAAAAGGTGAGCCCATTAATTGGTTACTGAAAGTTATTTCAAGCAATCAGCTACCATTTACACTACAGGGAAATGTACAATACTAAGAACTTTTAGAGGTATCTGTCCTGATAATAGCTTGAGCAGGAAGGTGTGACGGAAACAGAGAGTAAGACTAGTGAAGAGGGTGACGGGGAAGTGAAAGTTGGCTCAGCGGGTAGGGAGAGAACAAAATATGGGAATTTATATGTAAAAGGAAGTTTGTTATTACTTATTTTCTATTCCTATTTTAAATCTCAAAGCAAAGGCTTTCTGCCAGTGAGGTTTAGTCGTAGCTCTTTGACAGTGAAAGTGACATAGAAGAGAATGTGTCTGAGACTCAGGAGAATGTTGAGAGGATCCCGATTATAAGGCTACGTCTACACAAATACCTTTTCATTTTTAAGCTATATTTTAAGACCAAAAATGGTCTCCGACCACACAAGCGTTTTAGCTCCAGTATAATAACTAATCTGTCCATATTAACACGTCTGACAACGCATAACACATGACCATTTGCATACACTGGGCACGTGCATGCTGGTGTAAAGCAGATTGTCTGAAGTCCCTTTGGGGTTGAAAATCATGTATGTATAAGTTGAAAATACAGAAATACAGGGGCCGGAGTTATAACAACGGGGGTGTGGCAAGGCTCAATATAAACAAAGGATGCGTGGTTCTGCTGCACTGCTAGCAAAGCATGGGAAAGTTTGTGAAAAGGACTGACAGGTAAACGTAAAGGCAAGAAAATATGTAGTGGTGACCACAATTCAATTCAATCTGTCCGTTCATACCAGCCGCGAGTGAATGTGTCAAGCCAGGAAGGTAATTACATACAGGAAGACCACTGTGCAGCTGGATGCTTTACAAAAATAAAACAAATTTCAAAATAAAACACCCAGGTTTATGGTGATTTTGGCTGTCTTGGCTTCTCAGCTGTGTCTACAGCGAGACATGCGATCAGGCACACGGCGAGAGAGACCAACGGACGGACAGACAGAGTGACACACACACACACACACACACACACACACACACACACACACACACACACATGAAGAGAGAGAGACAGCTGAGAGAAGAAGGCACAAATCTTTGCTTTGTGGCTATTTGTGGCGCATCAGCGTGTGGTGTGTTTTCGCTATAAGGAGCCTGATTCGACTGCCACTCTCCCAATGCGGTGTCATCTTATCAGTGGTGGAATGTAACTAAGTACATTTATTCAAGTACTTTACTTGAGTCTTTTCTTTTCATTCCACTTTCTACTTCTACTCTGCTACATTTTCAGTACTCTTTACTCCACTACATTAATCTGACAGCTTTAGTTACTAGTTACTTTACAAATTAAGATTTTTAATTCAAAACACATGTAGTTTATAAAATACCATGTTTTATTATAAATTAAACTACCCAATAATATATAGGCCTACAAGTACAGCTGAAATGATTAGACCATTAAACACTTATTATTAATTTACATGTGAATATTTATCACTTTCTTTCAACAGTCCATGTAATCCATTTCAGCCAGCGTAGGGTTAGGGTTAGGTTTGGGTTAAAACGCAACGCCCGGGATGGGCGCTGTGAGGGGCACGGGGACAAAGGGACCACTGGTGTGAACAAAACACTTAAAAAACCAAGTTCAGTTATATAAAAGCTGTTCAAAGGGTTAGGGGTCCAGTGTCTAAAATGTGAGGCTTTTTCTGCATTGAGTACTTTTACTTTTAATACTTTAAGTACATTTTCCGGATCATACTTACTGTACATACTTTAACTGAAGTAACATTTTCAGTGCAGGACGTACAGTGTATTTTTACAGTGTGGTATTAGTACTTTTACTTAAGTAAAGGATTTAAATACTTCTTCCACCACTGCATCTTGTTGACTATCCATTTGTGGAGAAACAGCTGATTGTGGCACATTTTGTGTTCTGACCTCTGTCTCTGCTCAGTTTCAATATTTACCTTTATTACGGCCCGAGCGCCAACAGCGGCAAAGGCCCTATTGATACTGAAAGAATTATTATTTTCCCGGCAAATGAATTGCCTTTTTGAGGGGCTTAACATATTCAAAAACTCACCAAAATTGGCGGTTGCATCAAGTCTGGTGAAAATGTACGTATTTTAAGGGTTTCGGGAATAGGCGCACAAAAATGGCTTGCTAGCGCCACCTACAAAGTAAAAGAAATTGAGCCCCTGCAGTACGTTTAACGTAGACCAACGAAATTTGGTACACATATGAAGCATGTCAAGACGTACAAAAAAACGTAACTGGAGCCATACCCTAAACCCAACACTAAGTCCGCCATTTTGAATTGAAAGTTAGAAATTAGTGTGATTTTTTTACTTAGTCTCAGTTTACGCGCCCCCTAGTGGCAACAGGAAGTAGGCCTAAAAGTCAAGGTGCTATACTTTAACGAACTCCTCCTAGAGATGTCATCTAAAGACCTTAACGATGAAAAGTTATTAAAAGCAAAACTTTTCGTCCATTTTGAGCATTTAATGATTAACAAAGAAGTTGTTGTAACTTTAGTGTACATTGTCCAATTTGGCCAAAATTTCTCACAATTGACAAGAGTCCAGGCCTGAGGACATTTTTAAGCCAAAATTGACTTTTGGTCATAGCGCCCCCTGCTGGCAACAGGAAATCAGTCTTATATGACAAACATTATCCAATTTACATGAAACTTATGTGTGGTGTACATGTTATACTGAGCCGCCCCCTATACTTTAACCATGCCCACTTACTCAGGCCACGCCCCCTTTCATAACTGGTGATCCATTAAAGGTAGAGTCTTGCGTGAGGTATCATTGAACTCAGCAGAGAGTTCCTTATTAATTGAGGATGGTTTGGCCCGTCCCCCTATGCTTAAGCCACGCCCCCTTTCATAACTGGTGACCCGTTTACTTACCGTTTTCCTGACTTCTTTTTTATTGGTAAATGTTTGCCCCGATTTGGCCACGCCCCCTTTTACAGCTAATGAACTGTATGACGTAGAGTCTTGTGTGAGGTATCATTGAACTCAGCAGGGAGTTCCCTTTTCATTAGTGACGATTTGCAGTGTCTGAGTGCAAATCCACGGTCGCAAGGAGCGGCGTCCGCCAGTAACCCCAACGCGCGCAGAGTCGCGAGGGCCCGTCCAACACTGCTTGCTGCTTTAATTTATTTTAGTTTTTTCTACGAAATGGAGGGGGGGGGAGGGTTAGGGTTAGAGTTTGGGAACCACTGGTTTAAGGTAAATGGAATTACCTCACGGAACAGGCAGGATGTCTTTCCCTGAATATAAAACTAAGTAAGGACATGTTTGCAGTGTTGTGGGGATCTGTCGAACACAGGGGTTACATCACATGTTCTTCCACACTGTATGTGTGATGTTATTCACGCAAAGGAGTTCCCAACATGCTCTCTTGTTCATATAATGCCATGTAGGAACTTAATGTTGAAACTCTAGCAGGCTTTTGTATGCAGTCAAGTACTTTATTTCTTGCAGCCAAGAGGAGCCGCAAGGATGTCGGGCTCGGCACTGTTTAATGTTTCATTTACCATCTGAAAATGAAACAACTGAGAAGACTATTCAGAAGACTGAGAAAAAAATGAACAGTGGGATGCCACAGTTGTGCTGGTAATCTCACTATGGAGATGGTTTGATTTGTGAAAATGGAGCTTTAGAAAATATGACAATTTGACAGTAGCCTGGGGTAAGCAGCCAGGGATAGCCACACTTTTTTTTTTTTAAACTGCCACCTCTTTTCTCTGTGAATCAAAAAGGGAAGACCTGCTAACCTGTTATGTAAGCTAACAGCACCAAGTGAAAAGGCTGGCACAGAGAGACAGTGGATGTCCATATCAACAAAAACTGTCAAGTACAATTCTTCTGCTATGGTGTTCACATTTATTTCACTCTAACTTGAAAGCTAATATACTGAGTATACAAAACATAATGGAGGTTTGAGTGTAATTGGGTTGCAGCCCTCTTTTACAGTTTTTTTTCAGCCATAACATATAATTATCTAATTGGACCGCACTCTGGTGTATTTCTAACCTCTTACTTTTTCAATCTAACTGCTGACCCAAAAACACACTTAACACACCACATGGTAACATTTTAGAATATGCCAGTCATAGCAAATTTGTCAGGTCAATAGTTAAGTTAATCCTTAGCACCCAATTGACATTTTTTTCCCTCGTCAAAAATCACACAGCTTCTTTCCCTTTATTCTTCTTATGAGTCGTAACTCAGTTAAACCAGAACACACACTGCAGGAATAACTGGACTATGACTTACTCTTTCCAGAGATAATGTAGTTTCTCTATTGTTTGAATTTAAAATGTGCTTCTTGTAATTTGATATCCAGCCAACATTATCAAAGTGAAACCTTTTTCTTCAGTATCAAAGGTAATCCAGGTGATTATTGTCTGTATATCCATGGTTGCGCTACAAACTGGAACTGCAATTGGCTAATGCAGCATGACTTTCCCAAAATGTATCCAAAATATGTATGCGGGTTTGGCCCACAGGAAAGCCTCGTTGACATTAAAAAAATCTCTTTTTCAAAAGAGTCCTGGTCAAGATATAGGCAGCAATAACAATGACTCACTGACAATGTATATAACACACACACACACACACACACACAAAATAGGCACAAACATTGGCATTAAACAGAAATGTGATATAATCATGTAAAATATTAAAACAAATAACCCAGACATTTCAAGATTCTAAAATACCTCAAAACACTGGCAGCCTATACTATCACCTATTGATGTGAGAATTACACTTGTGTTACCCTACAGTTGTCAGTGATGACCAAGGTTATTATAGTTTAGCATTTTTCATAAGTTTTTATTTTTATTTCGTTTTGACTTTTTGCTGTCAAATTCAGTTTATTTTTTATTTTTTGAAAATGCTTAATTTTAGTTTAGTTTTTATTAGTTTTAGCATTAGTTTTTTCTTTTTTTGTAATATGGGTTATTTGTCGGGAGATTCAAAAAGAATGGTGTAATAATAACTCAACAAAAATGTGTTAAAAAATGTATTCACAATGTATTCAACAATAACATCAGTACAAACTATGTACATATGATGATGAGCACAGATATGTAAACAGTCTACACAAGACACAGCAGTAAGTGCAAAATGTGTAAGTGACCTGTTCCAGGAAAAAACCTAAATAGCAGACTAAAGAAGACATACAGAAACAGGTGTTTTGAACTTTGGTCGAGTAAAGTGGTGAACTTTTTGAAGTCAATCAACTCACACAGTTGTGTAGACATCCCAGTATTAATCCACATATTTAAGGAGAACTCCGGGCAATTTTTACGTTAATCTTGATCGCTATAAGTATGTGAATACTGTCGATAGCAAAAAAAAAACGAGCCGAATCAGTGCTAGCATCATGGAGCTGCTGCAGCTAATGCCGAGAGCTCCCACTTAGCTAAAACGGCAGTTTTGGGGGCATATCATAAAAAGTGCATTTGTGCCTCTTAACAGACACAAAATGCAATTAAAATGTCTGTGCAACATGAACAGGGCCCTTACATGACAACAAGATGCGTTTTCAACTCAGACATTGTATAAATTCACCTAAATTCAAGTTTATTTCATGTGGTTATGATCATATCAGTGACTATGTAACTACATGGAAATGGGCCAAATTATACCTGTTTCTTGTAAAGAAACAGCGTTACAGAAGGCTGGCTGTAGTCTTGCGCTGAAGTCCCGCGGGAATTCAGTTGTAGCAGGAAAAGGTAAACAGCAGATCGTAGGTAGTGAGTGAAGAGTGGAGATGTTCACAAGGGAAGAAGCTTGGAGTAACGTAACTATGGAGCTAGAGCCAGCCTTCAGTAACGCTATTACTGTACAAGAAACAGGCATCATTTGGCCTGTTTCCATGTAGTTACATAGTCACTGATATGATCATAACCACTACAGTGCTCAATTACCTATTTTTGAGGGGGAAATAAACTTTTTTCGCCACAAAAATTTCGCCGCGAAAGCATGAACTGTCCTCCGGAGGTCATCCACCAGACCAGCGGGCGCCCGTGGATTGTTGTCGGCCGCGGCAGGTGGGGAAGGCGGGGAGGAAGTAGAAGGATGCCGGTCGGACCTGCTAGCCTGGCTAAGGCAACTAACACACAGTTCGCCACTGCAGAGACTACTATTCACCAACGCCAGATGGATTGCACACAAAATGGATATATGCTACAAATACACACAGAACTGCTGCGTGATGATTATTACCGAAGCCTGGCTGAACACACTTACTCATCCCAGACGGCAGCTAACAGGGTAGGTGAATTTAAACAATGTCTGAGTTGAAAAACGCTTCTTGTTGTCATGTAAGGGCCCTGTTCATGTTGCACAGACATTTTAATTGCATTTTGTGTCTGTTAAGAGGCACAAAGGCACTCTTTATGATATGCCCCCAAAACTGCCGTTTTAGCTAAGTGGGAGCTCTCGGCAATAGCTGCAGCAACTCGATGATGCTAGCACCGATTCGGCTCGTTTTTTTGCTATCGACAGTACTAACATACTTATAGCGATCACGATTAATGTAAAAATTGCCCGGAGTTCTCCTTTAACCCACGCTTCCCCCCCGCTTTTGGTGTTCCTACGTATTTACTAACCAGCAGCTATCGGGTCGCCAGTGAAAGCAAGCCTGTAGTGTTCTCTGTCCTGTGGTTGTCTCCGTCATGCTGCCTGGCCCTGTATCCATACATCCATGCCTGTAACGTTACCGGGGTTAGCTTCTGTTTCGGGGAAAGGGGGCTTTGCGTTCTCCTTTACCTTGTTAAGGTAAGCTAGGTTAGCCTCCTTGTACACGCTTCTCAAATGTAGGCTACTTTCAAATTCGTGGGATTTTTCCCTGCAATAAAATGTCCACATATTTTACCACCTTCCACTGCAAGGCACTTGCTTTTATCTGACACAGTCATAATCAAATAGGACTCTGCCGCTTTCTAACGACTTTCGGTACCGCCATGATGCCAGGCGAGGGGCAAGGACGTGTTGTGTTCAATTTGACGTGGAATGTCGGAATTTCGCGGTACCCAGTCGGAAGCTATACACGTCTACGGGAAATGTCATGGTCGGAAATATATAACGTTATTTGCTCTATGAAAGACATTGACAAAGACGAAAACTAAGTCAATTTACTCGATAATATTATTTTATTTTAGTTAGTTTTGCAAACAGACATTACAGTTTTAGTTTAGTTGTTTTTTTGTAATGCCTCGTTTTTGTTTTTATTTCAGTTAAAGACAATGTTTTTTCCCACCTAGTTTTCGTTAACGATTATAACCTTGGTGATGACACAACAGTTTTATTTTATTTATTTATCCTTTATCTAGCCAGGAGGGTCCCATTGATATACATTATTTCTTCTTCCAGGGGGTCCTGGTGGTGGTGGTGAGGATGATGATGCTGATGAGACACACGTTTCTAAATGCTGACTAAAGAGTATACTCAATGTCTATTATAAAGGAAGTAGTGAATGAGTGTTTGTTTTCCAGTCCCAGCACATAATAAAATCTCTCAAAACAAAAATTACGATATACATAAATACTAAAATAAATAAGAATTGCACCTTTGCTATCACCGTCCAAGACATGCCTCAGACCCCCTTCTGGGGTTCACCACTTATCTTAGGTATCCTGGTCTACATTATCCCTCTGTAGAAGCTCCCCTATGGCTCCTTTTTATGTTAATTAAGTCAAATGGTTTCCAGATTCTCTCATACACCAAGCTTTCACTGTTTTGTAAAGCAGATTTAGACTAGTGGCAGCTTTTTCTTCTTCCATATGGCAGGCATCGTTCCTTTATCCAGCTTGCAGTTGTTGGATGAGATCATCCATTCACACAACATGATCCCATTAATGCTGAACTTTCAACACAGCTGAGGGCTGGTTGAGTCAAGCTGTTCCATCTGGGCTAGTGCTAAACCAGTCCTATTAATGAATTAGCAGCCTGTGTGTTTCACATACATTCCATACTGTGTCTTCAACCTTGTCAAAGTAGTAAAGCCATGACAGAAAGGTCATGAAAGTTATTGGAGAGCTTCAAATACATCTTTTTCATTTGAATGTGGCATAAACACTAATGTCACAGGGATAGCAATGCAAGGGGTTCAATTAACATGCAAATACATGGTATGCATCTCTTAATTTGAATTAAGTATCGATAATTATGTCCTTCTAACTGGAGGACGTTTTTGACTCCTTAAACTCATGTAGTTACAATTCATTACGGAAGATTTGACATAGCTGAGACGGCATGTGTCTCAGTTATTAATGTCAAATGGTTTTTGCCTTTCAAGTTTTAATTGAAAACGTGGAATTGCCCGACTTTCTAATTGTGGCTCTTGCGCTCCCATTACAAGCGTGTGCTAGTGAGTACTGAGGGCATCTCAGCAGCATATTAATGTCAGTGATAAGTCTGACTTTTAATGTTGCCTCTTGAATAAAAAGGAAAAAAAATCCAGCCTAAATGTGAATAGTAAAGTACAGTCTATATTTGGGACACATTTCTCCTCAGAATCAAGGACTCCTTTATTCAATTCCACATTTTTGTCTATCAGCAGTGAATGGCTGATTCTAGATTACAGGCAGAAATATGATACCAGATGATTCAAAGGAGATACCAATGCTTTATACGTTTGAGGCACTTTAAATAAAGCAATTAAAGAGGCAATATTAAAATCCTTCAACTAATGAGTCCATAAAGTCAGATTCCATGTTACTGTCAATGCAGCAACTCCAGGTTTCGTCTGGTGGTTACATCATGCTGAGAAATCAAAGAGACACTCATTAAGCTTTCTTAACTCAAAAGCTTCTTACTTAAAATGTCCTTGCTGCCTTCAACTTGTGAGTCAAAAGAATGAGTACTGAATAGTTTGTTAATTAGATAGCCTGATTGGAAATTCACAGTTAAATCAATTTGATAGGTTTGACCAACTTAGAGCAATAATTAAATCAGCAACCATATTGACAACTGTCATAATTAGGCCCATTTAATCATTATCCTCTTGTAAGTTTCCCTTATGGTTATAATTATTATAATTTTCATCAGACTCATGACCCATGTAAACAAGCAAAGGAACAATACAAGTTTCTAGACAGCTAACCCAGCCACAGTGCAGCCTGTAAAATATGCTAATGGTGTGCTAACAGTTTCTTAATAAACTTTAGGATTTTCAGTGAGCTCAACATTTTGGCTCATAAGTCATTAAATAATGATTTTAAGTTTGGAAACTGTATTAATCAACTTCAAAACAACCTGACAGACATAGAGCCCTGTTATATTAGAATCTTGCTAACCTGATATGGCTAACATGTTAGCAAACAATTTCTTATTTACAAATCCAGCACACACAACAATATAAGCGTTCATTTGGAGACATGTTTATGGTCACCCTGTTGAATGTAAGCCCTTTATTTAGAATATCTTTAGCTGCTAGATGTTTAACGATCTTTAACAGGTAGCTAGTAACTCTAGCGAGATTCCACTCTAGCGAGATTACGCTATAGCGACGCAAATAATGTCTGCTGTTATGCCAAATCCACAAACCACCAACTTTATGCATTATGGTAGCACAATTGTCAGTAGAGAGGACAGAGACGTGTGGAAGAGAAGGCAGACTATTGTACGCAAAGTTTCTGTAAGTTATACTTTACTTTGGCTACTTGGAACGCTGCTTTGTCACTTTTTGACCTGCCTCTGGGTCGTCTCGTTCATCATACTACATGTAGTCCTGCCATGCTGGCTGTCCCTTTTACACATATGTTGGGTCAGTGCTGTTACGGCTCTGTGATTACCTCCGCTGCCGGCTTAAAGGGGCAACAATTCTATCCCCTGATTCCGTCTTTGTACCTTTCATACAGACGGCTAGGTGACTTAAAGGCGCAACAGTCCCGTCTTGAACAGGCTGTGTAAAGGGGCTTCTATCTGCGGTTTGGTGTTGGACACCTACCATACAGTGGATAAGTCAAAGCTTTTTAACTGAAAACAGCTGCCACTACAACTGGAAAATAGGGTTGAGGAGAGTGGTAACACCAGAGACGGTTTAGACCCGAAACACCCCAACTCAGAGTAATTTCCTGTATTTGTGTCATGTGGGTTTTTTAGGAGCCTAGCGGGAGGTATGAAATGTTTTGATTCCAATGGAAGAAGTGAACGTAAAAACAGATTATGACGGATTATTCCGCCCTATAGTCACCAAAGTAAATATTGGACCCATTTTTCACAAGCGACATAGGCTTGAAGAAATGATAATGATAGAAAGTTAACTTTGTTCAAGACCTGTTTCTGTTAGATAACGTCAACTAACGTTCGCAAACATCCTAACAAAACAAATTTTCATAATGCTAAATATGGCTTTTAGCTGTGAAAATATGTAATGTTAGCAAAAGAAAATAATAAATTATGACTTTAACTTTCCATCCATTCACACAACGTTCACTACACTTTCAAACGAGGCCACGCCCATTTGGAAGACAGGAAGTGTGTACTGTTTTATACAATTGCCGATGTGTGTAATCTTTAGTTATAGAGAATCAAACAGTACATTTGAGAAACATGAGCTAGCTAAGTTACGCTTAGTTACTCAATGGATAGTGGTTGAACTTCTAGACAAGCACAGGGGAAGTGACTCAAAGGTTGTGGGTCCGAATTGGACATTTTCGAGTAAAGTCACAACTGTTTGCTGTCCTGGCTCCACAATGATAGAACGAGCTCCCCATTTACATCAGGACAGCAGAAACTTGATACATCTTCTGTCGTAGACTGAAAACTTATCTGTTCAGAGTGCACCTTGGCCTACCTTTCTCTAACTCGTATTGTCTCTAAATGTAGCACTTGAAGCAGTTCAACATATTTGATGAAGTTGATGTAGCCCACTTGCTTGATTCTTGCCATTTTTGGGTTGTACACACATGGTTGAATGCACTTATTGCAAGTTGCTTTAGATAAAATTGTCAGCTGAATGAAGGTTATGTAAAATCCCTGAGCTGCAGAATTAAGTTTATCTTTTAAATTACACTAAGTGATTTGATAACAATATATAAAAAATGATTAATGAAGCTTTATGTTTATTTTACCATTGACTCTTAATCTAGGAAAACTATCTACATATATCTTAAAGTAATTATTAAAGATGGGACTGTATAATCTGTCACGGCCTATTCCCTTTTTGTTGTTCTGTGTGTGTGTGTGTGTGTGTGTGTGTGTGCGCGTGTTTGTGTGGGCAGGCATGGTTTTCTCCAGGGCACTTGGCTCTCCAGCGCAGCTGCAAGCGATCTCCTAATCAAGCCCCAGCACAAGTACTCCTGAGATCCAGGCAGCGAGCGTCAGTTTGTTTCAGTCACTCACGTGGTAAATTACTCTTGGCCAAAACTCCAAGGAATTCTAGTGAAACCTTTTATTATTGTGGATACCCCTGTGCTAACACCTTTTTTCTCTCTGTGCGCAGTTGTTTGGATTCGCCGTCACCTACACTACTTGCCACACCACCCGCCCTGTACTTCATGCCTGCTTTGCCTACCTCCACTCCTCCTGCCATTGGACTACCACCTCCCCTTTTGCAAGATCTTCTGTACAACTGAGCATTCATGAAAACCTTTTTGCTAACCCAAAACCACACCTAGCGTACTTAACAGAACAAACTGGCCAAGAATGGTCTCAGCAGACACCAACTTGCTATGCCAAGCCCTCGCTTCTCAAGGCGTGCTTGTAGGAAGCCATGAGCAAGCCATTCAAGAAACCAGACACTTCAACAACTAACCTCTAGCATAGCTCAACTCAGTGATAAATTGGGTAAAGTTACCACCCACCTCTCCACTGTTGCTCAGTCCTCGGATGCCATCTCCTCCTCGGCCATCTCTTCCTCCACCTCGGCTTCCAGCCAGCACTTGTTAGCTCGAGAGCCCTTCTTCCCCCTACCACTCAAGTGATTTAGGTTCTTGTGGCCGTTTTCTTCTCCAATGCTCTTAGTATTCCAACAGCAGCCAGCCACCTACTTCGCAGATAAGTCCCGTGTGTCTTTCATTATTAGTTTACTGTCTGAGAAAGCATCACAATGGGCTACAGCGTTATGGGGGAGTGGTTCATTCATTTGTGAGTCTTATGTAGCCTTTGTGAGATGTGCAAGATCTGTGATCACAGGGTGCAGGGAAGGGAGGCAGGTTATTCTCTCTTCACCAGGGCTCAAGTTCTGTAGCAGAGTTTGTGGTGGAGATTCGCGTTTTAGCTGCTGAGAGCGGGTGGGGAGAGCATGGTCTCTTAGAGGAGGTTAAGGACGAGCTAGCGGTTAGGGATGAGACCGCTAATTTAGATTCCTTGATTTCCCTGGCCATTCGCTTTGATAACAGGCTTAGAAAGCGTAACAGGGAGAGGGGTGGTAATAGGCTCCATTCTCGCCATCCTAACCTGCGCAGCGACACCGTTAGTGGTAGTACTACTAGTCATTTCCCTGTTAGGTTCTCTACCCAGTCCGGCAGTTGATTCTGAGGAACCCATGCAAATAGGCAGAGCTCGCCTTACCCCTGAAGAGCGCCAGCGTCGTTTTTATGATGGATTGTGTGTCTATTGTGGCGAGGCAGGTCACAACCGTGCTAGCTGCCCTCAGTTAAACGGCCCGGCTCGTCAGTAAGAGGAGGGATCCTGGTGAGCCACACACCCGTTCCTACCTGTCCCTCATAACTCCATGCAGCTGGAGGCCTCCATCCTGGGCCCGTCTCCGTGATGGCCCTAGTAGACTCTGGCGCCGATGACAGTTTCATCGACTCCTCTCTAGTGACTATGGATGGTCTGCCTGTGGAACTTCTCCCGGATCCCAAGGATGTCAACGCTCTGGATGGATGCTTATTAGCACGCATCACTCTCGTCACAGCACCCTTGAACCTTCTTCTGTCTGGCAGCAACCGAGAGGTAATTAAACTTTTGGTCATTTCCTCACCTCATTCCCCTTTTGTGTTAGGCCAGACATGGTTAAAACTACACAATCCACACATTGACTGGTCTACACGCTCAGTAGCTAGTTGGAGCATTTTTTGTCATTCACACTGCACTTGCCACCAGCCATATCCCTAGCACCCTGCTGTCTGAGCCACCAGATCTTACTCTAGTACCTTCCATTCATCACGACTTAGGGGAGGTCTTCAACAAACAGAAAGCACTTTCTCTGCCCCCACACTGACCATATTATTGTGCTATTGAACTTCTTCCTGATGCCCCACTTCCCTCTCAACAGTTGTACAACCTATCTAAGCCAGAGAGAGAATCCATGGAGAAATGCAGTATATCACTGACTCGATAGCTGCTGGTCATATCCGTCCCTCTTCCTCCCCTGTGGGCGCTGGGTTTTTCTTTGTCAAAAAGGACTCTACTCTCCGGCCCTGTATTGATTATCACAGCCTAAATGAGAACTGAAGAATAAGTACTATCTTCCATTCATTGATCCTGCTTTTGAACCCCTGAATCGAGCTAAGATTTTCTCCAAACTAGACCTAAGAAATGCCTACCATCTCATCCGCATCCGAGCTGGGGATGAGTGGAAGACAGCTTTCAACACCCCACTCGGTCACTTTGAATATTTAGTCATGTCATTTGGTCTCACCAATGCCCCCGCTATTTTTTTCAGGCTCTTGTCAATGATGTCCTCAGAGATATGCTCAACCGCTTCATCTTTGTCTACTTGGATGACATTCTGATTTTCTCCCAGAACATAGAGGAACATGTCCAGCATGTCAGGTTGGTGGTGCAGTATCTGCTGGAGAACAAATTATATGTGAAAGCTGAGAAGTGTGTATTTTCATTCAAGTTTCATTATGGAGCAAGAACAGCTGAGACTAGATCCCAACAAGTTCAAGGCGGTGACAGAGTGGCTGACCCCCGCTTCCCAGAAGCAGCTCCAGCATTTCCTCGGGTTTGCCAACTTTTATCGTCGGTTCATCTGTGATTACAGTAAGGTTGCTGCCCCACTCACCCAACTCACCTTTCCCTCTGTGCCCTTCACCTGGAGTCCCAAGGTAAATATGGCATTCACTAGGCTCATGCAAATGTTTTCTTATGCCCCTGTGTTAATCCACCTGGACTTTTCTATTCAGTTTATTGTAGAGGTGGACGCCTCAGACACTGGAGTAGGAGCTGCCCTCTCACAGTGGTCTCCTCAGGACAACAAGCTGCATCCCTGCACCTTTTTCTCTCGGTGTCTGTCGCCAGCAGAGCGCAACTACAGTGTGGGACATCGTGAGTTGCTGGCGGTGGTGTTGGCACTGGAGGAGTGGAGACATTGGCTGGAGGGAGTGGAGCAGTCATTCCTGGTGTGGACTAATCAAGAACTTGTCTTATCTCCGTTCAGCTAAACGGCTGTTTAAACTTCCAGCCAGGCTCGGTGGGCCCTGTTTCTTGGAAGGTTTAATTTCACTTTCAAAACTAAACCAGATGCTCTCTCCCGCAAGTTTGGATCAGAGAGGCCCAACATCGAGCCAGAGACCATCTTGCCTCCCGCCTGTATGGTAGCCGCAGCTTCCTGGGACATCGTGGCAGACTCATCCTGCCCCAGTTACTACTCCACCTAATTTGTTGTTTGTGCACATTCCCGTCAGGTCCCAAGTCCTCCAATGGGGGCATTCTTCCAAACTCACCTGTCATCCTGGTTTCCACCGCACCCTCTCCTTCCTGCGCCGGCGTTTCTGGTGGCCTACTATGTCTGCGGACACCCAAGCCTTCATGAAGGCCTGCTCCATCTGCGCCCGTAGCAAAGCCTCTCACTGGCCTCCAACGGGTCTGTAACGACCACTTCCTGTTCCCAGTAGACCATGGTCCCACATCACGGTGGATTTTGTCACCAACCTGCCACCCTCAGAAGGTAACACTGTCATTTTGACCATTGTCCACAGATTTTCAAAGGCCGTACTCTTCATCCCCCCGGCTAAGTTACTTTCTGCCCTAGAGACTGCTGAGCTGTTAGTTCAACATGTATTCAGGTTGCACAGCATTCCTCATGACATTGTTTCTGATCGGGGTCCACAGTTTTCGTCCCAGGTTTGGAGGTCTTTCTGTAGAGCCTTGGGTGCCACTGCTAGCCTCTCTTCAGGATATAATCCTCAGACCAACGGTCAGACGGAGTGGGTAAATCGGACCGTCGTCGCATCCCTGCACCCACGTATGCACCGGGCCAGGAGGTGTGGTTGTCCCCCTGTGATCTCCCGCTGTGTTGGAGTCTCAGAAACTAGCACCCCGGTATGTGGGACCTTTTTGATATTGAAAGAGTAATACATCCTTCTCCAATAAGACTAAGGTTGCCGAATGTGCACCCCGTGTTTCATGTGTCCCTTCTCAAGCCGGTCTCTGCCTGTCCTCTGAGACCCCCCCCGGCTCGCGGACAGCCATCCTGCATTCACTGTGCGACCGGTCATGGATGTTCGCCGTCAGGGTCGGTGTTTCTTATGAGCGGTCCTGGGTGCCTTGGAGCTTCATTTTGGATCTGACCCTCCTCCGAGATTTCTATCGGGACCACCTGGACATGCCAGGTAGAATGCCTGGAGGCGTTCGTTAAGGAAGGGGGGGGTCCTGTCACGGCCTATCCGTAACTCATGTCTTAAGTGTTCCCTTTTTGGTGTGTGTGTGTGGGCAGGCGTGGTTTTCTCCAGGGCACTTGGCTCTCCAGCGCAGCTGCAAGCGATCTCCCTATCAATCCCCCAGCACAAGTACTCCGGAGATCCAGGCAACCAGCGCCAGTTTGTTTCAGTCACTCATGTGGTAACTTACTCTTGGCCAAAACTCCTAAAAGTTCTAGTTAAACCTTTTGTTATTGTGGATACCCCTGTGCTAACACCTTTTTCGCTTTGTGCACAGTTGTTTGGAGTCGGCGTCACCTACGCTATCTGCCACACCACCAGCCCTGTACTTCATGCCCACCTCGCCTACCTCCACTCCTCCGACCATTGGACTACCACCTCCCCTTTTGCAAGATCTTCTGTACAACTGAGCATTCATTAAAACCCTTTTGCTAACCCAAAACCTTCAAGAAGGTGTACGCTCTTGAGTCCAGACCTAGCATACTTAAAATTATCAGTGTTCATGGTCTGCTAGCTCACTACTAATATCTTAGAGGGACTGACTACGACTCTGTGTTTTCTATGTGGGAACAAATTCAATCTTAGAGCAGCCAATTTCATTTTTCTTTTATTCTACTACCTTTTACTTGTTTCTGTTTCTTTTGTCTCCTCAACAGTCTTTCTTTTCTCACTTCTTCAATATACGGCCACATTATGACTGCTCTGCTAACTTCATATCTTAACTCTACACAAGCCACTGGCCTGGCAGCAGTGTTACTTTGAGAGATCGAGGGAGTGGGAGAGAGAGTGTAAAAGTGACAGAAGAGCAGAGAAACAAAAACAGATGAGCGGAGAGAAGCAAAGAAATGAACGCTGAAGAGTTGCATTAGAGGAGATGAAAAGTAATTTACTGGTTCAGAGGGTGTTGTGGCCTCTTTGTTGGCTGGGAAATGGCTTGGTGTTGCTAATACTGTGTGTGTGTGTGTGTGTGTGTTGGGACTTGCAGTGAGAGATAGTCATCTGGACGTGGCTCTAATTATCTCCGTGGTGATTTTCACCAAGTGGATTCGGTTTTTACTGTGTGGCGTATGTGAGAGAGAGGAAACTCTGTTGTTAATCTTCTTTTTTTTTTCTTGTCTTAATTTTTTGGTTTAATGAGATTACAATCAACTGTGTCCAGACAACAAAACCCCCCAAAACAAAGAATTCTCAGAGGTTTTGGGGGTGGGGGGATGTAACAGGAGAACTTGAGTAGGCAAAAGCGTTGGAAATAAAAAAAAGAGAGACTTTGAAGGAATCAGAGAGAGAGAGAAGTAAATTTGACTTTTTAAGCTCATCCTGCCTAAAAGACAAGAGAAACAGCCAGACTTAAATTAATCACTCACTGTCTTCAAAGGCCTTCAACAACAAACCCACCCACATATACAAACATTCATTGTCAGTTATTTCTACTGGTGAGTACAGCCTCAATAATACACCTTGAATATGTCAGTGACGGCAGAAATAGTATAGCATTTTTCTGTTTTTGTTCAGCAATTCAAAAAGGTATACTGTTGTGCTCATTGAATTGGAGAAACAATAAACCCATCAAAGCTTGGAAGGGGGAATGGGAGCCTCGTCTTCCTTTATAGCTAGCTAGAATCTGTCAAGTAGAGCAGGTTGATCACTAATCAAAGGGTTGGGGCAGGGCTGTAGTACTTGAGTCCGGACTCAGACTCAAGACGCTCTTCTGTTGTCTTGGACTCGTTAGTATTTGGACTCGGTGTCACTACCCGATGTGAGTCGAGTCCAGATGTGAGTTGTGCATGCTCAGATTTAAACGGTTTACGGCATAACGCCAAGGGATCCAGATCCGGCAAACGTTTTAGCTATCATGATTGTTTGATTGCTAATGTTAGCTCAAAACCCCATTCAAGTGACCTTGTAGCCTTTGTTGAGTTTGATTGCTAACTTGTAGCCAGCAGTGAACGAACTTCGTTATGTAGGTCCATTTTTATTGTATTGACATTACAGAAGTCTCATTAGTAGGTTCTTGTAGGCTACTTCAGCCTTTAATCTAGAATTGACATCAGGGATCATGCCATGAAAATGTGATGCCTTACACTAAATAATAAATTACTGCTATGTATGTACCTATCTCATTATTCTGTGGCTAACAGTAAAACAGATCTGCGTGAAATCTGGTAATTCTCGCAAAGTGACGCATGCGCAACTCACATCTTCATTTAACTCACATCGGGTAGTGACACTCGGACTTGACTCGCACTCGGCCATTGGACCCGCCAAATATTCTAGTTGGTCTCGACCGAGTGCAGCACTTTATGCTTTTGTTCTAAAGTAACTTCCTCCTTCAAAACAAAACCATTGATGAAGCGCGCTCGTTCAGAAAACAGGTATTAGTTTAATTCAAAATCCATCTAGAACAGGCATTGAGATTGTTCGCCTGTTATACACCTGGCTGCATGATATACCTCAATCATCAGGCATCAATCATTTTCATTTTGGCCACAGACACAATGTTAGCGAGCACTTTGTACTATGAATTATTCAGGACAAGTAAATAAGTTCAAGAATGGGAACATTTCCATTTCATATTTTAAGTAACTAGTATGGCCTAATTTGATCCTATAGTGTTATTGCACTTGCTTTTTGATAATAAATAAAGAAAAATTATCATCTTACAGTAGAATATATACTGTCTCTCACATCACATAAATTATGAACAGGTAAGTGAGTGGTCTTGAAGAGGATTCAAATATTTCTGTCTCAGTATTGACCGTCTCTCATTTGGACTCGGTCTTGACATGGACTTGAACCTCTTTGGACTTGGTCTTGGACTTGTCTTAGACTCGACAAAGGTGTTGAAGGAAAGACCACAATCTCAAATTTCAGCCATCATAGATTTCACAAATATGAAAAAAAAATGCTTATTTGGTTTCCTTATAGCAACTATGACATCGTCTGAGGAATATTAGCGACTTTTGGTGCTAGTGCCAGCTACTTTTATTGGGGTTGGCAACACTGTTAGTTTTGCTAGACTTTAATTAGAAAAAATCTTAGATTAAATTAATCCTGCTGCAACCCAGCCTAAAATGTCAGCCCTTGGTGATTTAGAATTTGTATTTCAGTGAAAACAATTAAATTGTTTGGCTAATTAGCAGTCTGGCGCATAGAAATAGAATGAATCTCATTCAGAAATGTCACGCCAGACACCCAGTTCGTAAAACTGCAACTATATTGTACAATTAGACCCAGTAGCAGCGAGTCAGTGGACCGTTAGACCCAGCCCACTGTTTGACTAATTTTTTGGAAAAATCCAAGCATACCAAAATGCATCATTGCAAATCACGCAAGAACGTTCACTCCTCTTATTGGTCGGATGTGTCTGGGCAGTAGTCTTAAAAAAAAGACATGCTACAGAAGCAACAACTCAAAATTGAAAAATTATGGTTTTGGCTGTAGTGACTCCCCTTAACGTGCGCCGGTTGCTGGAAAATATGTTTCCCTCGAAACACAATCGAGAATGCAGTTTCATTGTATGGGAACATCATTTTTTAAAGAGACACAGTTAAGTCAGCCCTTTTATGGTAGCTCCTGCTATCAATGTGTGTAAATGAGAGACAGCATTTAGCATACATCTATTAACTTGTGTAAGTCAGCTATATGTAAGCTATATGTAAGTTAAAATAGAAAAAAAATTCCCACTATGCGCTGTGTTCCAGAGGCGCCACGACCCTCGTGAGCAATTGTGACCTTTCAAGTCAATGCTTGATATTCCACCAGCCGCGTCACAAAAGCGTGCGTGAAGCGTCTCTCCGCCCTGCTAAAGGTATGGCTACAGGCCAGGTCTATTTCCACGCGAGCTGTTCAGCCAGCAGAGCAGGAAGTGAAACAGCGAGAGCATCCAGTCAGTTTACTAAAAGACAACAAACGTGCTCTGGTTTATTGGCATTTCTTTAAACCAATCACAATCGTCATGGTCAGTGCTATGCTCCGCACTGAGTCGCTGTAAAATAGCCTTGGGAAGGAACTTGTTTTAGTCGTGCGAGAGAAAACTCAGATAGTCTAGCTAGCAGTTAACCATAGTCCTCATAAATAGACCAGTTTAAATTTCCAACACAAAGAAAGCGGAAGGAAACGGACATTGGCAAAAAGACATGCATCCGGCAGAATTTCCTGCGGCACCGGAGCAATACCGGAAGTGGAACATCGTGGCTATAAACTAGGTGGAAAACTTTACTTACAATACCAAAGTGCCAAAAGAGATATACTACGTCAGATTTTGCAACCTAAACAACATTTCATGTTTAAATGTACTTTAAACAACGTCCTCAGTCATTACATCAGAAATAATAATTTTAAAACAAAACTTTGTTCTTTCTTATATTACATTTCACTGTTTTCCAAATCAGAAAATGACTTTGTGACTGGGTGGTTCCAAACTGTACGTGAGAATTTGTGACTAACTGACATTTCTCTTAATATCCCAATGGAACCTCACAAACACCTCCATTAAAAATCACTCCCCAAACAATAAATACACAAATTAATATGAACACATTACATTCCTTATCTCCTTTTTCGTTTCATCTCAGGTGGCCAGATTAATGTTTTGTGCTGAATAAATGCACAGTACCTTACCTAATCCCTCCTATTAAATTCCAGTCTCCTAGTGAAGGAAAATTATTACATTGTTAATGATGAGACATATAAAGTGCAAGAATGAGCAATTCTGTTTTGACAATGACATGCAGTAAAAGTTGAACAGCCAGGGTGTTGCAGGCATTCTTGTAAAACTCATGCAGTCATAATTAGATACTTTAAAACAAAAGTGCTGTCTGTGCTGTAAAAAGTAATGGCACACCATTTGAAGCTGTATTAAGTGAAGAGTGTTCAAATTTGCAGCTGATGTTTTCCACTTTATAACCTATAACCTATATCATATTTTCACATACCAACATATGTAAAAAAACAAAACTCATCATGTTATACCATGTAGAGCACATGTTTTCCACACATACTCAACATGGTACTACAATTTTCATGTTTCTCACATGTGATCACACACGTGTGAAACATCGGAAAACCATGTGCTCCACGGGATATAATGTGGAAAAAAATGTGAAACACGTGGGACCACAGGTTATAACATGTGGAGCATATGTGGAAAGCATGTGCGCCACGGGTTATACAGTAACGTGAAACACGTGTGACCACGGGTTATAACATGTGGAGCATATGTGGAAAACAAGTCATTAGGTGTTCTTGTAAAACTCATGCAGTCATAATTAGATGCTGTAAAAGAAAAAGTGCTGGGTGTGCTGTAAAAAGTAATGGCACACCATTTTAAGCTGTATTAAGTGAAGAGTGTTCAAATTTGCAGCTGATGTTTTCCGTTTAAAATTCCTTGCAGTAATTGGAAGGACCACACATGTGAAACACCTGTGACCACCTGTTTATAACATGTGGAGCATATGTGGAAAACCTGTGCGCCACAGGTTATAACATGTGGAGCACATGTGGAAAACATAAAAAAACATGCGCTTTGACATGACATGTGATCAAATGTGGTTTTTCTGTAAGGGAATGAATTAAGTGAAACTAAATGGCAATTCAGTCTGATTATCAGGCGAGGTTAACCCTGTCTCTGCAGGAATAGGGAAGGATGGCAAGTTTCACTGACTGTGTGTTTGAGGTATAATGATGGTGCTTTTATTCATTTACAGGGCTACTAAATGTACCTTTATCTGGCAGCTTCTGTTGTTACGAGTGAGCACAGCCTGTGGTGAAGACTCAATTTACAAAATAAGATGCAGACTTGGTAAGTTGAGTATTTGTTATAATAAGGATCAAAAATAAGGATTGCAATGACTTTCTCTCTTTCTTTGTAAATCTATGTCAAGGCTAAAATCATCCCCTCTGCTACTTTCTATTCTGCTAAACTTGGCCATCACTTTTAAACTGCTCTTCTCCTATGTCCGTGCAAGAACTCACTGATCTGGCGGGCAGTATGACATCTTTCGCAGCTTTTCTTTTTGTGCTGCAATGCTGCATTTTTGTTCTTTTTTACCATCTCTTTCAGGTCAAACCATTTTATCTTTACCTCTGCCAGAGTTCTTATTGGAGTTGGCAAAGTGTTCACAGCACTTGTCACCCACCCTTTATTGCTGTCTTTTTTCTCTTTCTTGGCCTTCTGTAAAAGTGCCAAAGAACACATTTTCTATCAGCTGAACTCATTCAGCCCCACCTCAGACCTGGCTGTAAACAACTCAAATTCAGCGGGCACAAACCTCAGTGCCGGGGGACTGATCCCAGACCGCTCTGACTCCCCGCTGGATCTGTGGCTGCTTAGACCCAGCACTGCTGCCGGACACCAGCCTGCTGGCTCCCAGTGCTAGGGTTAGCACTCAGCTGAATTTGAGTCATTGCAGCCGCTAACTGAAACTATCTGGTGCTCCGGAGCTTCCGCCTTATACTCTCATCCCAACGTATCGGCGGGGAGTTCTGCAGGGTGCGCTAGCAAGCTAATTATTGTCTCATTTGTAGTCTGATAACAAGAGAGAGAGCATAAACAGGGAAAAGGGGGGATTAAATAAACCAGTTTGCACCTGTTAGCTACAGCAAAAATGATGCCAAAGAGAGCCACCAACTACCTGCTGCTGTAAATAAACACAGCACACAGACACAGCATCTCTTTTTTAGTTTATCAAGGCTACACATGCTACTTACCTAGCCTGCTAACAAGCTAAGCTAGGTTTGGTCATGAGCTTGAACTATTATTTAGCATTAAAGACCTTCCTTCACAGTAAAATAGCCTCTGGAAGGAACTTGTTTTGGTGGAACATGTGTACGTTCAAAAGTTATTTTAGTTGTGCCACAGAAAACTCTGAATGGACAGATAGTCTCGCTAGCTGTCTCAATTTACTCTGCAGAGATCTAAGGAGCAGTTAACCACAGTCCTCATAAATCCACCAGAGTTTAAAATTCCAACACCAAAAAGAAGTACATACTGCGGAATTTCCGGTGGCAACGGAGCAATTGTGGATATTATCTACACACCGCCTAGTAAAAAAAGACTTCTCTGTGGTTGCTCTAGCCCCGATCACTAGCTAGATGCTAGATCCAGTTAGCTAGCTTGATGCTTGATCCTGTTAGCTAGCTTGATGCTAGATCATATACTGTATATTAATGGACAAGGCATCCGGTTCAGCGAAGTGCTGCAAATGCTGAAGTGCCTTAAACCTGCATTCTATCTGAATTCCAGCAGGGGGCGACATGTGCGGTTGCAAAAGGAGTTCGGTTTCTGTAGAAGTCTATGAGAAAGTGACCCATTTCTCACTTGTTTTATTACCTCAGTAAACATTTTTAAGCCATGGAAATAATGACAGGGAAGACAGAAAGAGAGAGAAAATTATTAAGAAAGATCAAGAAAGTGAAGGATGCAGAGAGGATGAGGGATTAAAAAGGAGAGAAGCAAGGACTGCTCACAGAGAAGGGGTGATGGAGGAGTGTTGTGTATTTACCAATCATACATCATTCCTTTTCTACACCTTTTTTCATCTATTTCTATCTAGTCCTACTATATATCCCATTTCCTCGTCCTGCCGCTCTTTCTCCACCTCTCTGCTGTCTCACACTTCTTCCACCTCACTCAGCTCTCTTTCCACCTCTTCCTGCAGCTCTCTTTCACTCTGCCTTTTCTTTGCCATGTCTGTCAACCTACACTATCTTTCTCATCGCTCTTCTTTCTCTCTACCTCTCATCTCTATTCTCCAACCCCTCTTTCAGATGTCACCCTCTTCCCTCTTGTCTGTCGTTCAACTTCTGTGCTCTCATTTTTATCACTCTGTTCTATCTCTTTCTTTACTACTCTCATTCCTTCTTATTATCTTCCTACTTCTCTTCTTCCACCTCCTCCTAACCCTTCTCTCTCTCAATATCTCTCTCTCTCTCTCTCTACCGGTGTCAATGCTCCACCACCACAGTCTTGCAATATAAATGACAAATGGGAGATTATTGCTGATATCAAGACAAAGCAGAACAATGCTGAACTGTCTCACTGTTGCCACCTCCCCCCCTCCCCACACTCCCCCCCCACACACACACACACACACACACTCCAAAAAATATCCATCCATCTTCATCCGCTTATCCGGTATCGGGTCGTGGGGGTAGCAGCTCCAGCAGGGGACCCCAAACTTCCCTTTCACGAGCCACATTATCCAGCTCCGACTGGGGGATCCCGAGGCGTTCCCAGGCTAGGTTGGAGATATAATCCCTCCACCTTGTCCTGGGTCTTCCCCGAGGCCTCCTCCCAGCTGGACGTGCCTGGAACACCTCCCTAGGGAGGCGCCCAGGGGGCATCCTTACCAGATGCCCGAACCACCTCAACTGGCTCCTTTCAACGCGAAGGAGCAGCAGCTCTACTCTGAGCTCCTCACGGATGACTGAGCTTCTCACCCTATCTCTAAGGGAGACACCAGCCACCCTCCTGAGGAAACCCATTTCGGCCACTTGTACCCTGGATCTTGTTCTTTCGGTCATGACCCAGCCTTCATGACCATAGGTGAGGGTAGGAAAGAAAACTGACCGGTAGATTGAGAGCTTTGCCTTCTGGCTCAGCTCTCTTTTCGTCACAACGGTGCGATAAATTGAATGTAATACCGCACCCGCTGCGCCGATTCTCCGGCCAATCTCCCGCTCCATTGTCCCCTCACTCGCGAACAAGACCCCAAGGTACTTGAACTCCTTCACTTGGGGTAAGGACTTCATTCCCTCCGATTTAGAGGTGCTGATCCTCATCCCAGCCGCTTCACACTTGGCTGCGAACCGATCCAGTGAGTGCTGAAGGTCACAGGCCGATGATGCCATCAGGACCACATCATCTGCAAAAAGCAGTGATGAGATCCCCAGCCCACCGAACTGCAACCCCTCTCCACCCCAACTACGCCTCGATATCCTGTCCATAAATACTACAAACAGGATTGGTGACAAAGCGCAGCCCTGGCCGAGGCCAACTCTCACCTGAAACGAGTCCGACTTTCTGCCGGACACAGCTCTCGCTTTGGTCGTACAGAGATTGGATGGCCCTGAGAAGGGACCCCCTCACCCCATACTCCCGCAGCACCTCCCACAGTATCTCCCGGGGTACCCGGTCATACGCCTTCTCCAGATCCACAAAGCACATGTAGACCGGTTGGGCATACTCCCAGGCTCCCTCCAGGATCCTTGCGAGAGTAAAGAGCTGGTCCGTTGTTCCACGACCAGGACGGAATCCGCATGGTTCCTCTTCAACCTGAGGTTCGACTATCGACCAAGCCCTCCTTTCCAGCACCTTGAAGTAGACTTTACTGGGGAGGCTGAGAAGTGTGATACCCCTGTAATTGGCACACACCCTCTGGTCCCCCTTTTTGAAAAGGGGAACCACCCCCTTAGGCCACTCCTTAGGCACCGTCCCAGACTTCCACGCAATGTTGAAGAGGCGTGTCAACCAAGACAACCCCTCCACACCCAGAGCTTTAAGCATTTCCGGACGGATCTCATCAATCCCTGGGGCTTTGCCACTGTGGAGTTGTTTAACTACCTCAGCAACTTCCACCAGGGAAAATGACGACAATCACCCATCACCCTCCAGCTCTGCCTCTACCATAGAGGGCGTATTAGTCGGATTTAGGAGTTCCTCAAAGTGCTCCTTCCACCGCCCTATTACCTCCTCAGTTGAGGTCAACAGCGTCCCATCCTTACTGTACACAGCTTGGATGGTTCCCCGCTTCCCCCTCCTGAGGTGGCGAACGGTTTTCCAGAAGTACCTTGGTGCCGACCGAAAGTCCTTCTCCATGTCTTCTCCGAACTTCTCCCACACCCGCTGCTTTGCCTCTTTCACGGCAGAGGCTGCAGCCCTTCGGGCCCTTCGGTATCTTGCAACTGCCTCCGGAGTCCTCCGGGATAACATATCCCGGAAAGACTCCTTCTTCAGTCGGACGGCTTCCCTGACCACCGGTGTCCACCACGGTGTTCGTGGGTTACCGCCCCTTGAGGCACCTAAGACCCTAAGACCACAGCTCTTCGCTGCAGCTTCAGCAATGGAAACTTTGAACATTGTCCACTCTGGTTCAATGCCCCCAGCCTCCACAGGGATGCACGAAAAGCTCCGCCGGAGGTGTGAGTTGAAAGTCTGTCGGACAGGGGCCTCCTCTAGACGTTCCCAATTTACCCGCACTACCCGTTTGGGCTTACCAGGTCTGTCCAGAGTCTTCCCCCACCCCCTGACCCAACTCACCACCAGATGGTGATCGGTTGACCGCTCCGCCCCTCTCTTCACCCGAGTGTCCAAAACATACGGCCTCAGATCAGATGAAACGATTATAAAATCAATCATTGACCTTTGGCCTAGGGTGCTCTGGTACTAGGTACACTTATGAGCATCCCTATGTTCGAACATGGTGTTCGTTATAGACAATCCATGACTAGCACAGAAGTCCAACAACAAACAACCACTCTGGTTTAGATCAGGGAGGCCGTTCCTCCCAATCACGCCTCTCCATGTGTCTCCATCATTGCCCACGTGCGCGTTGAAGTCCCCCAGCAGAACGATGGAGTCTCCCACTGGAGCCCCATAAAGGACTCCACTCAAGGTCTCCAAGAAGGCTGAATACTCCGAACTCTTGTTTGGTGCATATGCACAAACGAGTCAGAGTTTCCCCCCCCACCAGCCGCAGGCGTAGGGAGGCGACCCTCTCGTCCACCGGGGTAAACTCCAACGTAGCGGCGCTCAACCGGGGGCTTGTGAGTATCCTCACACTTGCCCGGCGCCTCACACCCTGGGCAACTCCGGAGAAGAAAAGAGTCCAACCCCTATCCAGGAGTACGGTTCCAGAACCGAGACTGTGCGTAGAGGTAAGCCCCACCAGATCTAACCGGTAGCGCTCCACCTCCCGCACCAGTTCCGGCTCCTTCCCCCACAGAGAGGTGACATTCCACGTCCCCAGAGCCAGCGTCTGCTGCCCGGGTCTGGTCCGTCGAGGCCCCTGACCTTCACTGCCACCCGTGTGACAACGCACCCGACCCCAGCGGTTCCTCCCACAGGTGGTGGGCCCATGGGCTGGAGAGATGGATGCCACGTAGCTTTTTCGGGCTGTGCCCGACCGGGCTCCGTGGCATACCGGCCACCAGACGCTCGCCAACGAGCCCTCCGTCTGGGCCTGGCTCCAGACGGGGGCCCCGGGCTTCCTCCGGACAGGGTCACTCCATCTCTACCTCGATCACTCATAGGGTTTGTGAACCATTCTTTGTCTGGCCCCTCACCTGAGACCACTTTGCCTTGGGAGACCCTACCAGGAGCACAAAGCTCCAGACAACACAGCCCTCAGGTTCATAGGGACACACAAACCTCTCCACCACGATAAGGTGATTGTTCCCAGAGAGGTCCAAAAAATATGTAAAAATTAATCTAAACTAAAACGGTGGTTTCCATTGTGTGAAACACTTTTTTATTCCCACATCTCTAACTACTGTGATTAATTCTCAGTAAAGGGATAGGGGTTTCTGAGAAGTTTTTGTCAGGCTCTTTTGTTAGGATAGTATATGTGACACTTTATTACACTTTATTTTCTGAGCCCAATAGATGGCACTCTCTGCACAACGAAGCACACTGAATTGCCATTCTTTGAGCCTTTTTCTTTAAACCAATAGCGCCATCTAGTGGGCTCAGAAAATAAAGAAAATTGTTCGCGAAGCTTCATGAACATCTGTCTTTTGGCATTAGTGGGAAAGAGTACAATCTGCATACATTCCTGGGACATATGACTCTGCATTAGTCACGGGTATTTATCAGCACTAGCTCTGAATGGCAGTGATGAAAACATGACACGTGACTCTGTCATCTTAACCACAAATTCTGTCTGATGTTCTGCGCTGAACATCGTTCCCAATTAGTCGGCACTCAGTTTGAAAGAGAGACCTAAAAAGTAACACATATAACAAAAAAGAACCCAACACTAGTGTGAAACTGTGGCTTCAAAAAGTATTTTTCCAAAACAAGGGGTTGGAAAATTGTTTATATTGATGTTTCTGTTATTTCATCCAAACAGTGTAATTCAGACACCAAATGTATTATTGAAACAGTTTGGGCCCCAAAGAAGAAGACCTAAATGATTCCGTTTATGGTAATCAATGCCCCTACAGTGTTGCATGACAAGGAAGAATACTGCTGAAAAACTGTTGGATTTTGAATTTGTTTTCCAGTCCAGAGAAGCGTTAGAGACCCTTGATCGTTATTGAACGCTTGATGGTGTTTTAAGCCCCCAACGTCTCCATCCAGGCAGCGCTGCGACTGTTGACTTCAAATGCTATTGAAGGGTGGGTCTTGGCGTGTAGAAAAACAAATATCGCAAACAGATGTGCCACATTTCCTGACAACCCTGGCCTTAGCTCCGCCTACAAGCACGTAGACAGTGCAAGACAGTGAGTAAAACACACACCAAACCAACACAACAGACAACCACAGGGTCGTTATTGAACCACAACGGTGCAATTGGGAAGCCGCTTTTTGCAGTCTACTCACTGGTCAGATTGAAGAGTTTTTAAACTCTGATTTGTCAGTCACAAATCATTTGTCTGTCAGGCCAGGGTATGTTCAGTTCATAGTTCCTGATTCAATTCTAATAGTGCTTACCTTCTATGTCTACTGTGAAGTTTGAAGAAGAGCTTTGCTAATATGGAGGATATATTTATTCACAATTTAAATTGAAAATCCAAAGAGAAAACGAAAAGAGATTGAATTAAAAATGTTTTACTACACTACTAGGAATAATCATGCCATACTACTAATATTCTCCTTTTCCATTTGGATTTAGCGTTTGGCGTTTCAAAGGTTTATGTAAATGAGGAGGCGTGGCCCAAAGGCTGGTGGGAGGGTCTGAAACGGAAAGGGGTGCAGAGGCACCTTATGTGGTGCGGTGGAGTTGTTAATGCTCCTTTTTAGTCCTGTTGATTTTGTGTGTGAGGCCACATGGTCAGACATGTAAGAACACTTTCACCATCAAGTTGAAGCCATTGCCTTATAAATAACAGTCCTCCCTACAGCCGTGCTCCTCAACTTGCTCTGTTGTCGCTGTAAACACCTCTTTCCGTTTCAGACCCTGGGGGGGGGGGGGGGGGGGGGGACTCTGTTCCATTCATGTTTACAGTGTGCATGGGATTTATCACTTAATTATCTTTATAGTTTCTAGATTTTAGAGTAAAATTTCTTCGGTGTCTTTATGTTCTATGTCCATATATACAAGGGAGCAAGGCATATACTATGTAGAGAAGGAAACTCGTCCTCTATAAAAAAAATAAAAAATAAAAGAAACGCGAGAAAAAGTGTGGCAGATAATAGGCTAGCGGACAGACTGAATGATGTCCGCTAAAAATATACATTTATGAACTACTGCTCTTAACTGAAACCATTTAATGAGTCACTGTCATTTGCAAAAACGAACAGTTGTACACTTTGCATTAAAAGTGAGCAGTGGAAGTTAATATGACTTAGGAAATTTATATTTTAGCCCATGAGAGAGAGGGAGGAACAGAGTGAAAGAGATATTTACGCATCATAGCCTAGAAAATTGATCTTCATGGTAAATTTCCTGAGTAACACTATCTTCTGCTTACTTTTAAGGCAAAGAGTACAACTGTTAATTTGTGCAAATGATTAGTAGCCTAATCCTTGAATAGAATGATTATGACGGTTTCAATTCAGAGCAGTGGTCAGTTTATGTATATATTTAGGCTACTTACGCATTCAGTCGGTCCGTGATCGTCTGCTACGCTTTCTCTCGCTGTTTCATTACAGCGGCGAGCGGCCGTGTTTCTTTTCTTTTTATACAAATAATGTGTTTCACGTCATCATACTTCCACAAGAAGCTGCTGCTCACTCTGTATAAAGTATGTACAATGCGTATTTTCCATTTTGGCATCAGTAAATCTGTGATCGACCTTACGGTCTTTTGAGGAAAGCCGTGGACGCGCATCTATCTGAATTACTTCAGCCTAGCTCCTCCTCAGCCTGGCTTGGTCTTCGTGAAACACACCAAGCCAGGATGCACAGATTAGACTAGGTCAAGCCTCGCTTTATCAGTTATCCTGGATTTATAAATTCTGCTTTGGTCAAACAGGCCCCAGCATATTACAACATGAGAAACATCACATTCATAGCCTTAATTATTACAAGCCACTTCCAAAAACTAATAGGCTACATAATGTGATTGTGGACATTAAGCTATAGCCTACATTTAAAAAGTGTTGATAGAGAAATCACAACAGATATGTCGGGTATTTTTCAAAGATACGCTGAATGGAGGCTACAATATTACAATAGACGCGAGGAAATTATATAGGCCTATTATTGTTTCAGATCAATCCAAAACAAAATGTTGCTTTATTGATGGTAGCAATCACTGTGAGGTGATTAAGGCATATACAGATCAACTTTATTTTTCGCCTTTCTTGTAATTGTACTGATTTGTTATGAATGCGTTTTTGGAAGTGGCTTGTAATGTTTAAGGCTATGAATGTGATGTTTCTCATGTTGTAATATGCTGGTGTTTTATTTTATATCAGAATCAGAATCAGAAATACTTTAATAATCCCAGGGGGAAATTATTTTTGTTACCACTCCAGGTATACAAACAACATATACAAACAACATATATTATCCCGACTATTTACATATATAATAAAAACAAAATACAGTAATAATAAATAAAATATGAAATATGAAATGTACAGTGTTAATGTGCAAATAGTGCAATAAAAGAGAGATGATTGTCTATGTTGAGATAAAAAGAGAGATATGATTATAGTGCCATAGAAAATAGAGCTGATTGTCTATATTTGAGATGAGATGATTTACAGAGAGGGGGTGTGTGACTCTCTGAGGGAGGCGTTGTAAAGTTTAATGACCACAGGCAGGAAAGATTTCCTGTGGCGCTCTGTGGTGCATCTGGGTGAGAGGAGTCTTCTGCTGAAGGTGCTCCTCTGCTGGGCCAGTGTGTCGTAGAGAGGGTGTAAGACGTTATCCAAGATGGACTGAAGCCTGGACAGCATCCTCCTCTCAGCCACGGTCGTCAATGTGTCCAGCTCCTCCCCCACGACATCACCAGCCCTCCTGATCAGTTTGTTCAGTCTGTTGTTGTCTGCGACCTTCATCCCACTGCCCCAGCATGTGACAGCGAAGAAGATAGCACTGGCCACAACAGACTGATAGAACATCCTCAGCATCGTCCGGCAGATGTTAAAGGACCTCAGCCTCCTCAGGAAAAAGAGTCGACTTTGGCCCTTTTTGTAGACAGCCTCGGCGTGTCTAGTCCAGTCCAGCTTGTTGTTTAAGTACACCCCCAGGTACTTGTACTCCTCAACAGTATCCACAGAGACCCCCTGGATGGAAACAGGGGTCACTGGTGATTTTGTCCTCCTCAGATCCACTACGAGCTCCTTCGTTTTTGTCACATTGAGCTGCAGATGGTTCCGCTCACTCCAAGTGACAAAGTTGCCCACAACAGTCCTGTATTCACTCTCATCACCCTTTTCTATGCAGCCAACTATTGCTGAGTCATCAGAAAACTTCTGAAGGTGGCAGGACTCAGTGCAATAGCATCGTCACTAGACCTTAGCACCACATACAACAACAACAACAAATGCGTACATGGCCAGCAGTGCCTGCACCTCCGCATCAGTCCACTTTTCCGAGTTCCGTATTCCGTCCATTCTTGTAGTAATTCACGTAATATTTTGCTCAACACAGATGGGGCTTTATTATACTTTATTATACTCAGAACAGACCCCGCCTCTGCCTGCTGCGCTGTGGACTTGTGTGTGTGTGTGACGGCCGGAGAGCCGCAGGACACGCTTGTGGAGTTTAACTCCGAAAAGACAGTTAACCACAGGTTCCCGTTAATCTTATGATGGACATGTGTTGTGATATTTAAACAAATGAACCGTCAACGGCGAAATAAAAGCCTCTTATTTACAAGAGCGGTCTGAGAGACATCCAGCTTACAGCAAGGTGTCTGAGCATGACTGACCGAGCAACGAGCTAGAGGCCGGGGCAGGCGCTTGCTGGCTGTCGCCTCACTTCATGGAGCTCTACAACTGTCGATTCGGCATCAATTTTCGCAAGACTGCCTATATTCGAAATCTAAACAGTTAATTTCTCGCCTAAAACATTGTCAGAAGTGAATTTAATGATGAATAAGATGGTGAAAATTGTTAAAAATGTCCCGCTGTTGGTTGTTGCTCTGTCTGCAAGTTCCGAGTTGGCAGTGGGCTTGGCTTTAGTCCCTTTAGTGTGGGGTGGGGGCGGTGCAGCCCGATTTGAAGCCACTGCAGTGGGCGTGGTTTCCTTGGGGATTTGAATATTTTCTAAATATTTAGCTTTACACTTGGCGACACATTTTGATATAACATTTAGATTTAACATTTAGATATATATTTAAGATTTAGATATAATATTTAGATTTAAGATTTAGATATAAATTTAAGATTTAGATTTAACATTTAACATTTAGATATAAATTTAACATTTAGATTTAGATATAACATTTAGATTTAATATTTAACATTTAGATATAAATTTAACATTTAGATTTAGATATAACATTTAGATATAAATTTAACATTTAGATTTAGATATAACATTTAGATTTAACATTTAACATGTAGATATATATTTACCATTTAGATTTAGATTTAACATTTAGATTTAGATTTAACATTTAGATTTAGATATAACATTTAGATATACATTTAACATTTAGATTTAGATATAACATTTAGATTTAACATTTAACATTTAGATATATATTTAACATTTAGATTTAGATATAACATTTAGATTTAACATTTAGATATAATATATAATTTCTGTCTCAAATGTGAGGAAAATGCGCTAAATGTGAGGAAAGTGAGCTAAATGTTGAAAATTTATCAGCTAAAATATTGTAACCGAACTCTTACATTCAGCACCCCATAATAAATACTGTATATCCTCCATATGCTAAAGCAACACGTTGCCTGTTAATTCCAACTTGTTAAAGGCTGCATTATTGTGCACTGACACTGAAACAGGGACACACTTCGATGCTAAGCTTCCAGTTTCTTTTACCATTGACTTCTGCTTTTTTCTATTCTTAGTGAACTGTTGCTCAGAGGGATCTTTGTCTCTTTCTGCCCTTTCAACTGTCATTCTGGTTGTATAGCATATTGTACAGTATTTTGTTCTCCACGTAGAAAACAAACCCCTTCATACAAAATAACATCTATTTGTAAGGAGGACTTTCTACAAACTAAAAGCATGAAAGACCATTCAAACATATAGAGTTGTCCTCGCCACCATCTGACTACTGAACCAAGCTTTTGCGGCAGGAGATTCCAAACTTTTGAATGGTAATGTCTATTCGGGCCAATTAGGAGACCTTTTGTTGGCATCATTAACAGCTTCTTTAGGGGACAAAACAGGAATTACATATGCACCGGTGTACAGTAGCTTACAGTTGGTATGTAAACTGAAAAGTGTTTATGAAATAGGGGGGTCTTTCTCTCAGCGTCAAAGTCACCCGCAATATATAGGGAGATACAGGGAGGAAGAGAATAGAAATCAAAGAATGAAGAACACAGCGATTGGGAGTCCCAGGGTGACTGGGTCTAATTGAAATGAATTCTGACTGAAGCAATGACTTTAATGACATTTTGAATCCAGGACTGGAGTAATGACACGGAAAGGCCCAGAGGGAGAACGGCACTTTGAGTGAGAGGGAGGAAGGGAGGCAAATGAGACATAAGGAGAGAAGAAAAAGAATAGGGAGACAGAGAGACAAAAAGGGAGAGGTTGAAGAGGTTAAGTTTGGAGAGAGGGTATTTATTATGAGAGCCAGGGGAGACAGTGAAATCCGGAGAGACACATAGAGAAAGAGACAGACAGATAGACAGAGACCAGTTTCAAAACGGAAAAGACTTTAAAAAGACATCCAGGGAGAGAAAAGGTTTTCTTTTTCCTTTTCATCAGGCTGTCAAGCAGTTTCTCTTTTTAGCTTATTTCCCAGACTGCAAGACACTGTCGATAGGTCAACCTTATGAAGTCACTCTCTGAAACTCAGTCAAACCAACTGAGGCCTCACCACCACACAATATGGTAAAACTCTGTTCTGTGATAAAATATTAATCACCTAATGACATATTTATGAGCCTAAAATCTAATATTGCTTTTCTTTGAAGGGCTTATATCACCACATAGTCGCTGGTGTTGCATTTCAATGAACTTTGTATTCACAAATCACATCTTTGAAGTGATTTAAAAGAAGCAAAATGGAAAGGAGAATTCAAAGTATCCATGGAAAAAAGTACTTAATACCTGTTACATCCTCAAGTTGGTATGGCGGATTGGGGAGTATAGGATAAATCCAGATGACAATGCTAAATGTGGAAGCCTACATTTAACTACTAGAGTCCAGGACAAAATAACAAATCCACTAGCCGTGGCAAAAAGGAAACCAAAATATTAAAACCCACCAGAACTTCCTGGTAAGGGGTTAAGCTACAAAACAATTGAAAATAATGGACAACACAACCAATACAAAATACAAAACATTAAACAGGCAACAACATACAAAAGAGCTACTGTATGGGCTACAATCCTGACATAAATGGCTCACAATGCAAAGCAGTGGCAGCACCAGATATTTTATTTTGCTGGCACTATGGGGTTGCTCGACGTTTCAGTGAGGGTGCTCTGAAATTTAGAGTTTCCCTTCACACACACGTGCAAATACGCACCCTCCTCCGCAGCGCAATGAGAGGGAGAGGGAGATTGATGTTTTTCATGCACTAAAGTTGCCAATACAACAGCACCATAGAACTCTGATTAGCCCACCAAACATATTTCAAATAACAGCCAACAACCTGGGTTTACACAATCATCACTGCAGCTTTCATACAGTAGCTTATATTTACAGAAGAGTACTGCAGCAGGCCAAATACACCACACACAGCCAACTACACACATAAACACACACAAAAACATACACGCATGCATCCTCACACAGTATTCATACTTGCACACATGGTAACAAGAATGTAAAGTTTTTCATATCTGTAGTGACTTAATATATCTAAATAAGCCACTTAGGGCGAACGGCTGAACCTGTTTCGAACACGTTTTCAGGGCTATAAATAAACCTGTGTGCTGTATAACTTTGGATTTGGTGATCCAAAGCACCCTTGTGTATTACAGTTCTGTAATACACATTTTCACCGTAATGTTCTTATTAGACAGAGATAGAAGTAAAGTTCTTGCATAGACCCCTATTAGATGACTCCTCACCCACTGTGGCCTAGCTCTGTGAACCCCTGGTCTAATGTCATTTACAGCACGGTAACATTAAGCATCCTCAGCAGTCACGGCCGTGGTCAGGTCATCTTCCTCCAGCCGCTTTTCTTCGCTTTTCTTCATTTACAGGTTATTTGATAAAGTCTCCACGCGTTAGGTAGTAAAAAACGATCCATTGCTAAAGTTACATTCGCTTTGCTAATCCTAACGGCTCCAAATACGTTACTGTGGAAGTAAGGTCAAAAGTGTAATGTGTGCTGCACCCATTGGCCAAATAGTATCACCTGTGTTTGCTTCATGTTTTTATTCTAAAAAAAAAATAAATATATATATATATATATATATATATATATATATATATATATATATATATATATATATATCGTCTTATAATCGGGGTCTAGACTTTCAGCTGTTCAAGTTGCAGAACGTTAAGGGACGTCACCTGTTTCAACAACCAATAGAGGAGTGTTATTATGATACATACTTTTTCTCTGATTATTATTAAAACTCTTTGCATTATAACAAGACAAAACACTGTTGCTGCTGTCGCCATCTGGTATCTGGGAGCCACTGTCTTGTCCTTGTCTGGAGCACGGTGTGATGCTGAGGAACGAACAGGCGCTACCTGACTAGATAAGGGAGACGTCATCGTCTCTTACCAGATAACAACTGACGACAGCAAACTCTTGTATCATGATTGTATTGCATTTCACTTGGTATTATAAAAAGCGGCTGTAGAGTGCTTTTCGTTAGGTCACTTCTGTACTCACTGTACCACTACTTCAGTGGTCCTGTCTATTATTTGATAATGAAATTATTCTAACAAGAAGTCAGCTATAAACTATAGAAATAAAATGATCCATTATCCATTTTATTGTAATGTTACAAACAGCTGGTCGAGAAGCAGAGTTTTAGACGGAGCCTCAACGACCGCCCGAAAGCACGGTAACATTATATGGTGGAGAGAGATAGGGAGTGACTGACGAGAGAGAGAGCCCAGCAGCATTAGAACAAAGCCATGACTCAGAGAAATAAAATGTGTTTTCGCCGATTTATCAATAGAAGTGTAACTGTAGCAAGCATCTCAATATCACTAACGTTATCCACATTCATACATAGATGAAACAAATGATATATCCAGCTACAAAAAGCCTGGAAGTTGGAAGTGGAACGGAAGTACAACGAGGCGTTGTCATGGAAATGTTACACTGTCTAAAAATTCGAACAGCAAGAGAAAATCTTACCGTGGTCCTCAAAGTGGTTGTTTCCAAGAGATTGACAGAAGAGTGTGTGATTACGTGACAGAAAAATGTAATGGTGGGATGCCCATTACCAGAGCCAACCCGTTCTCACTCCAAACTTGTAAAATACGGACGTTTGCACAGTGGCTGTCAGCGTCTGAAGTGACGGGGAAAAAAAGCACCCTTGCTTTAGAACGCACCAGGGAGAGCAGCAGCTACGTGGGGTTTGAAGATGACGGAGCACTAAGAGCGACTACGGTAGCAAGTAGTATGAAAGGCTGAAAATCCGCATACAGAGGTTGGTTGGGGTGGTGGATGGGTCAAACAACACAGGACTTTCACCCAGGAGACTGGGGATTGTATCCGTTCTTCTTTTCCTAAACCCAACCGCCCCGTTCTTCTTTTTCTAAACCTAACAGCACCGTTATTCTTTTCCTAAACCCAACCATCCCGTTCTTCTTTTCCTAAACCCAACTGTCCCGTTCTTCCCACGTGTCATGGAAACCCCATAAGCCCACCCACGACGCATTTAGATATGACACTAAAGGAGACATTTAGCGTCAATGACAACGACAAAGTCACCTGACCAAGCGTCTGTATTTTACGAGATGGGAGTGAGAATCTGTTGCCAGAGCAGTCAATCAGCTGAAGGCCTCGGAAATATGTACCGTTAATTTAAATGTGACACTTCCATCTAAAAAGATATTGAAAATATTATTTTATTTAAAAGATGTTAAAAACAACAGCCTACCTTGTTTTATTCAATGTGTTTTTATTTGACTTATTTTAAAATAAAATTATTTTCTTTATGAAAACAATATCTGGCTTTTTCCAAAAACATGTCTTGAAAAGGAGGGGGAACCAATACGGTATAAACTACAGTATTAACACATTAACAAAAATATTTTTTTTTTATAAATACACCACAGCAATTTCTTGGGGGTGCTGAGGGGGTGCTATGGCATTCCTAGGGGTATCCCCCAAGCTCCTCCCTGGCGCTGCCTATGATGCAAAGAACCTCCGCTTAGTAGGCAGCAGAAAATGGCCAAAAAGCCTCTCTATAGCCCCAAACAGGCTGTTCTCATGAGCCATTCGTACATATAGGTATGAAAAGTAATGCTCTGTTATTCTTATGTATTTAACGTATTTATTTAATGTATTTATAAGCCTTTCACCCAGGAAAAGTGTGTTCCTGTTCCGGGAGCACTACTTTAAGGGACCGGTGTTTTCACCCAAACTACAATTGTTTTTCTAGTCTTAACTGTAGTTTTGGTGCCTAAAATGAACTGTCTTCGCCGCATGACGCTCAGCTTTTGACGGCTAAACTCAACTGCAACGGCCTATGACACACCCAGCACCTAACAGTTTCCGTACTGTATCATACGAACCCGCTCATGAGAATGCGTTGCCCCAATTGGTCCGTGATTGGGGGAGGGGGACCTAAAGCAGATGTCAGTATGCTTCAGACAAAGTGCTTGTTGGATTGTCGAATACCGTCTGAAATCCCTCACCCTCACACCTTTCCAACATCGGACTCGGGGCAGCTGCATTCAAACATTTTTGTAACGTTTTTTCAAAACCAACAATTGGTTCTCAGTTCAAGCAGTGATTGGCCAGGCGTGCTGAGGTGTGTTCCTCCACCAACTTCTGTCACTTTCTGTGTACTGTACATCACCATGAATGCATTCAAAACAAAGCTTTTCTTAAAATGTGCACTTTCCATTTGTAACAATAAAAAATATAAAAAATAAAAACCTGCTGAAACATATCTCTTGGAGAATAATCAGTGGGATGCAGCTAGGAGGAGGTGATGTCATCAGAGTTTGAGTGTTGTCATGTAGAAAAGGAATAAACCCTTTTGTCTTTAGACAGACAGATCACACGCCGTACAAACTTGTTTGCAACACACATACTGAGCCTACAGATGCCCACAGAGCCTGGGGAATGCTAATGCCACATTGATGCCCATGTGAAGTTTGAAATGTGATGTAAATATAGTGAGGATAATCAGGATGAAAAATATAATAATTCAAAACTAATACCTTCAGTGTTTGTTACATTTAAAAAAACGAAGAAGGAAATCAATCAGATTTCTTTATTCTGCGTATCTGAGCCTCAGCTTTTGCCTGGGGGGGGGGGGCACAGGGTGGCACCCCCCCCCCCCCCTTGAAATATGATTGCCCCCCCCACCAATCTATTGGTGTGATCACAATTGTGATTTTCATTGGATCATAGTACTGTCACTTGGCTGCCTGTTCTGCCAATTTTCCCAGCCCTTGTCACATGACCAATTAATGTTTCTATGAAGACAATCCAAACTACTGACACCATGGAACCAGTAATGGAATTGTTTTTCAAAAATGTGGCAGACTGAGCCTATAGAAAATGTGTATTGTATTCTGATATACAATTTGTTTAAAATGAAAACAAGTGAAACTAATAACGAATGTAGTGTTTTATTTAGCAGAATTACATGATGTTCTATCCTATCCAATATTTCCTTTATTTCGAAGCAAATTTTCTATGCTGTATTCTGATCAAATGTACCCTGGCCCCCATGGCCCCCCTGATTATTGGTCCCCCCCTGTGCCACCCCACTCAAAAAATCCTAGAATCGCCCTCTGGCTACTGCTTCAATTAAGCTGAAAAGAATTATCAACTGAAATTCATAAAAGGAAAACAAAGAAATCCCATTAAATGAATGCTTAAAATGAAAATCTGTATTTACTGTCATCATTATAAACTGGTATTAACTCTGATTATCTAGTGTCTATCAGTATACGTTTGGTGATTTAAACAGTTCACCAGCACATTAGGGAAAGAGTCCCATTGGATCTTTGATGATGAATAATGAGAACATCAGTGAAACATTAATGAGACCTAGACAGTGACTCCTAACAAAATGTGAAGTGAAAGGTTGATACAAACATTTAACGGTATCTTCAACAGCGTGGAAAATGCCCACAAATGAAAGCTGACAGTCCGCACTTTATCCTCATAATGATCATGTCATTTCATATTAAAGGTAATATGAGTATGCAGCTAAAACATGAAACACAGTGTTGCTGTCCAAATTTAACACAAGACTGTGTACAATATAACGCATTAATATGTGAATCATAATGAAGTTACAGATGCAAATCCTTTACAGAACAAACTAAAAATCCATACAGTGTTATATGTAAATATGTGTGTGTGTGTGTGTGTGTGTGTGTGTGTGTGTGTGTGTGTGTGTGTGTGTGATTGGTGATGATTGGTAAAATGCAAATTAAGCCCTTGGTCTTGGCTAGTTGCCCAACATTTAGCTGTTTAGGGTGGATGTTTCTTTAATTCCTGATCAATTAAAAACAGGATCTTAATTTTTTTTTACACTTTTAATCTTTTTTTTTTAATGACTCTGGGTCCCAAGGCAAGAGTCCAAAATTAATCATTAGTGTGTTGGCCCAGACAACATTCATAACCAAGGCTCTGAAATTCCATCATCAGAGCAAACACTTCTATGTTTGATAGTAAACAGGGCTTGGTATATCAGTTTTACATGGATCAGTGTTTTATGCCATTGGCTTTATTTAGCTAAATAGTATTTGGATGTACAAATTCAATGTCCACAATTCTCTTTAATATTCAGTCAACGGTTTTCTGAAAAGAAAACACCACCACTGAAAGAGAGGAAAAGAAAAAAAAACATTTGCAAAATAATCCAACCACAAAATACACTATTCTGATTTAATTAAATTCTGCCTTTATGTTGATGTACTGTGTCTATCCATGCATGGTGCTCGTAAAACAGATCAACAGGAAAGAGAATAAAATAAAAGAATCTATGACGAATTATTAGGGCCACCGTTGGGAAGAAAAAATCTGAGAATGTGAGTAAAAACATTTTGAGGGAAAAAACAACTTTACGAGGAAAAAAAAAGGAAATATGTCACGAATAATATCGTAGATTTTGTAGTAGCTTTCTCCGTCTGACAGGCACATTTGGGACTGTCTCTGGATGCTTCATGTAGAAAAACGTATGGACGCGGCTGTGTGTTGCACTTGGAAATGGGAAAGTTAAACAGATGTACATTTTCCAAACCAAACTCTAAAGGTCTCCATGCACCTGGGGCATTTTCTTCCTCATATTTTTTTCAAACGGTTGTTTATGTCACGAGTCATTTCACACAGAAAGTGAAAAGGAACTTTTGCACGAGAATAACAACATCAACTTATTATAAAACATCAACAACATGACACTGACATATACACTTGGTATTGGTCTCCTCAGTCACTGTTAATTGGTTTAGAAGGGAGGACAAGTGTGACTTTACTGTTAGTCATGGCCAAATGAAGCTTCATGAAGGTTCGTGAAGCATTTTCTTTTTTTTCTGAACCCACTAGATGGCGATCTTGGTTTAAAGATAAAGGCTCATGGAAGGCTTTCAGCCATTTGTTGAACGGAGAGCGCCATCTAGTGGGCTCATAAAAATAAAGAAAATGGTTCATGAAGCTTCATTTGGCCATCACTTACAGTATGTTGCATTCCCTGGAGCTAGGAATCAATACAGACACCACCTGGTTGTTTATAAAAGAAACTTATTAGTTAAATTATTATTAAATTATTTAGCCATTCTCACCTTAATGAATAAAAACAACACAAGCAATTAATAAATGGTTGTTGAATTATTATTGAGGTAATGGCCAAACATGTATTATATTTGCAGTTCACACATACAATACTTTTCTTCTTAAATGAAATAGTGTAATTTAGCTCTCTCTCTTACTTTACGTCACTCTTCATTGTCTTCCTCTCCCATTTTACCTGAATGCCACACTAGATGAAAAATCACTCTCTGCAACAATGTTGTGTTTACACTCGACTTAGTTACGTAGTAGATGGTGCAACTGAACAAAGTGACAAGTTTGGTGTGAAACATAGCAGTTAGTGTTGACTATACCATCATACTTCCAACCAGCTAGTGAAATAGTAACTGTGCATGTGTATGTACAGCATGGAGGTATTATAAGAATTGGATATAGTGTTTAAGGCGGAGCCCTGCTCATCAATGAGAGTTGCTCAGTGGCGCATGAAGACTTCATGGAGCCAAAAATTACCCAGATGATCGGCACTACTTATGCATTGTGCGGCCCATAGAGCAGGCACACTAGAGACCCACTAACTTGAATGGGGATTATTTATGGGATGATTTAATGGTGCGGCGAAACAAGTATTACGCAGGGGTTGTGACGCTCATAAAAATGTATCCACTGTTTAACAAAAGTGTATTTTGCCCTTTAAGTCTATGAGAAAAAGTCTTTTTGGGTCTTTGTTTGGCTGCTATGTTTTAATTTGCTTCAAAGCCTGGTGCACTTCCTGAAGCCCTGGTGACTTTCAAGAAATGCTGAAACATTCACACATAATCTAACTTGAAATATTACGAAATTTTCTTCTAAAAAATGATGACTTTCTTTCTTCCAAAATTACAATTTTATTCTCATAATCTCTAAAGTTTTTTTTTAACATTGACCTAACAATGATTCAACCTGGAGCCCAAGACAAAAGATGTTAGTGATCTAAATCAGAGATATTCAACAGGGGGTCCTCAGAGTTAGCGCCGCCAAATTATTCAAAATATATATATTTTTGAAAGTTTCTTTTTTCAAAAATTGAAATATATGTGAAAATATACATTAATATGAATCCAACATATCAATAGCAAAGATAGATTGGCCTATTTGTTCAATTTTTTTTTTTACATATTGAAGAAAAGTTTACTATAGGTAAGCTAGCCACTATGGTAGCCGTACAGTTAAGCTTAAAGATTCACTGTGCCTTCCACATGTATGTTTAACGTTAAAACATGATGTATGAATAATAACCATTTATTTTCATCCATTCGGCCCTGTTTAATATGCAACTCAATTATATGCAATATATGCAGTAGGGGGTCCCTACTCTGTCTCAAGGGGTCCCTGGCCTAAAAAACGTTGAAGACCCCTGATGTAAATAAAAGATTTGGCTTTATCTTGTTGCAATGCTTTTCTTCTCACTAACTTTTTTTTGTTTACAATCTAATTTCGTACAGCCCCAGATTTTAATCCTCTCCTGTTTTCATTTTTCTTTCTGCTTCTACTTAATGTCTGAAATTGTAAAATGATAATGATGGTGTTGATTATGACAGTGATGAGGGATGTAATTGTACTTCAAACCATCCTCTCTGCCTTTCAAAAAGACATAAGACTTACAAAAAAAACTTTTACAAAATGATGACAAATGCCAGTGTTAAAGTGAGGAGTTGTTGTATGTATCAGTCAGAGCTGCCACTTGTGAATGTTCTTGTTTGATGAGCTGTGTTCTGCAAGACAATCAACCCCTCCCTTTTCTCTGTATTGTCATGAAAAAGAACGTCTATGTATTAGTTAGTGCATTTGTTAAATTTTTCTGTTCACGTGCATGTTCTCAGATGTGATACTCTGTGCTAACGTGCATGCAAACTGTTAAACTGACTTGTGTGTCCCTGTTTCCAGAATAGAGTAATCCAGTAAAAGTGACAGGTCACACAAAGACAACGTTGTACTTTGGTATTAAAAGCCATCGTCTTTTATGGGGCGAAGAGAGAAGACAAGGAAGGCCCCCTATTCAGATAGTAATTGCTCACAGTTAATCATTGGCGCCTGTGTGTCATGAGACTGGGCACATTTTGCTTTGGGGGGAAATTAGAGTGTGATTGTACAACAGCGGTCGCTGCGAAAGTCAGGCTTCAAATTAAAGATAAAAAGAAAGTAGTATGGGGATTTTATTGCACTGGATTCATTAGATTTCATAGTTTGACACAGAAACCAATACACCTGGGAAGACCATTTCAAGAGCTTTGGTTAAAGGGGAATACCGCTTAATTTCTGAATTCCCACATCGACGGCGGCTGCCATTTGTTCCCCCTCATTCTTTAATTGATATCAGAACATTATCTCCCAAGTGAAAATGTTTCATAGCTGCAGATGTTGAGATTCCTTCTGGGGGAAATTGGAAAGCTATTGTGAAGTGGAGGTCGCATAAGCTGGTTGTCAAAGAGAAGATGGAGAAAAGAAGCTGTGAGGACTGTGAGGTCTGTAATGTGTTCACTTACAGAGTTTAACACGGAAAATGAGAGATCAGCAGAGGAATGAGATTGTGAGAGTCAGGGATAATTCAGATTATTTTCAAGTGTGGTTCCATTTCCCATCACTGTCCATCATGTCTAACGAGTCAATGAAGACCGAAAAAATCAAGCCCAAAAGCTCCATCAGCATGTCTTTTGTAACACAGTGACATTGTAAGAGTGCATATCTTTAATATATACAGTGAGGAAAATAAGTATTTGAACACCCTGCTATTTTGCAAGTTCTCCCACTTGGAAATCATGGAGGGGTCTGAAATTGTCATCGTAGGTGCATGTCCACTGTGAGAGACATAATCTAAAAACAAAAATCCAGAAATCACAATGTATGATTTTTTAACTATTTATTTGTATGATACAGCTGCAAATAAGTATTTGAACACCTGCCTATCAGCTAGAATTCTGACCCTCAAAGACCTGTTAGTCTGCCTTTAAAATGTCCACCTCCACTCCATTTATTATCCTAAATTAGATGTACTTGTTTGAGGTCGTTGGCTGCATAAAGACACCTGTCCACCCCATACAATCAGTAAAAATCCAACTACTAACATGGCCAAGACAAAAGAGCTGTCCAAAGACACTAGAGACAAAATTGTACACCTCCACAAGGCTGGAAAGGGCTACGGGGAAATTGCCAAGCAGCTTGGTGAAAAAAGGTCCACTGTTGGAGCAATCATTAGAAAATGGAAGAAGCTAAACATGACTGTCAATCTCCCTCGGACTGGGGGTCCATGCAAGATCTCACCTCGTGGGGTCTCAATGATCCTAAGAAAGGTGAGAAATCAGCCCAGGACTACACGGGAGGAGCTGGTCAATGACCTGAAAAGAGCTGGGACCACCGTTTCCAAGGTTACTGTTGGTAATACACTAAGACGTCATGGTTTGAAATCATGCATGGCACGGAAGGTTCCCTTGCTTAAACCAGCACATGTCAAGGCCCGTCTTAAGTTTGCCAATGACCATTTGGATGATCCAGAGGAGTCATGGGAGAAAGTCATGTGGTCAGATGAGACCAAAATAGAACTTTTTGGTCATAATTCCACTAACCGTGTTTGGAGGAAGAAGAATGATGAGTACCATCCCAAGAACACCATCCCTACTGTGAAGCATGGGGGTGGTAGCATCATGCTTTGAGGGTGTTTTTCTGCACATGGGACAGGGCGACTGCACTGTATTAAGGAGAGGATGACCGGGGCCATGTATTGCGAGATTTTGGGGAACAACCTCCTTCCCTCAGTTAGAGCATTGAAGATGGGTCGAGGCTGGGTCTTCCAACATGACAATGACCCGAAGCACACAGCCAGGATAACCAAGGAGTGGCTCTGTAAGAAGCATATCAAGGTTCTGGCGTGGCCTAGCCAGTCTCCAGACCTAAACTCAATAGAGAATCTTTGGAGGGAGCTCAAACTCCGTGTTTCTCAGCGACAGCCCAGAAACCTGACTGATCTAGAGAAGATCTGTGTGGAGGAGTGGGCCAAACTCCCTCCTGCAGTGTGTGCAAACCTGGTGAAAAACTACAGGAAACGTTTGACCTCTGTAATTGCAAACAAAGGCTACTGTACCAAATATTAACATTGATTTTCTCAGGTGTTCAAATACTTCTTTGCAGCTGTATCATACAAATAAATAGTTAAAAAATCATACATTGTGATTTCTGGATTTTTTTTTTTAGATTATGTCTCTCACAGTGGACATGCACCTACGATGACAATTTCAGACCCCTCCATGATTTCCAAGTGGGAGAACCTGCAAAATAGCAGGGTTTTCAAATACTTATTTTCCTCACTGTATATTGTGTCTTTTCTGGCTCTTCAGTGCATGAGGTAAACACCTTTAATGGACCATTTGACCTGTAACACCCTGGATGCACCAATTTGATGGTGAAAAGGTTACGTGAAAGGGCTACGAGAGAGATAGAGCTACCGGTAGTCAATGCTCGTACTTCGGGAAACTGGTGGTGTACCTGCAGACATTGTGAAGCTATGGCCACCGAACAGGAGTGTCTGTGTAGCAAGGAGTGGGACCTGTTGAGTTGCGATGCCCAAGAGACGCAGTGTTTTGTACAGTCTGAAGATTTCCCCTCTCTGATAAACAGGGCTGTACTTGAAACTTTTTCGGCGACCCAGACCAGAGGGACCAGATGGACAGTTATCCACTGAGTAAGTACACTAGACAAGTTATGCAGAGTGCGATTATTTCAGATATATTGAGCAAATTGCTTTTGATTTTAGTTTGCATCGTTGTAAGTCATGACTGGTTTCCAAGACAGCGGCGGCATGTAAACATGAACGCAAGTGTCTTTATAATCTATCTTTTCAATAAACTGTCTGTACACTTACAAAGTTCTCAATGCTTCGGTTAACATTTAGGGACCCTCATTATACTACCGTTGAAGTTTGGTGATAGTTTGAGCCTTTTTAGTGGTATAAATAGCGATTTGTTTTTATGTTCCCTGTGCCCCGAATACTAGAGATGTAAGCTAATCAGCGGTCCGCGCTAGCGTCTTTCAAGCTCCAAACTCATTAGATTAGCATGAAAACATGTCCCAGAGAGCGACAGTGGGTACACATCTGTTAATAACCTCTAGGTTTGTTTTGCGCCGGAATTGTCCTTTAAGTGGATTGGGTATGGACCATGATGTGACTGATCCATATTAAAAACAGTTTATTTGTTAATTTTATGATAAAATTCATTGTTTCCACTTTCAGTTGTATTTATTAAGTCACGACGGCTTGCAAAATCAGTAGCCACATTAACTTATGGTGCTTGAAAAATATCAGAGACCATCTTTGTGCCCCCAACGATCTTCAAGCTCCAGGAAAGACTTCCAAGAAAACTGAGTTCTATATGTGCATCTATGAATTTTCTGGATCTTTCAGAGTCCTCTTTTTTTTTTGTCTCACTCCAGACGAACATGGCATTGTCATGACTTTTCGATTTTTCATGTCACTTTAAAGCAGTTTCTCCTCCCACAGCATTTAAGAAATTTCTTTATATATACAAACATACGCACAACTAAAGTATTGTAGCTTGAGAACAATTTGAAGTGCTTTTCTGGAACTTAAGAAAGTGTTAACAGAATTTTAAAAGGGCAACTATTTAGTTTTTTAAACTTGGATGCTATTTTTAATTTTTGTCTCTAAGTGACTAATGGGAACAACAATATTTGAATTTGGTCCAGCATTAAGGAAGACCGATGCAGTCGGCAGCGTCAAAAGCTACAGTGTAAGTTAGGGTTAGGGGTTATTAGGCAATTGCGCATGTTCAATTTACGTCCACAAAAAAAGTTTTTCCACTTACAGGCTCAGATTATTATTCTAAGTGTATGACAACATTATGGAAAGGAGTCAACCTTTTTTTCTAAGAGTAAGCTCCTTTTTGTTTAACATGAAACAGCCCCGAAATAGCTATCGCCAAACTCACCAGACTCCATTTAAATAAACAGTAATTTTATCGTCGTAAAACACACCTCATTCAAAGTCGACAGAAACAAAATAAAACTATCAAAAGCCATCTTGGTTTGTCTTTCCACTTTTCCAACAATCACCACTCTGGTTTGGTTGAAATAAACCCTTAATTCACCCATTTACATGTGGAAATATGCTGGTTCTATACCGCTAAAAGTATTGTTTATTTAAATGGAGTCTGGTGAGTTTGGCGATGGCGATTTTGGAGCTATTTCTGGTTAAACAAAAATAATTTTACTCTTTAACAAAAAGGTCTGTCTCTGTAAGGATCCTTTCCATAATGTTTTCAGACACTTAGAAGAAGAATCTGAGCTTGTCAGTGGCAAAACCAGCACCTTTAGTGGACGGAAATTGGCTATGCGCATTTACTGGACCGATTCCAAAGATTTTTCTTCACATTAGTCACCAACACATGGGAAAATAGTGAGTGTTGGTCAGTGTCTGTGGAAATATATCCAAGGGTCCATGTTCATGGTTCATGAATCTCAGATTGGACATTGATTATATATATTTACAACATCGCTGTGCCACTTGAGTAATGCTCACCCTTCGAGCACCTATAGTACTAGTGTCCTTGTTCAAAGCAATGGCTGCTGCTGTTGATGGAAACACTTAGCTACACTTGGGGCTCACTGCAGCTCAGGAGGATGTACATTGCTGCCTGCTGAATTTAACCTAGTAGATGGCTCTCCACAGAAGTGCAGCTGTAAGCATGTACACCCTACCATATGCACTGTACACACTGCCTCTCAGCACCTGCCACACATCGCCTGTCTCTTACGCTTTCATATATGCGCACACAGAGTAGTCAATCTTTTTTTCTCTCTCGCTCTCTCACACATAGACACACATGCACACGCATACGCGCACACATACACACACACACACACACACACACACACACACACAGCCGCTCTCTCACTTCCATACCATATGTGCACGTACATACACACTCCACGGACACTGTTTCAGCACGTTGCATCATTTGTCTTCCTGTCAGTTTGTACAAGGGGCCTGATCCTGACCGTTAAGTTATAAATTATATTATATTATGTGTGTGTGTGTGTGTGTGTGTGTGTGTGTGTGTGTGAGAGCAATGATGTGTTCAAGACACTTACACACACACACATACACACAAACAAATGTGATCGTAAAAGATAAAGGGGGTTAGAAGGGTCATCCAGTCATGAGATGGTAGAAAGAAAGAAAGAAAGAGACATAACATAAATAACCATCAACATATCGAAGCAACTAATTTAGCATTTTATTTACTGAAACTGAAACCAGGGCTAAATGTCTTTGCAAGTACATAAACAAGTCATTTCTAGGAGATGTTTATTTACTATAGCAGGCTTTCTGCCTCCTTAGCTTCATTTATTGCACCATGCCCCTAATGAGGTTGATAATAAATCTCAGGTTAATGAGCCATAATGACTGTAAATTAGCATAAATTGATACATTAGCGTCCTTTTAAACTCTTGGATGTGGTGACACCAGATGAGATATAAACTCCAGCACTTAGAAAGACTGCAGCACAGATTTGGTACATGGAGTTCATGACATAATGTCTTTGAAAGAGGATAGTGCCAGGTATTGCCATCCCACGCTGCTAGCATGGCTAAAAAATGGTGCTTCTATAGGGCTAATTTATATTGAACTGAACAATGAAATTAAAAAAAGCAGATTAGATTTAGAATCTGAGACTACAGTCAAGACAGTCAGAAACCGGTCCTCAACATCAGTTAAAAATACTGTACGTAGTTATGAAACAATTCATTGACACATGATTGGAGAGTGAACAGTGGCTGATGGACTGCTTTAATAACCCTCTTACCACTCAAACTCTTGATCATGTTAATGAGATGATGGTCAAAACACTGCGCGGATATTTGTTTTAGTCCTTTAAAGACTTTAAAGAGGATTTCAAGTTGAGTCAAAACATTACATTTCATACCCAAATTAGCAAAGATATTGAAAACCACGGGTTCAATATGCTTGGATCGCTCTCAATGAGAAGAACCAGCAGGATGGAGACATATATCTTAAATGTTAGAAATATTAAAATTCAAAGTTTAAGTTTAGTTTAATAAGTGATTTATTCATTTTTGGGATCAATGTCAATCATGCGTGGGATTTCCCCCTTTCTGGTCTACATATCCCTGCCTCTGCTGAATTATTTTTATCCTCTGTGCCCTCAAAGTGACCAATGCTACTTCACCAATAGACCATATTTTATCTACCTAAACAAAGTGGGTATATAATAAACTAAATGAAGCTCAGCGTAAATTCTTTCAGGAAGACTTCTAAACTTCATCCACCTCTCTCTTTTCCTAAAACTGATCAGTTGTTTCAAGGCGTTCACTTTTCAGTTAAACCAACCAGAATTGGCCATGAATTTCACGATCCAATCACAGCATGGCATCCCTGCTTTAATTCTGTTGACTGTGACTGCTCAGGTGTGAAAGCAACCACAGTCACAGTGAGCTACAGTTATGAGATCTGCCACAGCTCCCCCGTCGCTTGTAGTATAAACCAGTGTTACAATAACATACAAGTGTTGACATTGAAAGATGTAAAAACCGAAAAGTTTGTATTAATATTCAATTGTAGGAACTGAAGACCCATTACATATGTCTGAAAAAAATCCAGTATACACATTTTTCACCAAACAAGTGTGTTGTGTCATTCCAAATGACATTTTTTATTGATAACAGAAGACTAGATTTTAATATAGCTTCCACGGTTGGCCACAATTATCATTTATGCATCTCACACACATTAGCACAGAGAGAACAATTAGTTTTTTGGGGATGTTTTTCAGCAGCATTTGACCAAATGACTGGCCAGTACTTCAGAACAAGTGACCAAACAATTGTCATTAAGTGATAGTGACCTGCTGAGCTGGACTGCTAGATCTGCCTGCCTATCTATCGGTGGCCTCTCCACTGAGGGCTTCCCTTTAGTATATAAGCCCTGATCTTGTGCCCGTCCCTCGTGCAATGATCACATTTCTGTTAAGCAGGAAAGACTTTTATGTAATTAGCCAACTTTAAGCTGTCTACCTGAGACGCTGACCTGGTGGCACTCGCCGTCATACTTCAGTGGACTAATTGGCCTGTAAAATTTAAGGATTCAAACAGTGACAGTCGGTGGCCAGCCATCCCAGCATGGAGCTGTGCAGCTGCCTGGTCAAAGACAGCAACATGAAAATAAATGCCAACAAGCATGACTTGCAACTGCTCGATTTCAGGCGTGTGTGTGCAATCAACTCAATAATAATCTATATCCACGACTTTCCACTTTCGGGATTGCTCCGGTGCTGCAGGAAATTCTGCTGGATGCATGTTTTTCCGCCGATGTCCATTTCCTTCCGCTTTCTTTGTGTTGGAATGTACATGTAATCCTTACCTAGCTACTGCGCATGTGCAACTGACAACAAAGATGTTACAGAAGTTGCAAGGTCTCACTCTGTAGCTAAAACAGAGACCTGACACAGGGTGAAGGAGCTGCAGCAATGTGCAGTACAACAAAAAAAGATATGGTGTTTTTTGAAAATTAAACCATGTAAACCTATTCTGATACAATCTCAAATTACAATTATGAACCTGAAAATGAGCATAATATGGCCACTTTAAATGTACACATTCCACCAAAACAAGTTCCTTCCCGAGGCTATTTTGCAGCGGCACCGTGGCTCTGTCCGGTGCTTAGCGCCGCCCAAGACGATTGTGATTGGTTTAAAGAAATGCCAATAAACCAGAGCACGTTTTCCTCCCATCCCAGAATGCCAGTCTGGCAAAGCGAGACTAACTCAATAACAATCTCTTCATTACCCATCACCCAAAGTTCTCGGCCACATCAAAGCAGTTTCTCATTTCATTTTAAATTTTTGTGTGAACTAATTAAGACAAAGTGCCAATGATCAAATGAGATCAAATGAACGAAACAGAAAAAGCATATAAAATTAAGTTGACCAGATAAAATCCTACATACGTGTGTTGTAAACACAGAAAAAACATTGCTGTTTTTATCCCCTAATGCTATGCCATGGTTTGTGTCTTTTAACCCTTAATGTCTTTGCTCATCACTCCATTCCAGTCATCAATCAGTCGCCAGGGCAACAGGCTTAAAGGTCAGCGAGGACTCGCCATCAAAGAATTTGCTACGTATTTTACGGCCCTATTTGACCAATCTCTGTACGGCTCCTAACCCTTTGCCTACAGCACAGTATACATACGTTCTCCAGAGTTTATGATGTTATTACACTGAACTCAGTGTGCAGTGAGGGATCGACCAGGGATAATTAGAAGAGTATTTACGGTGGCCATTACATACTTTTTATTTCCAGTGGCAGTATAGAGTCGATGTTGCCAGATTTAGAGTGGGGATGATTGGAATTGTGAGATGGCTGTTGTAAATTAGGGGAAACGTTAAGATCTAGCTATTAAAATATAGATCATTGCCTCATGATACTTTAAATATTTTTAATTTCATGTATAGTTTGTATAATATATATTTGAAGGATAAATTATTTAAATGAGTTAATGAGATACTACGTGCATATTTCTTATGTAATTCTGGTGTCTTCTAAATTATTCTGATGCTATCAGTTTGCGTTTGCAAAGTAAGTAAAACCACAGTGGTTAAAATTGGTGCAATGGCAATGTAAGATGGTTGGTCCACCATTTTGGTCCAGACTGAAATAGCTCCATTATTCTTGGATGGACGGCTATGAACTTTAGTACAAATATTGAAGGTCCCCGCAAAATAATGACTTTGATGATCCCCATAACCCCTCATCTAGCACCATATCCAGGGAAACATTAGTCTATATCCACGACCTTCCATTTCCGGTATTGCTCCGTTGCCGCCGGAAATTCCGCCGTATGTCCGTCTTTTCGGCCAGATGTCCATTACCTTATTCATTCTTTGAGTTGGAATTTTAAACTCTGGTCGATTTATGAGGACTATGGTCAACTGCTCCTCAGATCTCTGCAGGGTAAATCCAGACAGCTAGCTAGACTATCTGTCCAATCTGAGTTTTCTGTTGCACGACTAAAACAACCTTTGAACTTATACATGATCCACCAAAACAAGTTCCTTCCTGAGGATATTGTGCAAGCGGCACCATGCGGTGCTTAGCGTCGCCCATGGCGATTATGACTGGTTTAACGAAATGCCAATCAATCAGAGCACATTTTTCTGGAATGCTATGTGGACTTGCCAGACCCGTCTTTGCAGCGCTGTGGAGGAAGGTCTGGCAATGCAATACTAGTTAAACATCTACTAGATGGATTGGCATAAAAATGTGGTGCCAATTTCAGGTCAAAATTTGTCAAAATCTAGTAGTAGTACTAAGTATTTTGGCTGATGAATATTACATTACATTACATGTCATTGGTTGATGTAACATACTGGGAATTCACAGGTCAAATTAATGATTGCCTCATTGAATTTGGGTGTTTTATTCAATTTTATAGCATTTGAAAAAAATGTTTAAATGGTTTCAAAACAGTATCCTGACTGAACTTTGACATAAACTAGTTTGTGATCAATATCCTCTAATCTTAAATATTTGTCAAGAAATTCATAAGTTCGGTTTTTTTTTAACTCTGGTATAATGTCATGTAAATTAGGTTTATTGACCATGAATTGAAAAAAAAAGGTTTAAAAAAATTGCCAAAAAAAGGTTAATTCTATATTTTGACAACAAGTTCATCAATGGAAAAGCAACACAAGGGTTAGAGAAAAGGGCTCAAGGAATGGCAATTCAGTGTGCTTTCAACCATTTGTTGAACAGAGATTCGGGGTTCGGATGGTCCGGTGAATGAATGAACAACACACAGCACAGCAACACGATCCACAGTAGCCCAACGCAAGTAGCGCATTGGAACTTACTAACTTATGCCACAGCTGGCCAAATTGAGAAAAGGAAAGCCACTGACCTACCTTACAGGTTCCCGACAAGGCGAGTGGAGAGTTTTAAACTGATTAGGTGTAATGTTTTCATAACCCAATGTGTACTTCTAGCTTTGGTTGTTCAAGACAGTAGGCTACACACAGCTACGGATTCAACCAAAACTCAATAGTAAACCATTAATTTGTCTCATATTTACCACAAGCTACTTTTGGCTGGCTGGTAGCTGGTGCTAATTCCCATCTGTGCCTAGCTGTGACCAGAGCCCGTCTACGGAGAGCCTGTTCACTCCCTATTAAGCCCCATTGTACCGTGGGCAAGTGCAAAATGAATGAGAGTCCATGGAGCTAGATGGCTAAATTTGTCTCTTTCGCCTGATTGTCGTTGATAAATCTCAGATTTGATTGTAGTTTTTACAAGTTCAACATGGATTATAGGTCGAAAGTTGAATGAATGAGTACCTGTGAGCGTCCAGGAGGAACCAGAGTGGAACTGCAACCAGTTCAGAAGCCGGAAGTTTCCTGAGAGTGGAAGTTCTCCCTTTATTAGACATTTTTGCTGTGTCATTAGGTGCTTAGCAAAGTGATCTTATTTCACCTGTAGTATCTTTACTCATTGATGCCCAGAACATGTCCGTTACTTTGGAGCATTTTGCTGCCTCCTCCTCCATAGTGCTTTCTGATTAGCCTGTTTGTATTGAAATAAGAGGCTGCTGCCCTCGCGGCCTCAAAACACTACCGGCCCACCGGGAAAAGTCTCGACTCTCCCGATTGCCACTCTGTTACTGATTCACGGTCAGAAATACCAGTAAAGGTATGCAGAAAAAGGTATTCACAGAAGAAGAAAAAAACAGGAGGAGACTCTACGATTAAGCAAGGTAGAAAACTGCCTGGGGCCCCCAACTAAAAGGGCCCCAATTATAGATTCATTATGATGACAAATTGTGTTAATATTCTAACTCATTATACCCCAAAAAAACTCACAAAAGGCCCTGAAATCACTTAATATGCAACCCAACTGTATACTACTTACTACTTCTACTTCGCACAAAACATTGTACTATACTACATTGACCTGACAGAGAAATTAATACTGGTGACGTTGCAGATTCAGATTTTTTACACACAAAACATAACAATGCATTATTTTTCATTAGACACTATTTCCTCCTGTTTGAGTGACGCTAAGTAAAAACCACAGAGACCAGCTGTTTTAGGAAATTAATAAATAATATAATAACTAAAATATTATTTTATACTTTTTAAAGATTTAGGTAGTAGGAACCGATGGGTTTGGGCTTGAGTGCCACAGTAAGGGTAGGGATATTGTTAGGGTTGGGTACTGTTCACTATTTTTCCAGTACGGTATCGATACTGGTAGCTGGATTTCAGTTCCGGTACCCAACGGTACCTTTTTTTGGTACTTTCCCTCTGTAATAAAAAAATATAATTTCAGTTGTAAATATAATTTCAAACCTATTTATCCTATTTACTTAGAACGTTTTGCTATTTATTTAGGACATTTTACACGCCATACAAAACAGAAAGAAAGACCTCCCAAACAAACTATCTAATAATTATTAATTTCTTACGCTGCACTGTATCTTTTATTCTTGTATTTGTATCTTATTCTGTTTTTATTTTCTGTCTCTTTTTAAACTTCTCTTTAATGTTTTATGTAAAACCTTTTGAATTGCCTTGTTGCTAAAATTTTCTATAGAAATAAATTTGCCTTTCCTTGCCCTACAACCTCAGCCTGTCAGTCAGTCAATAGGGCATAGTGAACACATTGTGTGCCTGTCAGAGGAATTGCTAAATCTGAATGAATTTTCATGACCTTTCAGTGTTTTTGTGATGTTACCTTTGGATTATTAACAAGTTAAAACCCAGGACAGAATTTTCATATGCTGGTATAAATATGTTGTGTTACCACTGTATCTTACAGCCTTTTTACAAATTAACCAGCTTGCCGTAGTTTCATTTTCGGCCTGAAAATATAGCCACGAAAGCAGCGGCCCAGAAACAGACAGCCAGGTTGCCTCTTTGATGAAACCGCAGCAGTGCATACTGGCGATAAACTGAAACTAAAATATCGCTCTCATTACACTGGTATTGATTAATATAAATACCAATGTTGGTATCAACATTATCGATATTTGGATCGATCCGCCCAACACTAACGTTAACCCATACCGCGACTGCTTTCGCCTTGTCGTTATAAACGCTGTCTGCGTGGAGTTTTACCTGCATTACTGTGAATCACTGTGACTTCAGCAAACTGCAGTTGACATTGTTTTGCTCTGTCCGCACCACAGCTCTGTGCCGGAGCTCTGCTCTCTGTCAACATGCAGAGAGGACAGATATGCTCACTCTTGCGCGCTATCAGGTACCGAAATTTGGCACCGTTTGATTTAACGTGAGTCGACCCTCGGTAGTATCGATGAGTTCGGTACCCAACCCTAGATTGATATCTAGGGTTGGGTACCCTAGATAATGCAATAGTATTGCATTTAGATATTGTCTTTATGTAAATAGTTGACAATAAGAACAATTGTACAAAACATAAGCCTGCTGCATAGTTTCAGCGCTGTCAATACAGTATATTGATACTGGTCTTTAAAAACCTGCAATCATTTAACCTTTGAGTTTTACTTTGTACAGTGAGTGAACCTCATGGCAACTGACTGACTGTCAGCCATTTTCCATTCCCTGTGTTGCAACAGTGCAGTCACCATGGGAACTGACTACATGAATACAATCTGTATAATTACCCCCCCCATACTCTGGCTTTAAAGAAAAAAAGAAAGACAAAGAGAGATGAATGAGAGAGCAACAGGCAGGGGAAAGGGAGAGAAGGAGAGAGGGAGAATTCGGAGGAGAGAAAGAGAAAGACACAGGGGCCTGGGGGTCCCTCTGCACCTCTCACTTATTATTACGCTGGAAAAAGAAACAGAATACAAATTAAAAATAAAGCTGTAAGGACAGAATGGAAAGAGAACGATGGCCAAGGACAAACAGAGAGAAATAGATCTGAGGAGTGAAGAAATGAAAGAAAGTGCTAACAAATGAGAGAGAGAGATGGGGTAAAAAAAAAGGAGCAGACAGAGGGAGAAATGTTTCAAAATGTGACAGCGAGCATGCATGACAAAATTGATGAGTGTGTGCATGTGCGAGACAGAAAGAGAGTAAAAAAGTGCAAACACATCAAAGACAGACAAATGAGAGCTCGTATATGACATAAAGAAGAGGAGGAATAAGTAGAGAAGGATAAAGGAGGAAATCTCAGCCCCCGTTCATGTTACATCGGGGTTGCATTTTTCCCTGTATTCCTAGCATTCCTGCATGTTTTGACCTCGGCCTGTTTTTGGATTACCCTTTTGCCTATTGTTCTGGATACCGTCGCCTGTGAGTTTTTGCTTGTTCCAAATAAACCGGTTTGGATGGAATTATCTGAGAGTTGTGCTTCTGTGGGTCCATCTCCTTGTGTGCGTGCTAGAACCAAGCTGTATTGTTGCACAAGCCAAATTTTCTTCAAAACTTGCAATTTTCAGCATGTAGCTTGGTGGCTCCGAGGATCTGGTTGTTGTTGTTGTTGTTGTTGTCTAACAGAGTTAGACAGTGGCAACACACAGAGAGGGGAAGGTGAGGTACACCCGGGGAAACATTCGGCGCCAATTATCCTGAAAATGTCGATCCAGACTGATCGAGACATTACCGGTCGGAGTTGCCATTGTATTGAAATTCTTACTCACAAATGTAATATTTTTCCAGTATTATTTTAAGGCATATTGAAATGTAGAAAATATTTTGAGTGTTAAATATTAATTTATATGTGAGCTCCCACATTTTTCTTTTTAACTGTACCTTAAAGTCACCTGTCAAATGGAAATCCATTTGTAATGGTTGAGACATTTCACTAAAAAGTACAAGTGTCAACCTCGTGGTTGGTGCTAGAGGAAAAGTCAGGGGGGTCACAAAAGTCATTATGTATAGGAATTATGTCTAGGAATTGTGGATATCTTCACCAAATGTCATGTAATCAATTTAATATTTAATAAAATGTCCTTAAAGACCAAAAAAGTCAACCTCATTGTTACAGTAAAGGTAGTAAAGGTAGTATAGACTACCTTTACTGTAACAATGAGGTTGTCCATTGTCAGGTATTAATGGACGACGGTGAGGCGTGAACCGTCCGTCCATTAATACCTGACAATGGACACCTCGAAGGACATTAACCCGCTTATACCATGGTCACTTGCCAAATAACATTTTTAAAACATTAGTTTATATTTTAAACTAGTTTTACAATCAAAATCTAAAGTTTTTACAAACAATAACTCTGTTTCCTTGGTTACGCCTGACGGTTTGACTAATACCTGGAACAATCATTCCCTATAAGGTTCTTATGCAATGCAAACATTGTTCACTCCAGGAAATAGGAAGGACCTTAGATACAACATGCCTCCCTTAGCAATGGGAGATATTTATAGTCCGCTCAGCTACAAGTCAGAAAGCTAACGCTCTGCTAGCAAGATCCAAAGTCAATAACATTGTGTACAGTTGGCAATCAGTACAAATTATTTGAACAACAAGACAAGCTAGCTATCCAGCCATGTCATTTTATCCGCGATGTGTAACGTTACTGTCGGCCGCAGCCTGAAGTAGCGACCTGAAGAGTGAATGGGATGTGAGATAACGTTATTCGCTGTGAAACAAAGTCAGTCCAGAGGGGCAGTAACTTACTTCTTGCAGCTTGTGTGTTAGCGCCATCCCGTGGTGTTCAGAAGACGAGTTGAAAATAACAGATTCACATTTCCTTTTTGTTTTAATGTAGCGCATTCATTTAGAACAGTAAACAGTCTTCCCCGAAACTCCTTTAGTAGGTGTCCTACATCACTTTTTTGAATGATTTTGGTAGGACCAGGCTAGTAGCAGCCATGACGATGTTGTCTTATCTTCATTTTGTTTTGAATCTATTATAAAAATGTACTTTCTCAAAAACAAGTGGACAACTTGTATATAAGTTATTCAATTTCCTTTTTCCAATGTAAATACACATTTCTGAAATTTTTATTTTCTGATTTTATCACTTGTTTGTGTACACCTCAATAAAGTTAATTTACGGTTGGTCTGGCCTTGTTCCAGTCCCTGACATGCTGACAACATTATTGCTGATTCACTGTTGCACAAATTCATTTTAGCTGTCACAAATTGTGAACTCCACTCCCTTCACTCCTTTACTCCCTCTCTGCCATAGGGCTTGTTTTCTGTGCTGCAGGTGACTGCTAGTCTGCACAAATACACACATCTCTGTCACCCAGCTCCTTCTCCTTTAATTTATATCCCTGCTTCTCTCACTCACAGTTCTCCTCTTTTAGGCCACAGTTCAACACAAACTCTGTTCACTCTTTTACACCAGTTCCTTCTAGTCCAGTAATTTTAAGCCAAAATGGGGGTCAACCTAGGACAAATTGCAACAGAAACAAACTCAACTGATTTTGTATCCTCAATATGTCCTGAGTAAGGGAAAAAAGCCCAGAAGAATCCCATTAGGGGAAAGTTTAGAAAAAAAACCCTAATATAGCATATTCATAAACCTATTCATTATTTTTCTCACGTGAATAGGGTAACATTTTTAACCTTTAGATATCACCATGAAAATGACTGTGTTGATTATTTACATTAAGACAAACAAAACATGTATTACATGTTTTTAGAAATTGTTTGTTAACATGGGCAAATGGTGCATAATCTAATTAAGTATGTGCTAATTTGCATAAATACTACAACAGATCTAAACATTGGGTATAGCCAAGTGAAAATGTCTTGTTGAATCGTGTTGACATATAACAGTAAAAGACTATAGAGGTAAACACATCTCACCATGAGGGGCAGAGATTCAGTCATTCATTCAAGGTCCACTCAACTGTCAATTAACTGTCAGGTAAGAAAGATTTTTTTTTCTCGTTTCTGCTACATGGATTATTCAACCTACATTAATAAAACATACCTGGTGATCAACTACAATTTATTGGGAACATCTGGATGTGTGTTGAGCTGTTGTATGACTATTATTGGTGAAACAATGTCAAGTTTAGGATTATTATTGCATGCACATGGTCTACATGCAGCAGATGCGGTATATCACCAGACTTGCAGTGTGAATTTTCGTACAATGAAGCAAATATCAGCAGTATATAAAACAGACACTGAACAAGAGTCAAAGAGGGTGAAGGTTGGCCACCCTCAACACGATGAGAGGACAGCAGCATTCTTGGAGGTGGCAAAGTATACTGAAGAAAACGATGATGAGCAGATCACCATAAAGGATCTAACTGACCTCATGCAGCAGAAGCTTGCACTCAGTGAAACTGAAGCATATAGTTATAAGTATATGAAGAAAAGGCTGGAAGAACACTTCGGGGAGAAGATCATATACACTCGGATGGATGGAAAACCAAACGTGATTACAGCTCACTGAAAACTCTGATTTCTGCTATAGTTCTATGTTTATTGTGTCATTTTGTGTGACAATATCAATATCCCCTGCATGGGAGTTAATACAGTGTATTTTATCTTACAGATGGAATTTGTCCTATGAAGTGTGGCGAGGGATTTGTGCCAATTAAGACAACCCTACCTCCTGCTCCTGAGAAGCTCATGAAGGTCATAAGGTGCAGCTGCCAGTCTGACTGCAGCATCCTGAGATGCAGTTGTAAAATAAACAATATAGAATGCACCCCAGCCTGTGGACACTGCAGGGCAGTGAGCTGCACAAACTCAATGCAGATGGCCTGTGACGAGAATGAAGATGAGATATCTAGTGGTGCATTGTGTACGTAATTTGATTGTTTGATCCAGACACTTTTTATTTTACCTACCTTTTGTCTTCTGCATTCTCCTTACCCTTGTCTCTTGTTCCTACCTCAGACTCATCCCCCAGAAACAGTCCCACGGACCCAGCCCCAAACCCCATCTCTGCAATAATAATTAATAAAGGCTGGTTTAATGTACTTCTTCCTGCCTCTATGTATTAATGCTCATTGTAGCCTAACTGGGTTCCATTCAGACCTTAACATTAAGTATTTTACTGTTATATGTCAACAAGATTCAACAAGACATTTTCACCTGGCTATACCCAATGTAGATCTGTTGTGGTATTTATACAAATTAGCACATACATAATTAGATTATGCACCGTTTGCCCATGTTAACAAACAATTTCCAAAAACTTGTAATACATTTTTTCTTTGTCTTGATGTAAATAATCAACACAGTAAATTTCATGGTGATATCTAAAGGTTACAATGTTTACCCTATTCATGTGAGAAAAAGAATGAATAGGCATATTAATAGGCTATATTTGGGTCTTTTTTCTAAACTTTCCCCTAATGGGATTCTTCAGGGCTTTTTTTCCTTACTCAGGACATATTGAGGATACAAAATTAGTTGAGTTTGCTTCTGTTGCAATTTGTCCTACCTTTTTTCATAAAATGACTGGACTATTCAGGCAGGTAAGAACAATGCTATTTGTCATTTTCTAGTGTAAAACTTTCTGCTGAAGCAAAAAAATGAGACAGGTCAGAAGAGGACATAGCTAATATCATAAGCTATTTTTTTTCATGTCAGCAGAGCAAACAGTATAAGCAATGTGTACACTAGAACTTAACTCATGGCCTCCATAAGTGTCCCAGGGCTGTTGAACTTGAAACTAGTTTAAGGACATAATCTCATTCAAAAGCACATTTTATTCAACAAACCACAATTCGCAGCTTAAAATGGCAAAGAAGAACAACTACAGTTGGCAGTGTTGCCAACTCTTTTCAAATGAAACTTGCTAGCTACAAAAGACGCTAAAAGTCGCCAGATGACGTCATGTGCTCATTTGCATATTGGTGACGCCGTTGCACGTGTATTTTTATAATGCTTAGTGGTCGTGTCGGTTGCAGCAACAGAGAGATAAACTAAAGCCATATAAAAGGTATTCAATAGAAAAATCCTCAACAAAACATTTGGATGGCATGAGAGCTATGGCGTTTATGCTAGAGTGCACCACTTTCTCGTGCTTCGAAAAGTTTAAATTCAGAGAAAGTTTCAGAGCGAGGGCATCAACGTAACCATTGGAAGGAGAGGGATGTTGACAGAAGAGCCGTGGTCTGTGGTTACTAATGCATGCCAATGAATTACAATATAATATATATGAATATTTTCTCACTAGTTGCTTTTAAGAAATAAAGCTGCTAAGACGCTAAATGTAGCAAGAAATTGGCCAAGTTGACAACACTGGCAGTTGGTGTCTTAATTGGTGAAGGAGAACAATATCTCTGTCGATTACATGCACACTAATATTCCGCTATTATTAAGAACATGACAATATTCCAAATTTGATACAGGTCATGTAAACAGCATATTGGGTTTGGATATTCCGAATAAGGCCTTTTTCCGAATTTGGCATTTTCCGATTAAGACATACTGGATATGCAGGTATTATCCAGTTTTTAGAGGCATTCTTTGGACATGTATAGGCCTACAGCGCATTCGGAGTATGCATCTCAATCAGGGTTTTTACCACAGTTTACAGCCTCTTGTCTGTTTACGGCTTATGGTCAGCTCTGTGCGTTGCTATGGTTGCTGTACACAAACCAACTAGCCAACAGTTTGCAAGGGTAGAGATGCATGCCCAAAAGAAAAGGAGAAACACAGCTACCTTTAAACATTATGAAAGACTTGGATATCAGGTTTTTGGATATGGGCAAACTTTGCAATGTCAACCTTTTCAAGAAGCTGGTTGAAGGACTGAAAGATCCCTCTTGCTCGCATGGTCGAACAAGTTCACCACCGGTGGAAAACTTTTTAAAAAGTCCTATTTTGCACAGCTGAATGTAAACAGCAATATTAGTGGAATATTCTCATTCATTAGCCATTTAAACAGCTCAGTTGAAATGTTGTCTTTTTCAGAATAAGGGCAAAAAACTGAATGTTGAATATTATGTGCATGTAAACGTAGTCACCCCCAACGGTGGTGGAGTCATTAGTTTTCCATTAAAGTCAATGTGTGTATTTCCAGCAAGGTTATTATAGTTTTGCATTTTTCATTAGTTTTTATTTTTATTTCGTTTTGACTTTTTGTTTTCAAATTCAGTTTAGTTTTAATTAGTTTTTAAAGCGGGTCTGCTAGTTTAGTTTTTATTTTTTGAAAATGCTTAGTTTTGATTAGTTTTAGTCTTTTTTTGTAATATGGGTTATTTGTCGGGGATTCAAAAAGGTCAGAAAAAGTATTGTGTAATAATAACTCAACAAAAACATCATGCAATTTTAGAAATATGTATTCACAATGTATTCAACAATAACAACAGTACTTAAAATGTAGCCTACATATAGTCATAAATATGTAAATAGTCTACACAAGACGCTGCAGTAAGTGCAAAATGTGTAAGTGACGTGTTCCCAAGGAAAAAAATAAATAAATAGCCAACAGACTAAAGAAGACATACATGAACAGGTGTTTTGAACTTTGGTTCGAGTAAAGTGGCGAACTTTTTGAAGTCAATTACACTCATGCAGTTGTGTAGACATCCCAGTATCAATCCACATATTAACGGGGTCATCCCTATGTTCCCCGGGCCCCATGTTCCCCGGGCCCTATGTTCCCCGGGTCCTATGTTCCCCGCTCGGGGGTTAGGGTTAGGTTAGGTTCAGTGGTGGAATGTAACAAAGTACAAATACTTCGTTACATTTTTCACGTATCTGTACTTTACTTAAGTACAATAATAGTGCATACTTTTGACTTTTACTTCGTTACATTTTCCAGCAATTATCTATACTTTCTACTCCACTACATTTCTACAACATTCCGTTACATTTTCGTTACATTTTCTGATCAGTTTTTTCCCCTGCCAAAACGTCTTCCTGACCGTCACACGTTTGCAGTCCGCAGGGAAGCCTTCAGCAGTGGCCATCCAGCTCCCGGTCCCACTCGCGATATTACGAATCCCACTATGGCCACGCCAAGACCCGCCCTTCAATAGCATTTATTGGCCAGGCACGGTACTACCGCTGCTCTTGTTACTGCTGCTGCTCCCGATAATCTGCTTGGTCATATGTGAAGCATCCGTTCACATAAGGTTAATACAACTCGTATATCTATCTTAAAAACACTCCTGGTCCTCCTCAGCTGTGAAGCCACGTACTTGTTGTCCAAGCCCGTGTGTTCTCGCTAAATAAATGTGTGCAGCATTCACTGTCCCGTGGGAAATAATGCAAAGTCGAGCTTCATGCAGATCACCCTGATAGATGAACCAAAATTGTAAGTCAGAATGTAAACTAGGCCACATATGGTAAGCACAATTACATTAACCTAAAACTAACTTAATTAAAATGCCACAGCCCATACTGTTTTTTTTTTTAGAATATAGACATTAAGAGAATAAATCGTTATGCAAGTACTTTTACTTTTAATACTTAAAGTACATTTAAAATCAGGTACTTTTTACTTTAACTTAAGTAGGGTTGTCATTGTTGTACTTCTACTTTTACTAAAGTAAATATATCTCTGGTTATTTGTACTTTTACTTAAGTACTGAGATTCAGTACTTCCTCCACCACTGGTTAGGTTAGGTTAGGTAACCCTAACCCACCCCTGACCTAATCTTTCCTCGTCTAGGCTTATTTGCATATGCGTGTCAAACAGCCCGTAGGCCTACATAGGCCTATTTGCCATGGAATTTGGCAGTAATGGTGGAAAAAGTAACAGACCTATGTTCCCCAGTCTCATACAAAGAGGGGAACATAGGACCCGGGGAACATAGACACGCTCCCCTTCTATAGTGTTCTCTGTCCTGCTGTTGTCTCTGTCATGCTGCCTGGCCCTCTATCCATACACAACACGGTCTCACAGCAGTTCGTGAAATTGTCACGTTATTTTTAATCTATTGATTTGTGTACAACAACACGTTTTTCTCGTTTTTTTCGTGGTGGCCAGCACGAAATGGGAACCATTTATACGGAGGTTGGGTTTAGGAAAAGATGAATGGGGGAAGCAAACGTCACACCCCGGGACACGATCCGCGGTCTCTGGGGGACACGCAACAACAACAACGACGCATCACACACCGCGAGACGGCCGCGGGGGACGCACGACAATAACGGGATGGTGGAGGTTGGGTTTAGGAAAAGATGAACAGGGAAAGGACGCCTAAGACGCCGGGAGACGGCCGCGGGGGACGCGCAACAATAACTTGACGGTTGTGATTAGGAACACAACAACGGGGAAACAAAATGCCACACTCGGGCCACGATCCCCGGTCTCCGGGGTGAAAGTCCTGTGTTGTTTGACCCATCCAACCTCCTTACGCGGATTTTCGACATTTCATACTACTTGCTACCGTAGTCGTGCTGTGATCACAAAATATGCGTTTACATTTTCGTGCTGGCCACCATGAAAAAAACGAGAAAAACGTGCCCGTGTACACGAATCAATAGATTAAATAACGTGACCATTTCACGAACTGCCGTGAGACTGGGTTGCCATACATCCATGCCCTGTACCGAGGTTAGCTTCTGTTTCGGGGAAAGGGGGCTTTGCGTTCTCCTCTACCTTGTTAAGGTAAGCTAAGTTAGCTACCTAGCTTGTGTGCGCTTCTCAAATGTACTTTAAAATTCGTGGGATTTTTCCCTGTAATAAATTGTCCACATATTTTACCACCTTCCACTGCAAGGCACTTGCTTTTATCTGACACAGTCATAGGATTGCCGCTTTCTTCTGACTTTCGGTATCGCCATGATGCCAGGCGAGGGGCACGGACATGTTGTGTTAAATTTTTTTTTTAAGTTCTGTTTATTGGTATTTAACAGACGTTACACAACAAAAACAGATCCCAACCCAACCCACGCACCCTAACATCCTCTTGTGGTTACAAAAAGGGATAAAATCATTTTAAAACCATTAAACAAATAAACAAACATTATACAATACACCTTATCCAAAAGAAGAAAAGGGAAGGAAAAAATAAATAAAACTAGAACTGCAAGCAGTTATGAACGGGGTTCAAGTCTCCCCGGCGTCAGTCCCCCCTGGCACGAGTCGCCCGTGACAACGCTAAGAGCCGACGGAAGCGGAGCCCGCGAAAGGAGAACCCAAAGCACGATGACGGTGAGGCAAAAGTCAGGAAATTTGACCAAGTGCGAGATCCAAAGTCTGTAGTGAAATGCAATTGCAAATTTCCTCTTCATTGCGTAAAAGGCCAAAACACTTCTACCTCAATTATAGCGCCCCCTAAATGTTGATCATCACCAAATCTGGTGGAGAGCGCAGAGTGGCATGTCGAACAATAATCTCAAGTTTTGTGATGATAGCATTTACTGCAGCAGTGATATTTCCATTGCAAATTATTCCCATTTAAATGCATTGACTTATTTGCCAAAAGGCCTCTACGTTCATTATAGCGCCCCCTAACGGCCGATTTTCACCAAATTTGGTAGGGAGGCTCGGTGTGGGATGTTGAGTTTTGCTGTGATACCTATTCATTTGGCCGTGATATGCTAACGTTCGTGTTTTGTGGCTAGCTACGAAAATTAGTTTGCTTGTAAATTGCGAATGGTGTAACGTAGCAAAATTCTTTTGATAACTTTACGTCAGATCCGTATGGAGATGCTACCTACCAAGTTTCGTGCCAATAGCTCGCACGGGCTAGGAGGAGATAGAAAAAGTTTGTTTTGTGCATTTCGCGATATTGCGAAAGAACTTCTTAGCGCAAATAGGCGTGGCCTATATCATCAGACTCAGATGGATTCAAGGAACACGTGGATATAAGGGTTTCTAATATGCGATGTAGAGTGTGGGAGTTATAGGCAAAAACCCGTTTTACGTCATTATAGCGCCACCTAGTGGTCCATGTATGTAATTTTTGGTAGGTAAGGTTTATGAACCATTGTACATCTACACTGTAAATTTTAAGTTGCTCACATAAGTTGTGAATCAAAACCTGGGTCCCACTTTGACGAATCAGTACCCCACTGTAGGCGTGGCCTCAGGAGTGGGCCGATATGGTACACTCAAAGTTTCGTAAAAATCGGATGAGCCGTTCATGAGATATAAACTTTTTGTACTTGTAGCGGCCCCTGTAAGTGGCTGAATTTTTTTGTCCGAGGTCCCTGCAGGGATCTGGACCAGTCCTGAAAACGGCCAATTTAGTTTTACAAAGGTGGGAGCAATGAACTATTTTAAACTGAATGAGACCGTGTCTATAGCATGGGGATAATTTATGTACTTGTTTTAATATTGCCTCCCACATATCTTCAGAAAGAGGGCTGTCAAAGTCTTGTTCAAAAAGGGTTCTCAAATGATACAAAGGTTGCATATCCAGATGATTTATTAAAGAGTATATCTGAGAAATAGAGCCTTTCTGATTAGGATTCAAGGACAGAATTTGATCTAAGATGGTGGAGGGTGGTTTGTTGGGAAAGGGGGCATAGCCCTTCCTCACAAAGTCCCTGATCTGTAGATAGCGAAAGAAGTTGGCGGAGGTCAGAGCAAATTTTTCTGATAACTGATGCAAACACTCTATCCATATATAAGTCCTTAATGAGACAAATTCCATTTGAATGTCAAGCTCTGAAAGCCCGATCAAGTTTAGTTGGAGTGAAGAGGTGGTTGGTTAAGATGGGTGCCATCAGGGATGGGCTCTGCAAGCCGAATTTATTCCGGAACTGGGACCATACTTTAACAGAAGAATTACTGGGTTGTCAGACTGCACGCTGGATACGAGAGCGAGAGGGGAGGTGGCCAGAGAATGTACAGGGGCCATCTGAGACTCCATCCACACCCAGACATGAGCTGTAGGGCCAGAGTGACTCTGAACCCACTCAATAACCCTCTGAATGTTACTGGCCTAATAGTAATGGAGTATGTTGGGTAGAGCCAAACCCCAGCAACGTTTGGGCCTTTGCATAACTGTTCTACAAGTGCGCGGAGGCTTACCACCCCAAATGAAGTTAGAAAGATACTTATCCAGATGAGAGAAAACCCTCAGGGGGATACAAATGGGGATGTTCTGAAAATAGTACAAGAATCAAGGCACAATATTAATTTTTATCAGGTTAATACGACCGACCACAGACAGAGGCAGGCTGCGCCAACGTTCAAGATCTGATCTACATTTCTCAATTAGGGGGGCAAAATTGAGCTTAAATAATTGTTGGATAGAGCATGAGACGGTAATGCCTAAATATCTGAAATGCAAACCAACCGTCCTGAAAGGGAATACGCTAGATGCAATGTTAAGAGCTGGGGAATTGATTGGGTTAACTTTTTTCCAGGTTGAGTTTGTAGCCCGACAGTTTTCCAAATTGTCCCAGGATACTAGAATGGGGGGTATAGAGATATTGAGATTAGATAGAAATAGAAGAAGGTCGTCCGTGTAAAGCGATACTTTGTGGGTGATACCCCTACTACGTATTCCTTCAAAAGCTGAGCACTGACGAAGAGAGATAGCCACGACCTCAATAACAACGTTGAAGAGTAGCGGGGACAGTGGGCACCCCTGTCTAGTTCCTCTAAAAAGAGAAAAATAGGCAGAAGAGTCATCATTGGTAGGCTAGCGGGGACAAATACAGTAATTTAACCAATGAAATAAAGTTAGCACCAAATCCAAACCTATGCAAAACACCAAACAAAAAAATTCCATTCCACCCAGTCAAACGCCTTCTCAGCATCCAAGGACAGCACAAGTTCAGTCATATCTGTCTCAGACTTGGAATAAATAACGTCAAAGAGCCAAAGAGCGTTGGAGAAAGAATGCCTGCCCAGCATGAATCCAGTTTGATCGGGTGAAACAAGGAGTGGGAGGGCCCTCTCAAGACGCCTAGCTAGACATTTTGCGAGGATCTTGCAATTGACACACCGTAATGAGATGGTAGTGAGGTCGATATGAACCAGGTAGAGTAAGGTCTTTACCATCGTTTGGTACCAAACAAATGGAAGCCTGTCGCAAAGTCTGCGGGAGATGGCCTGAAGATAGGGCTTCATTTTACATGGCAAGGAGTAAGGGTGACAGGCTAGTCAAATTTTTTTTAAAGAATTCAACCGGCAGCCCATCGTGCCCTGGAGATTTCCTAGATTGAACAGATTCACTTTTCAAAGAATCAGGGTTTGATAGGTTTTTGTAAAAGTAAGCAAATGTACCATTAATTTGTTCAAGATTGTAGGTTAAAGATGTTTCTATATTCGCCGGGTTGGAAACGATTGTCAGGCCTGATGGGCCAAAAACATGCCTGCCTAGTCTCCGTACTCAAATACGGAATAACGTGCCCTGAGGAACTTCTGCTCAGCCTGCGCTGTCAACACCAAATCAAATTCTGTTTTGAGACTGGTAAATTTCTGAAGTGGGAGAGGCCGCATACTCGCAATCCAGTTTAGCAATGGCCTCTGAAAGCTCCTTAATTTTAGCCAGTTGTCTCATTTTGTTCTGTGCTGAATAACTAATGATTTGCCCTCTTAAATAAGCCTTTAAAGTTTCCCAAAATGTACTATGTGAGACAGCGGGTGAAGCATTGGTTTAGACAAAAAACATGATCTGGGTCTCAATACATTTTACAAAATCAGCCTGTGATAGGAGGAGGGGGTAAGGTGCCATGATCTGGGTGGGGTAGGACTGTCAGGAAAAGCCAGATTGAAAGTGAAAGGGGCGTGGTCCTAAATTATTATACCATGATACATTGGCCGGCTGGTGAGAGGAATAAATTTGGTATCAAGAAGAAAAAAGTAAATACGGGAAGAGGTATGGTGTACGGGAGAGAAGAATGAGAAGGCTTTCACAGTTGGGTAATTTAAAGGTCAGGGATCAAAAAGGCTGTATTGCTCAATGAAACTATTATTAGAGGTTGCCATTTTGGATAGGGGAGCAAGTCTGGGTGAGGATCTCAGGCTTAACAACACAATTGAAGTCTCCACCGATTATCAGGGCATGGTCATCAACGTTCGGGAGAGAGGCAAAAAAGTTATTAAAGTTATTATCATCCCAATTGGGAGCATACACACTGGCAAGAACAACATGTCTACTCAGGAGCTGGCCCGAAACAATTATAAATCTGCCATTTGTGTCAGCAATACCTCTGCTGGCTTTGAAAGGGATATTTTTATGTATACAAATCGCAGCACCTCTGACTTTTGTGTTGAATTTAGAATGAAAAATATTTCCAACCCAGCTCCTTCGCATTCTAGCTATGTCTATAGTACGTAAGTGCGTCTCTTGAACGAAAGCTATATCAGTTTGGAGAAATGCAAGGTGGGCTAGGACCCTAGTCCTTTTGATGGGATTATTCAGGCCCTTCACATTCCATGTGGTAAACTGAATGTTCCTGTCCCAAGTACTACTCATAAAGGGGACAATATAAAGAGGTACAGACAAATAACATCATGCAAAAAACACCCAAGAGGAATGTTAACCCACCCTATAGGCACCTACCCAAACTAGGTCCAGCTAAACCTTAGAGCATGCCTGGAGTGCATTGAACTTGCTACTCTAACATCTCGGAGCTCTTCCAAAACATTGTAACCCACCTAAGGTAGAGGTCAAAAAAGAAAGAAATTGAAAAAAAAAAATAAGGTAAGAATACAATAACCTTAATGACAATAATAACAATGGCAGAAGACAGCGACCAGCTAGTAAGCCTAACAAAAATACGGTTGTTTAAGTGGCGGAAAAGAGAGGAATAAACGCCCCCCACAGGACCAGTACATTTAAAATAGAGCTAACATTGTAGCCAACAGTCAGTCTCTGTGAACAGAGAGAATAAAAAAATATAAAAAAATAGACCAAAATAACTGACCCTTAATAATAAAAAGGTTCCTGAAAACACAGATGTTAAGGATAACATTATAACAGGCACTACATCAGTAGGCTCAGCCACAGAAACCTTACATTAGTCATCTGTTACTCAATGGTTTAGGCAGGAGCAGTGTATTCAGCACAAGAGAAACACCATATAGGTCACAGATCCCGTCCTACGAATATGTGGCCTCCGGCCAAGAAGGCGAAGTGGGCAATTTAGTCTCATCAGTCATTTTTACCTGCCACCCTCTTCTCCTCAATGGTGTCCTTTAGGGCAGGCAGGAGGTTTCTTGTGATGAAAGAGCATGCATTCTGTGGCGACTTGAACTCCTGTCTGGCGCCGTTGAATGTGAAACGGAGAGTGGCTGGGTGTAACAGTGAAAACTTCAGTCCCGCCTGATGGAGTAGTTTTTTTGCCGCCGTGAAAGTAGCCCGTCTGCGAGCCAGGTTGGCGCTGTAGTCCAGATAGATACTGATCTTGTTTCCTTTATATGTCAGGTGGCCGGCCCGTTTCCAAGAGAGGCAAAGTAGTAATTCTTTAGTCTGGAAATGGTGCAAACGAACTATGATGACTCGTGGAGGGCCAGAAGGATTAGGTGGTCTAAGTGCGCGGTGGGCCCAATCTACCTCAGGTTTGCGAGGAAAGCTCTCGGCACCAAAAATCTCAACTAAGAAGGCCTCCATAAACGCGGTGGGTTGGCTCCCTTCAGCCTTCTCGGGGATTCCATCCACACGGATATTTTGCCGGCGGGACTGGTTCCCCAAATCATCCAGCTGGAAATGCAGCCCCTCACACTGAGTCTTTAGCGTGGAGTAGTCAGATTCTAGTTGACCAACTTTTCCGTCAACAGTGGATAGGCGGTCTTCTATATCCTGAATTCTCTGACTGTTGACGGTTGTCAACCAGGAGGCTCCTCAGGTGATCACCATGACCAACAGCGCCGTTGTTAGCATCACTGCTGCTGCTGCTGCTAGCCTTAGAGCGCCAGAGTAGAGTATTTTAGCCTAGGTTGTTTATTATTCCAAATATACTGAAGAATTACGGTATCAAGTTTCTTCCAGAAATGTATTGGTGGGGTAAGGGGATCATTGTACTTAAAGCATTACTCTCACCAAAATGCAACCTAGGGTCTTTTTGTGAATGTACCCGAGTCAAACTTTAGTTTAAAAGCATATTTAGGACGGAATCGCCACTTTTAAGATTTACCGCATTTTAGTTTTTCAGTCAAATGGCCTTTTGAATGGGAGTGCTAGGGGCACTTTTATGCTAGCCTCAAAATAGCTAATTTTAAAACACTAAGAAGGCTCAACACAACATGAAACTTTGCTTGAAGTATCACCAGGGGCTCTACACCTTAACGAAAGCATTGACAACATTGTTTGTGTACCCAGAGTTTACTAAAAAGAAAGGTTTTGAACAACTCATCGTAGGTTTTGTTGCTTCCGGCCACAGCCATTTTATCAGTCAAAAACAATTGAATTCCGAATGCAACATAACAGGGAGGAGAGTAAAGATGGAAAGCTCCTAAAGCTTAGTTCCATATAAATGCACGGATTATTTCTTGTTTTGTTGTTATTGAAAAACAATATTGACCTCGTAGTTGAAAAAGGAGCCTCATATGGAGTCCGTTCATTTGCATTCGGATATTGACTCGTTTTGACTGCCGAGGTGGTAGCGGCCGGAATCAACAAGACCTACGGCGAGTTGTTAAAACATTTCCTCTTACTCTCTTGCCCCTCAGGTTGTTCCCAGGGCAGCGCGGCAGATGAACGAGTCCGAATTGCATTCAGCGTGCAGTTCCAGCTCGTGTTGTATCCCTTCAGGCAGCCGAAGCCACTGGATCTTGAGTGTGACGCAGTCAGATTGGTCTGGCTCACATACCATGCTTTCCTGTTTCTCAGGTTCTGCCCCGATGTGTTGCTATGAGGAATTCATTTCGGCCAGCACTTCCTTCACTGCGCTGCATCACTGATTTAAGCACACTTAGCTGCTTCTCCAAGACCCGGTCGATTAATTCCTCCATATACGAGAACGTGTTCTCATTGGCAAACCGATCCATTAGCCGGAGACATGCTAGCGAATTTCTCCAAACGAGTAGACAGCCCAGGCAACAACGAGACCCACTTTTTCGTGCCTGCAGGTGTTTCACAGAGTCACCGTGACCAAAATGATTTGGCGTCGAAGAAAAAATAATAGACCTGGTTATTTAATGAAATATGGAGGCGAGTGTAGGAGCTCAATCTCTTGCAAGCATAGCGGCCGCCGGTCACGTGCTTCTCCGGAATGTTGAAATTTCTGGGTTCCCAGTCGGAAACTATACATGTCTACGGGAAATGTCATGGTCGGAAAGATAGCGTTATTTGCTCTATGAAAGGCATCCACAAAAACGAAAACTAAGGACATTTACTCGATAATTTTATTTTATTTTAGTTAGTTTTGCAAACAGACAATACAGTTTTAGTTTAGTTATCGGTTTTTTTTGTAATGCCTTGTTTTTATTTTTATTTCAGTTAACAACAATGTTTTTTCCCACCTAGTTTTGTTATTTCGTTTGTTTTCTTTAACGATTATAACCTTGATTTCCACTGACTGCAGAACGGCTGCGTTCCGACTCCGGCACAGCTCCAGCGATCCGCAGCCCATCAGAGCAGATACGCAGAGCTTCTATTTTTGCCGGACGCCGGAGAGCTCCGCAGCAATTCAGCACAGGGCAGAGAGTGCGGGACAGGAAGTCGAGCACAGAAGCAAAATAAAACATCCGGTTCATTTTCAAAATAAAATACGCCGTGCTCATGGCGGATCATATTTCCTCCATTTTCCTACACCTTGAAAACACAGCACAGAGTTGTTTCCCCTCTACTCCTCTGGATGGAAACAAACTGTTGTTGGTTTTGTGGTTCTATTCTACCTGAATTCGCAAGATCTCGTGGGTCCTCGTGACTTCAGCTGTCAGTCATGGCCGCAGCCGATACACAACAAATCCGGACCTGGTGGGTATTGACGGACGGCGGAGCACAGAGCCGACACGCAGCAGAGCTGGTCCTGCATTCGGTGGAAATCAGTGTAGAAAAACTGACAGCTGCATGTGGTTAATATGATGTTACCACATCGTGGTATATATGAGGTTACCATTGGTGTCCTGATAAAATTGGTGCTATAAATTCACATTAAAATGGGAGCGGATCAGAAAACACCAAAAGGTCTTCCTTAAACATGATCAACTATAAAAACACAGAAAACCAATTAGATTAGACAGTCTGTCTCTAATATGTTTTTTGTTCTTCTCATTTTGGGGGGCATTTTTAAGTCTTTATTATAGACAGTAGAGAGATGACAGGAAACGCGCGAGGATGAGATATGCAACAAAGGTCTCCAGCCAGACTAGCACCATGGATGTTGCAGTTCATGATTATCTCAACTCTACATTCTATGAGCCTGTTTTAATAAAGGTCCCAGCCATTTTTAAATTAGTTACCTCAGTTAGTATTCTGAATAGCTGAACTTTGAAGGCAATATTATTTTAATGTTATTTTTATATTTTCATAAAAGAGTGTCTAATTTTAACTTAATTGCTTGCTGCCTAATTGTATTGTGGTTCCACCCCCTTGAGGTCTAACTCAAACCAATTAGATCATTTCTGCATCATGACGTGCTCTGCCTCTAAGACATATTTGCTTTAGTAAACTCCAATCTGCCTACTGCTGCTTCTGTGTGTAAGATCTTTTGTGTGGTCCTCTCTCTGTCTCTATCTCTCTCTCTCCATATCCTCTATATTTATTCTCTATATTCTCCATGCACTTTGTATATTTAATACAGACGAATGGGCAGCTTGGTGGAGAACACAGACACAGAGGTAGATATACCTCTCAACAGAGAGCAGCAAGAGAGGAGGAATAAAGCAGATTAAATAAATTAGAGTAGGGGGGGATATGGGAGAGCAAGATGGAGTGGATAGAGAAGAGGAAAAAAGAAGAAGAAGAAGAAGGAGAGAGAGAGAGAGAGCGAGAGAGAGAGAGAGAGAGAGAGAGAGACCCCAAAGTGGCCCTTAAACTGCTTCAAATCGGTCATTAGTGTAATCAGGGGGAAAAGCATTGCAGAAGTCTGCTCCATTAGGGGGAATGGTGAATCCATATCTCTCTCTCCTTTTCTCCCTCTTTATGTCACTTCCCCTCTCATCATTTCTTCTCTGCTCCCTCTCATGTGCTTCTCCCAGACCCGTCCATCTTTTTAGTGCTGCTCGAGCAGAAAAAACACCTACACTTCTCTTGTTGTTGTACATCTCCCTACCTCTTAAAAACCAACGGTGTAATAGCGTTATTAGCAGTTGCCACATATACCTTGCAAACATTTGGACATTGATATGAGCCTGAGCAAGTCATAAAACTATGTAGGAAGGAAAGTTGTGATGCTCTCTGAGTAGTAATAACTTTACTGTAAAATGTATTCTAGTCTGACATAGTGACTACTTGCAAAGCTAGTTGTTGAACTATGTAGCTGGTGAGCAAACCGCTAACACACTACCTACCCAGAAACCTTCCACTTGTAAGTCAGAGTAGTCTTCGAAACTAGCTAGCTACCTTGCTCAGCTAGCAAGCTAGTTTGCTTAGTTCTAACGAGACAAAACTTTAACATAGTTTAATCAAGAGACATGTTTGTGCCATTGACACTGTCTCATAACTGTCTAGAATCCATGCCTCTTTCGTGGAGCAGTTTATACTCCTGCAGAGCAGAGGGTTAAATAAAATGGATTGTGTAACACAGCTAATAGACCATAGCTTACTCTATTTTGTATCTTTGTATCCCTCAAAGGTCAGCACTCTCAAGAGTTTTTGATATACAAACTTGGCACGTCACAAAAAGTTCACAAAAGTTGAACACACACTGATTTTCTGCTAGCTGCGACTCACAAGCTAACGGTCAAGTAAGGTTTTAGGTTAGCAAGATTCCCCAAATCCCATATAATCGGATGCGTTTATATACAAAATATGCTCATTTTCAGGTTCATAATTGTATTTAGAGGTTTAGAGGAGGTTTGCGTCAGAGGAGCGGAGGTTACGGGGGGCGGTGGAGCAGGTCTGTGAGGTAGGAAGGAGCCTGGTTATGGAGGGCTTTGTGGGTGAAGAGGAAGACTTTAAACTGAATGTATTGGAGTGATGGGTGGAGACGGGCAATGTTTTTGAGGTGAAAGAAGGCAGTTCTGGTTATTTGGTTGATGTGGTTTTCAAAAGTGAGGTTGCTGTCGAAGATGACGGATGTGTGGGAATGGAGACAGGGTGGAGTTGTTGACAGTGAGACCGAAGTTATGGGTGTTCTTTGTGAGGGATTTCGGGCCGATGAGCATCAAGTCAGTTTTGCCACTGACAGGCTCAGATTAATATTCTAAATTCAAAATTGCGTTCGCTGAACCCACCAGACTTCATGTAAATAAACAGTAATTTTAGCACCGTAAAATACACTTCATTCAAAGTCGAAAGAAACAAAATACAACTATGAAAAGCCATTTTGGGTCGTCTTTCCACTTTTCCAACCATCACAACTCTAGTTTTAGTTGTAATAAACACATGTCAAAATATGTTGGCTCTATACACTAAAGGTATTGCTTTTTTAAATGGAGTCTGGTGGGTTTAGCGCTAGCTAAAGCTTCAGAGCTGTTTCTGTTTAAACAGAAAGGTCTCAAAGAGGTTTTAAAGGTCTATCTCTGAAGGGATCCTTTCCATAATGTTGTCAGACACTTAGAATATTAATCTGAGCCTGTCAGTGGCAAAACAAGCATTTTTGTGAAGGTAAATACAAGCTGGACAATTGCCCTATTAACTTACATTGTAGCTTGTTTTGCCGCTGTCGACTGCAGCGATCTTGCTTAATACTGGACCAATGTCAAAGATTGTTGTTCCCATCAGTCACTTAGACACAAAAACATAGAAAAATAGGGTCCAGGTTGAAAAAAACAGTAGTAACACTTTAATAAGGGATTCACCTGGACGTGCAGAGTCTTCGATTGCTGCAGAGTAAGTTTCACACACAGTGTCAGTGCTTCACCTTAACAACACATTTTCCAGTGTGGTAATTGTAAAAGAAAAAATTTCACTGTGATACTGAACCTTGAAAGTTTCTATTTCCTCACAGAGAAAACCTCGAGAAGACCTCTGACAAGTGGTAACAGCACTTATTTCACACCACTGAAACAGCGTTTGTGACGAAGAAATAAAAGTAAATTAAAAATAAAATCAACTGCACAATTCCCTCTATGTTACAGGCCTGTCAAAGCTACAGATGAGCTAGTGGAGTTCACAGCTCTTATTGAGGAAGAGGACAAAGAAGCTGCCCGTGGTCCAGGTTGTGAACCAGACACTGGCTAAGCAGGACTCAGTCCTTGGGCAAGTTACTTCCAAAATGTAATACATATAGGTTATTAGTTAGTGTCATTTGAGAGTAATTAGTTATATTACAATATTACTGTCTCTGAATTGTAATGCTTTACACTACTTTTGCATTACTTTTGAGTTACTTTTACCAAAATAACAGTGGAAGTTTGACTTGGCAGGTAGTTTGTGAATTTCACCACCGGCTCAATAAAGTCTCCTCTTTATCCACTTTAATACATCATAGATTATTCGTAATATTTTGTATAATTAATATGAATATGCAAAGCAACTCAAGCTATAAAAAATAGATAAGTAAAATAGGAGAAAATGAAAATACTCAATTAAAAGTACCTTAGTTGTATTGAAGTACGGCATAGTTACTTTGCATGACTGATAAAATGCAATGGTATTTACGTGTAGCAAACCTAAACATTAATTCCCAACATGTTTATATCTGTCAGCAGCTCGGACACACTGCTGTCCGCACTGACGTACCGTCACCTGTTGGGACACAGATGTTGTCCGTACCGTCTCTGGTTCTGGCTCTGACCACGGGAACAGTGACAGGACAGCTCGCTTCAACGCAGCGTAATAACTCCTGAAAATAATATCTATCTCGCAAATGTATCTGTCTCTGCAGTCATCTCAACCATTGAATACAGCAAAAGGAAATAATAGGCTTTTTTTCTGTGAAAAAATGTTTCATGGTGTTGCGTTAGTTGTACTTGTGTTACTGAGATTGTAACGGTATAATATTACCTATATTTAATTAGTAATGCGTTATATTACTGCGTTACAGCAAAAAGGAATACATTACTGTAATTGCGTTATTTTTGTATCGTGTTAGTCCCAACACTGTCCACTAGTATTATCACATTTTCTAAGTTCTTATTCAAAACCACAACAATCACAAGAGAACGGCTGGGGATTAAACCTCAATACTGTTTAAAGAGCCCCTATTATGCTTTTTGGGATTTTTCCCATCTTTTAGTGTTATATAGTTTTTTGTGTATGTAACAGATGTATACAAAAAAACCAACACATTTCACTCCAAATGGAGCTTTCTCTCCCACAGACAGCACTATTTCTCAACTGCCTGAAACGCTGTGCCAACATTCCTGTTTGAAATTCCTGAATTAGTGATGTCACTGATTGAGAATGCCAGCCCATAGGTGTGCCGCCCATAGGTGTTGCCTGAGCAAGCACATCCCGCTCAGTGGCTCCTTTGAATTTGGTTGACCAATCACAACAGAGTGGGCCAACTGACCAATCAGAGCAGACTAGTCTTTTTAGGAAGGGGGGCCAAGCACTCAGACAGACTATTTCAAGCAGAGGAACTGCAGCAATGGGCAGTTTGAGAAACATAATATGTTTAATATGTATGAACATCACAGCATGTAAATCTATTCTAGTAGACCCCAAGAGTACAAATATGACACTAAAAAGGAGTATAATAGGGGCTCTTTCAATGATGTGTCCGTAAAGATGGCCCTGAATGTCTGATCAGATTTGTGATGTTTGTTTACTTATTCTTACATTTTCAAACGACACCCGGCCCTAAACAAGAGTTCCAACAAACAAAGTCCAACTCACCTATTTCCACATACAAAACCGACTCTGCTTCAATAGTCTTGATTTGTTTCCAAGTTTAGTGCAAATTCTAATTAAATGTAATCATTAAAAGAAAACACGAATAAATGCACGCTTGCATCCACTCCTGTTATGCAAATGTTAGGAGTAGGGCTGCAACTAACCATTATTTACATTATCGATTAATCTGACCATTAACATTTTGATCATTCAATTAATCCTTCCCTACTAAATAGTGAAAAACCTGCAATTTACCACTTGGTAACATCTTCAAGGTGATGTCTTATTTTGCCTTAAAACTAAATCCAAACAGGAATAGGGTAACATTGGGATGTAACATTTTAGCACTATTTTTGCTTGACAATGCCTGAAACAATTGATTATCAAAATGGTTGCTGATAATTTGTCGATCGACTTGACAAAATGACAACTAATCATTTCAGCTCTAATACGGAGTAACGTGCATCTGTTAACTGTTAAAAACTGTTTCCAATTTTCCAATTGAAAATGCGCATACATAGAGATGGAAACACACTTACTGTATCAGCTCTGTTCAAACATCAATGACTTGAAAAATGGGCCACACACAGACGTCACAGCTTCACGCCTGTCACGTTTATTGACCCTGTTGTGTTTGTGCGTCTCTCTCTTTACGCAGGTCATCAGCTTTCAGAGCCTCCCAGTTTGGCAGGACTGACTTGGGTGAGTAAATCTGCATAAAAACACCCAGACACAAGAAACAAAGTTTTAGATTTTTGTTTATTTTGGCACGAATTACCCTCTTTTTTTTTTAAAGTACAAACTCCTGAATAAACGGCAACAAATTATGTGCAAGAATCAGAAGATCACAGATGAACAGTCAAAATGCATTGAGCTTTTTATTTTATTTTTTTATTTTATAAAAAAGAGAATAGATACATTACATTTTTTGTTGCAGCTTTTGATTTTTATGGGATTTTGGTCTTTTTAGAAGAATACATCTGTTGCCCTGTCACATCATTAAGCCAAAGAAGTCAATAATCAGACCAAAATCTTAAGGAGTTTTCCGATTTTGATGGGTTGTGTTTGTGCATCAGGTTTTCAATCCAACCCAGATCTGCTACGTGAAGTCCAGCCTCCAGAGTTTCATCACGTTGGCAGACTTCACCAGAGACATCAGCTGCCAGGAGGCGTTGTGGAGTTCACTGCCTGGTCAGTGACCACTGATCAGGTACAGCAGCCACACACACACACACACACACACACACACACACTTTCTGTGTGTTCAGGACGCTCACGAGTTCCTGGCGACTGTAATGGCTCAGATCAGGGAGGCGCCCAGGGGGCATCAACCAGATGCCCAAACCCCCTGAACTGGCTCCTTTCGACGCAAAGGAGCAGTGGCTCTACCCCAAGTTCCTCACGGATGACTGAGCTTCTCACCCTATCTCTAAGGGAGACGCCAGCCACCCTCCTGAAGAAACCCATTTTGGTCGCTTGTACTCTAGATCTCGTTCTTTCGGTCATGACCCAGCCTTCATGACCATAGGTTAGGGTAGGAACGAAAATTGACCAATAGATCAGCGCTCTTTTTGTCACAACGGTGCGACAAATTGAATGTAATACCACCCCCGCTGCGCCGATTCTCCGACCAATCTCCCGCTCTATTGTCCCCTCACTCGCGAACAAGACCCCAAGGTATTTGAACTCTGAAGGTAAGGACTCATTCCTACCGATGTGTGCCTCCATCATCCATCGGTTTCCTGCTGAGAACCAGGGCCTCACATTTAGAGGAGGATCAAGAGGAGGATAAGAATCTCCGACATACTTTAGAGCTGTTACACACCAACCACTGCCACACAACATCACCAAGGCCTGCCTGCCTACGTAGAACCTTTCTTCTACTTCTCTCTTTAGTAGTGCAAAACCAAAACATGTTGAAGCGAACAACAAAAGCTTGTCTGGAAAGATGAGGAGGTGGAGTTGCATGTTTGTCTGATGATGACCAGCACAGTCGACCGTGATAAGCCACAGCACAGCACCCACGGGAGCACTACCAATATCCTGGGCCTCTCAGCCCTTCAGCCGCTGCTTGAGAGCGAGAGGCAGCGGGCAGAGGAGAGTGAAGCCGACCCTCCTCTGCCCGCTGCCACTCGCTCTCTCTCTTTCTCTTCTTCCGCAACATTGTAGCCTACTCTGGCTCAAATGAATAGCCTACATATGGTCATCGAACTATAACAACCTTATCCACATTGTCGAAATCATTTAAATATTGAGCCATTACATTGAAAATCTTTCAGATAACAGAAGCCTATAGTTTCTGTAGCCTACTCCGCAACAACAGACTACCTGGACGCCCAAGGCACATCCGATAAAATATTTTTTCGTTTTCACCCGCGAGCGTCATCGTGTAAACAGGGCCTTAGTATTACTTTCGTACATTTCATTTGCTCTCAGTGTCATTTTAATTCTTAATATCTCCACAAGAACATTATCTGTGTTATGGTCACTTAACTAAAGGAGAAGTAAAGGAAAAAGAAAGGGACAAAAATGGAAAGACGATAACAGTATCCAGGTGTGGCCCCACACAGCCATCTCCTACAAATGATCTTTATATGCATTCAAATGGTTTTGCTTATTACATTTTGGAGGAAACTTTTCCAATTAAATAAGTGTTACGTTCTTGTAATGCACACAAGTTGTAAGGTGAAGGTTGGGTTCACATCCTGCGTCGTGTGTTGGTTTAGGTTGGATTTAGGCTACTAAAACACTTTTAACAGGTTTCATTTGTCATTCATAGTAATAACTTTATTTATATATCAACCAGCAACCCAGTCTCACAGCAGTTCGTGAAATGGTCACATTATTTAATCTATTGATTTGTGTTAATAGGGACGTTTTTCTCGTTTTCTGTACTTCGAAAGTTTGTAACTACACCAGAAGTATATTTAAATAACACTTGCCTGATGGATACTCCTCTCGGCTACTACCGCGCTATCGGTGCTATCGCGCAGTACTTACATACTACTACTACATACTTCCGTTTTATAAGTACAGAAACTATTTGTACTACTGTAGAAGTTTGGTATCATTCCGGGCATTATTAGTGTGGTAATTTACGAGATACAAACGTGGATCCATTAGCGCCTGCACTAAGCTAACAAGCTGATAACGCTAACTCGATAACAAGGGAGGCTCGAGGTCAAGGTGCAAAGCAGCCTAGGGTGAAATTACTCCGAACCATCACTTTAATGCCTTATCTTGGTTTTGTGAAATAGCCCTCTGGTAAGAACAAAAAAGCTCAGAAATAGCTGTGTTTGTTTAGAAAACTAAGGAAGAAATATTCCTGTGCCAAGTTCTTGGCGGAGCAATAGAAAGCATCGTGACTGAACATTACAAACTGACGTGGTTTCTGCACTGCGCAGGACAGGAGGGCTCTTCAGCGGGTGATTAAACACTATCAGTGATATTGGTGAGGTGAGAGCAGAGCAGCTTCTTTCCTCAGGCTGGGAGACTCCTCAACTCAACCTCATCCTCCACACTCTGCCATATATACATTTTCTATTTACACTTGTGGTGGCATAACCACAAACCTGGGGAAACTTACTACTCCTGTTATGTCGAAACCAGTGAGTTAGTTAAACTTCAAGCATGCATTAAAGATAAGACAAAACTGAGGTTATTGTGCTGGGCCCTAAACACCTCCAAACCTCATTATCTAAAGATATAGCTACTCTAGATGGCATTGACGTGGCCTCCAGCACTACTGTTAGACATCTAGGAGTTATGTTTGATCAGGATATATCCTTTAACACCCACTTAAAACAAACCTCAAGAACATCCTTTTTTCACCTGCATAACATTGCCAAAATTAGGCACATCCTGTCTCAAAACAATGCTAAAAAACTAGTCCATGCATTTTTTATTTCCAGGCTGGACTATTGTAATTACTTACCATCAGGTTGCTCAAATAAGTCCCTTAACACTCTCTAGCTGATCCAGAACGCTGCAGCGCGCGATTGAATTTAAAATCCTTAACCTTAAATCCTGACCTACAAAGCTCTAAATGGTGAAGCACCATCATATCTTGAAGAGCTCATAGTACCCTATTGTCCCACTAGAGCACTGGGCTCACAGAATGCAGTATTACTTGTGGTTCCTAGAGTCTCTAAAAGTAGAATGGGAGCTAGAGTCTTTAGCTATCATGCTCCTCTCTTGTGGAACCAGCTCCCAGTCTGGGTTTGGGGGGCAGACACTTTCACCACATTTAAGAGTAAACTTAAAACTCTCCTCTTTGATAAGACTTGTAGTGAGGAGTTGCAGCGTTCGCCTAGACCTACGGGGAAGGGTGTGTAGCCACAGTCATGGCACGCCCCCTCCCTATCTCTGCTTCTCTGCAGCTCTTAGCTATGCTGTTATAGTCTTAGACTGCTGGGTCAACTTTGGCTTTGACACATTGAGCTCCTCTCTCCTCTCTCTTTTCATCTGTGTGCAAATGCTTGTTACTAACCTAGATCTGGGGAGCTTGTTCCCCGGAAACCCTTATGTTTTCTCGCCCCGCAGTTTTCCTGGATTAGGGTGGCATCTAAATCATGGTTGCAGCTGTCGCCGTGGTCCTGTTAGGCGCCCTGCTATGCCCTGCTACACCCTGCTATGCCATGTAGTGCCCTGCTATGCCCGGCCACGTCATGCAACGTCAACTACTATTTCTAGTCATAGTTCCATTATCTTTGTTGTGACTATAATTGCCACTGTTGATCATACCCCCAACCAGCACTGTCAGACAACCGCCTACCAAGAGCCTGGGTCTGCCCAAGGTTTCTCCCTAAAAGGAAGTTTTCCTCACCACTCAAGGTTTCTGCCTAAAAGGGAGTTTTTCCTCGCCACTGTCACACTAAGTGGGAATTACTGGAATTGTTGGATCTTTGTAAATGTAACAGTGTGGTCTAGACCTACTCTATCTGTAAAGTGTCTCGAGATAACTCTTGTTATGATTTGATACTATAAATAAAATTGAATTGAAATGTCTAGGGCTAACAGAGCTTGGTTTTGTGCAGAAGCTAATGCTAGACTGCCAGAAGGATTAGAGGCCTACTTTTGAAGTCGACTTCGGGCACTGCTTCCCAGCTCGCTTCTCGTTGCAGTGTCAAACAGGGTCAACCCTCAGTTGACAGTTCATGCAGACCTAACATTAACACAACTTGGTGGGGAAACGTCACGACAAATCAGAAATGCATCCCATTCCAGTCAGTCTCCCACTGTGAATGTGTCCCTTCAGCTTTATATTCACTTTGAAAACTCCTTGACACAGGTAAGCCACACCAACCCAGAATTAAAAAAAAACACGTAAATGCATTTTGTATTTATGTATGTATATATACATAACTATATATATTCCTGTATATGAAAAAAAAAATGTTGACTTTGTATTGCAAACATAAATTTTAACTTTAACTCAATACATTTTCAGTATGATTATTAAAATCGGAGGGAGTGGAAGCAGTTACCCAAAGCCATCAGTGAACTCTGTTGCTCTCTGGAGCCTGAATTAATGTCTTCAGAGCATCAGTAACGTTGTGTTAATGTATCCATTAGACACCACTGCCAGCTCCCAGTATGTCTGTCTCCTCTACTGTCTGGAGACTGGAGAGAGGGACAAGAAAGGACAGGCAAATGTGGCAAAAGCGAGAAAGAAGAAGCAAAGAGGGTGAAAGTAGAGAGGTGGGAGGATGTCTAGACAGATAGAGGAAGACACAGGACACCCAGAGGCACACAGCAGTGAACTAATAGAAAATAGACAAGAAAGGACAAAGCGATAGGTAGAAACAGAAAGCGGGAAACGGTGAAAATTACTGAGGGACAGAACCAGGAGTGACAGAGGGAAAGAGACGGATCACGCAAATTAAAGGGCGACACAACAATCAGAGTGCGGCAGAAATGACTGAGGGACTAATTTATTTAACAGGGTTGCCATGGGGAACAGCATCTATGATGAATGTGTGGGTTGATTATGCAACCAATTGGCTATAATTCACCCAGCTGCCAGAACATCATGACCACCGATCCACATGGAAGGCTTTACTGGAAAGGAAATAGGCTGTGTGTTGGCAAAATACTGATGGCCACTGACCAACAGATACAGTTGCTGTGTCTAAAATCACTCATTCACTACTCCCTACTCTATATAGGGAGTTCAATGTAGAGGACATTAGGGCCCTTCTCGGGTCATCTCAGCACAGTTATTTATAGTCATTGCTGTCACACAATTAAAACATGTCAGATCAACGTCGGCTGGTACGTAATAACTACTGACATACATTTCTGTGATTAATGCATATTATACTGAGTATATTTTTCCAAAATAATATGTTACATATTACGTTAGTATGTTGTGGCTGTTTGTGTTGTGATACACTGTTCTGCTGACATTAAACATATTATTTTCGCCATTTTACTGCCATCATAAGGACAAACAAACACTAGCTCTGTGGAAATGGCACCCCATACAAGATCAATCTTTCTTTCTTAGTTCTCACTATCATTTAAATAGTTGTGATTAAGAGAAGAAATAGAATAATTAGACAGAGAAAACTGAGATGTAAGGTAAGGTAGGTACACTTGCAAGGTAGTGATGTCAAAATGAAGCTTCACGGGAGGTTGGTGTTACAGTGAGGACAGAATAGACTCAGGAGCAGAGCTCACAAAAATTGGTTTATTTAGAATAGGGGAAAAAAGGGGAAGTGGAGAGGCAGACGTCCGGAACGGAGAAGCAGCTAGGGGAGGATGGAGAAAACTGGAGGACGAGGAAACTGAGGGGAGCCACAGGAGTGATACTGGGGCTGGAGAATGCGGGGAGCGAGGGGAGGAAGGATTCTCAGGGGAGCGCGGGGAAGCCTTAACCGAGGAGCCGAGGAAGAGACACTGGAACTGGAGAGCAGAGGAAGCAAGAGCAGCTGGAGCAGAGTACCGAGGGAGGGGGTCCGTGAAGCGAGGCCAGCTGACTGGAGACGACAGTTGGGGTAGGAGATGGTAGCTGGGAATGAGAAGACACAAAACAGGTGAGTGAATCGTTAGGAAAGAGGGTAAGAAAAAAGAACAACGAATTATCTTAGCAAAGGATTTGGCTAGCGTTCACCAGGGTGTCTGGAGCAACAATCAAGCGAAGATGGTCAGTAGAGCCGGGGTAGAAATACTGGTCTTGATTGTAGATGGGAGGCAGGTGTGTGCGGTGGGAGGCGGTGATGAAGGAATAACGATCAGGTGCGCTCAGTCAGCTGGCAGCAGCAGTGGGGGGGGGGGAAGAGCAGGATCGGCACAGAGAGAGAGAGAGAGAGAGAGCGAGAGAGCGAGAGAGAAACACACAGGAGAGGAAACTAGCCGGGCAATGAAAATAGGAAAAAAGGTAAACAAAAACAGAAAACTCACAGCCAGCCGACCCCGACCATCACAGTACCCCCTCCTTAACGGACGCCACCGGGCGGACCGCCAGGCTTGTCCGGGTGGGCCCTGTAGAAGTCCTGCAGAAGGGATTTATCCAGGATTTGGCTGGCGGGGATCCACAAACGTTCCTCCGGGCCATAGCCGGCCCAGTCCACCAAGTACCGATAACCCCGACCTCTACGACGCACATCCAAGAGGCGGCGCACCGTATAGGCTGGGTGACCGTCAATTATCCGTGGAGGAGGAGGTGCTGCCCTTGGGGCGGAGAGAGGGCAGGTGGAGACCGGCTTGACCTGGGAGACGTGGAAGACGGGGTGGATCTTGAGATGCGGGGGAAGCTGGAGTCGGACGGCGGTGGGATTCAGGACCGCCTCGATGGGGTATGGTCCCACAAATCGAGGAGCAAGCTTCTTGGAGGACATCTGGAGCGGAAGGTCTTGGGAGGAGAGCCATACCTTCTGACCCGGCTGGTAAACGGGAGCCGGTCTCCGATGACGGTCAGCCAGGCGTTTGTTGCGAGCAGCCGTGCGCTGAAGGGCTGCCCTAGCCTCTCTCCACACCCGTTTGCACCGCCGAAGGTGGGATTGGACAGATGGAACTGTCACCTCCTCCTCCAGATCAGGAAAAAGTGGTGGCTGAAAACCCATTGCGCACATGAATGGGGACATACCAGTGGCAGTGCTGATCAGAGAGTTGTGCGCGTATTCGATCCAGGGGAGGTAGGTGCTCCATGAGGCAGGGATGCGGTGCGCCACACATCTGAGAGCCGCCCCCAGATCCTGATTTGCCCGCTCGGTCTGCCCGTTGGTCTGTGGATGATGACCGGAGGACAGGCTAACTGTAGCGCCGAGGGCTTGGCAGAAGGATCTCCACACTTGGGACGTGAACTGGGGTCCCCGGTCGGAGACGATGTCCTGGGGAATCCCGTGGAGGCGGAAGACATGGTGAACCAAGAGGCGGCCGGTTTCCATGGATGTGGGCAGCTTGGGCAGAGGAATGAAGTGGACGGATTTGGAAAATCGGTCTACAACGGTGAGTATAACAGTGTTGCCTTGGGAGTTTGGCAGACCGGTAACAAAGTCCAGGGCGATGTGTGACCAGGGCCGACCGGGGACTGGAAGGGGACGGAGCAGACCGGTGGGCCGCTGGTGGGAAGACTTGGCACGGGCGCACACCTCACAAGCTGCCACGAAGTCCCGGCAGTCCTTCTCTGCAGCGGGCCACCAGAATCGCTGGCGGAGCAGGAACAAAGTTCTGGCAGCCCCAGGGTGGCAGCTGAATTTGGAGGCGTGCGCCCACTGGAGGACCTGGGAGCGGACATTAGGAGGGACGTAGAGGCGGTTGGGAGGGCCGGTACCAGGGTCGGGGTCTGTGGACTGGGCACGGCGAACAGCAGACTCTACCTCCCATACCAGGGAGGCAACGAGGCAGGAGCGCGGGAGGATGAGATCTGGCCGGTCCTCTGGGTCATCAGGAGAGTGGAGACGGGATAGGGCATCTGGTTTAGCGTTGCGGGATCCGGGGCGATAGGAGAGGGTGAAATCGAATCTGTTGAAGAACAGGGCCCACCTAGCCTGGCGGGGATTCAGTCTCTGGGCGGTGCGGAGGTAGGAGAGGTTCTTGTGGTCAGTCCAGACTATGAAGGGGTGCTGGGCGCCCTCCAGCCAGTGCCTCCATTCCTCGAGGGCCAGTTTAATGGCCAGCAACTCCCGGTCCCCCACACTATATCTCTGCTCGGTGGGAGTCAGGCGACGGGAGAAGAAAGCACAGGGATGAAGTTTTTGGTCAACGGGGGAACGCTGGGACAGGGTGGCCCCAACGCCCACGTTCGAGGCGTCTACCTCCACCACAAACTGAAGGGAGGGGTCAGGGTTCGTCAGAATGGGGGCGGAGGTGAATCGGGACTTGAGGAGGGTGAAGGCTGCAGCGGCCTCTGGAGACCAAACAAAGGGGACGGAGGGAGATGTAAGACGGGTGAGAGGGGCGGCTAAGGTGCTATAATTACGGATAAACCGACGGTAAAAGTTGGCAAACCCCAAGAAACGCTGTAGCTGTTTAACAGAAACCGGGGTGGGCCACTCGGCTACGGCTTGGATCTTAGCCGGATCCGCACGAAGCCGCCCACTCTCGATAATGAAACCCAGGAATTGTACAGAGGAGACGTGAAACTCGCATTTCTCAGCCTTAACGAATAGCCTGTTCTCCAGGAGCCGCTGCAGCACAAGACGGACATGTTCAACGTGTTGGACTGGGTCGCGGGAGAAGATCAGAATATCGTCAAGGTAGACGAATACGAAACGGTGCAGGAAGTCACGGAGAACGTCATTAATTAATGCCTGGAAGATGGCGGGGGCGTTAGTGAGGCCGAAGGGCATGACTAAATATTCATAATGGCCCAGCGGAGTATTAAACGCGGTTTTCCATTCGTCCCCCTCCCGGATCCGTACTAGGTGGTAGGCGTTTCTGAGATCTAATTTGGTGAACACAACGGACCGGGAGAGGGAGTCGTGTGCAGAGTCCATTAAGGGGAGCGGATATTTATTCTTGACGGTAATGGAGTTGAGCCCCCGGTAGTCTATACATGGACGGAGGGTCTTGTCTTTCTTGGATACAAAGAAAAAACCTGCGCCCAACAGGGACGAGGAGGGGCGAATGATACCGGCGGCCAGGGAATCTTTGATGTATTGCTCCATAGCCTCCCTTTCCGGGCGCGAGAGATTAAACAAGCGGCTGGAAGGGAGGGGCGCGTCCGGAAGGAGGGCTATGGAGCAGTCGTAGGGGCGGTGGGGGGGTAAGGACAAGGCCTGGTCCTTACTAAATACTTGGGCGAGGTCGTGGTATTCCGGGGGGACGAGAGTTAAATCGGGGGGATCCGGAGGAGTGTGAGTTTGGGAAGACGTACCAGGGGCTCTAGCTGACAGAAGGCATGAGGAATGGCAGGCTGGACTCCAATTTCTGATCTTCCCCTGCGCCCAATCCACATTGGGGCTGTGGGTAATGAGCCAGGGGAGCCCGAGAACGATGGGGGAGAATGAGGCGGGGATGAGATGAAACGACAGGGACTCGTGGTGGTTACCAGAGGTGAGGAGCCGGAGCGGGGGCGTGCGGTGGGTGACAGTGGTGAGAGACGTTAAGTCCGGTGGCGTGAAGGGGCGTGTCGAGGGGAATACGAGGGATGGAAAGTTGTCGCGCAATTTCAATGTCCAAAAAATTCTCGTCGGCACCGGAATCTACCAGTGCCCCCAGATGCAGGGTTACGTCCCGCCATGACAGAGAAACCTCCAATAGGAGGCGAGGCTTGGGAGTGGTTCGGCTCGCCAGAGCTCCCACAGCTACTGGCGAGCCGACTCTTTTGGCCGGACGGGGCAGGAGGAAATGAAATGGCCGGGGTTACTGCAGTAAATGCAGACCCCGGCTAGACGACGACGCTCACGTTCTTCGGGGGAAAGACGGGCGCGACCCAATTGCATGGGTTCAACGGGGGGTGGAGACGGAGGCGCAGGCGGACTGACGGACCGTGGCTGGGAAGACGAGGGAGCAGAGACCCGAGGGTGCGGAGGGCTGGACCGGGAAGAGGGCGGACCGCGAAGCGAGCGCTCTCTCTCCCTCTCCCGGATACGATTGTCTAAATCAATTGTGGTATCAATGAGGCTGTCCGGCTCGTCCCTAGTGGCTAAAAGATCCTTCATCCGCTCACTAAGTCCGTTAAGGAACATGCGACGGAGAGCCGGACTGTTCCAACCTGATCTGGTGGCCAGAATGCGGAAATCGACAGAGTACTCCGCGACACTGCGATTACCCTGACGGAGAGATGCGAGACGGGCATCCGTCTCCGCTCCCCGTACAGGGCGATCGAACACTCTCCTCAATTCCTCCGCAAAAGCAGAGTAAGAGGAGAGGAGATCAGGCCGTCCCCTAGTCACAGAAGTGTACCACGAGAGGGCCCGGTCACAGAGCAGACCCGCGACAAATCGTACCCTGGCCTCGTCAGAGCGGTATGTTACTGGCTGCCCCTCGAACACCAGGGCACACTGCACCAGGAATCCCTCGCATGTTCCCAGCTCACCGGAGACTCGAGGTGGACGGGCGGAGCCGAATCATTAGTGCGAGTGTTATCCGTGCGGACTGACGAGGCGACGTTGCCGGAGGGATAGGGGGAAGGAGCTGGGTGACCCAATCGCCGGACCTCCTCGACCAGGGAGCGAAGTGTCTCGGCCATGGAGGAGAGAGCGGCCGCATGTTGACCGAGCAGCGCCCCCTGGGAGGCCACGGCGAAGGAAAGATCTGGGGGTGAGGGAACAGGGGGGTCGGGGGGTGGAGGTGAGCCTGCTGAGTCCATATTTGGCTTGATTGTTCTGTTACAGTGAGGACAGAATAGACTCAGGAGCAGAGCTCACAAAAATTGGTTTATTTAGAATAGGGGAAAAAAGGGGAAGTGGAGAGGCAGACGTCCGGAACGGAGAAGCAGCTAGGGGAGGATGGAGAAAACTGGAGGACGAGGAAACTGAGGGGAGCCACAGGAGTGATACTGGGGCTGGAGAATGCGGGGAGCGAGGGGAGGAAGGATTCTCAGGGGAGCGCGGGGAAGCCTTAACCGAGGAGCCGAGGAAGAGACACTGGAACTGGAGAGCAGAGGAAGCAAGAGCAGCTGGAGCAGAGTACCGAGGGAGGGGGTCCGTGAAGCGAGGCCAGCTGACTGGAGACGACAGTTGGGGTAGGAGATGGTAGCTGGGAATGAGAAGACACAAAACAGGTGAGTGAATCGTTAGGAAAGAGGGTAAGAAAAAAGAACAACGAATTATCTTAGCAAAGGATTTGGCTAGCGTTCACCAGGGTGTCTGGAGCAACAATCAAGCGAAGATGGTCTGTAGAGCCGGGGTAGAAATACTGGTCTTGATTGTAGATGGGAGGCAGGTGTGTGCGGTGGGAGGCGGTGATGAAGGAATAACGATCAGGTGCGCTCAGTCAGCTGGCAGCAGCAGTGGGGGGGGGGGGGGGAAGAGCAGGATCGGCACAGAGAGAGAGAGAGAGAGAGAGAGAGCGAGAGAGCGAGAGAGAAACACACAGGAGAGGAAACTAGCCGGGCAATGAAAATAGGAAAAAAGGTAAACAAAAACAGAAAACTCACAGCCAGCCGACCCCGACCATCACAGTTGGTGAGCCATTTTCATTTACTAGATCGCGCTTTCTGTTTAACAAAGGGTTGAAAGCACAAAGGATTGCCATTCCTTGAGCCTTTTTCTTTAAAACCAGGGTGCCATCTAGTGGGCTCAGACAGACACAAAGCTTCATGAAGCTTGATTTGGCCATCACTAGCTGCAAGGTGTCGTCAACTTGTAAGTGAAAAGATGAAGATGATGCTAGGCCTTTATATTTATATATAAATACATGTATACTTATATTATTTCTGAATAGTGTAAAAAATAACTCTTTTATTGTGTCAGACTTTATTTACATCGTGAACAACCTTCTCAATACTACACATTAGCAGGAGCCCGTCTCGTTCACATCCTCGGTCCCTAAAGAGATTACAATGACAATGACTCGAGTCTGAGACTCGAGTCGCACTTAAGTCGCACAAACGGCTAACTTCAGACTTGACTCCGACTCGACCCAAAAGACTTCAGACTTGACTCGGACTCGAGCTTCGAGACTGGTCAACAACCTGTTTTCATGCAATTATTGCTTTTTAAATCTAAATGTATTCATGTATTTCTATTTTCTTTTATTGGCGCATATACGTTGGGGAAACATATGACGAGCTGCATGTCCCCTGCCCTTTGCCATAATGTGCAACATAACGCATGACCTATGCCTTATGTGCGCACACTCACATATCAAAAAATGCATTGACGATGGCGACACCAAGTCCTCCCAGAGGTGTGCCTTTTGTCATTAGTTTTGCTTTCAATAACTTCGTAAACAGTGGTAGTAAGTAAATAGCTAAATACAAGGTGTGTGGCACCAAGATAAATGATGCCGGATCAACAACGTCGAACTTCATCAGGCATCTCAAAACGCATAGGTCAGTCACTTGCAATGTGAAAGAGACGTTACATTTAACATATATATCGTCACAGGTAATAAGCTAATCATCGCCAAGTGTTGTGCTAATACTGGGAACAGGCAAATTGTATCTTTATAGTTAGTAGTTGCTGAGGCTCAGACATCCATGGCGCACAGGAGGCGGGACGCACAAATCCATCTCCCCAGGAACAAAAGCTGTGTCGGTTGGGCAAACTCATGTGATGCGTAATTGATCCCGTGGATGATTTGTAGGCTATTAAGTGATTGGTCCACCAAACACTGGGCCGTCTTGACTGTCTTAATTCTGCACATATTTCTGTTACTGTAGTCTTATTTACTATTTCATTATTTCATCCATGCGTGGCGCAGCAGATCATGCACACTGTCACCTGCCGTGGAGACGCTGGCCTCACTAACCTCTCCTCCTGAGTCGGATCTCCCTTGCGCTGGACTCAGTTTCACTGAGCGTACTAACACTTAGAAAATAAATGGCATTACTTCAGTGAGCTCAAACTGCTTATTGTGTGTAATTTGGACTGACACTGAGATGCATGTTGTTCTGTAACTGATGTGGCGCTGCCACTATTCTCTTGATTTCCACTTCGACATTAGACATTTATTTGAGTGAAAGAAATGTTACATTTAGCATATATCGTCACAGGTAACAAGCTAACCATCGTAAAGTGTTGTGCTAATGCTGGGAACAGGCAAATTGTATCTTTATAGTTGTATCCATATGTGACAGACTTAGGTTAATATTTCACCAGGTCCGAGGGCTAGAGGAATGTGTTAAGTAGACCCCATAAAGTTATCCTACAGCTGATTTTGATACTGTACTGTATGGATGGTAGCTACAGAACATGCTTTGAATTCATAAGATTTAACAATACAGTGTTAGGAACAGATCAGATGGCCAGAGACTTGAGACTTGACTTGAACTTGCCTCTCAAAGACTTGAGACTTGACTTGGACTCGAGCTCAAAGATTTGAGACTCGACTTGGACTTCCAAAAAATGACTTGTGAACATCTCTGCATTAGCAGGCTAGGTTGCGAGCCCTGATTTGTTTTTAACGTATTCAATTCACAATGTATTACATAATCTGGTAAAACAAACTTCAACATATTGCAAGTCAAACCAAAATGAATTACATTTTTACAAAATGAGTTCCTGTTCCCAAAAGCAGGAGACCAGTCAAGCAGGGCTGACAAGGACAGGTGAAACATATCGGGTGGGGGAGACAATCACAAAGGCGGGAAAACATATAAGGCAAGAAGTAAAACAAGACATGACACATAAGAAGAACCTAGAAAATAAAACAAAACCCAGAGTCATGACAGTACCACCCCTTTAAGGGACGGATACCAGATTTCCACCTAGCTGGTCGGGTGAAGGGGATCCAGAGGAGGGAATCAGGGCCAAGTGTCCAGATAAAGAAGAAGAACGGGGGAATGGACAGGGGCGGAGCAGAAGACCTCAATGAGGTCTGAGGACTTGAGACCATGAATGATAACCGGTGGAACCAGAAGAACAGAATCTATTGACTGTCGGAGCACAGGAACTGATGACAGAGGATCTGGAACGTGAGACAGCAGAGGATCTAGAACTTAAGATTTGTAGCTCAACAGGAGCTTGTGTTGGCCAGACCACACTGGGGAATGAGGAGCAGGCATCGGCCAGACTGCAGACTTTATTGATGGCCAAATGAAGCTTGATGAAGCTTTGTAAACCGTTTACTTTGTCTGAGCCCACTTTTCTCTAAACCACAATTGCCATCTAGTGGGCTTAGAAAATAAAAAAAATGGTTCATGAAGATTCATGTGGCCATCATGAACTGACTGGGAATGAGGAGCAGGCGTCGGACGGAATGGCGACTGGGAAAGAGGAACCGGCACAGGAACAGAGGAGACGTTGCCAGAATGGACGACTCTCTAAATGCTGAGACGTCAGCTGGGACCCTTGACTCTTGAAATGGTTCAGGGTCTGGCTGGACATCCATCAAGCAGCTGGGCTGCAGAGATGCTGGACAGCTTAGCCATCATGGCACTGAGCAAACTTATAATACTGTGATGCAAAGTGCTAATGAAGCTGTTGGACTACTGTAAGGGATAACAAATCAAGAAAATGTTCAGGAGGTTTTTACCGGTAACCAAATTATCTGCATACATCTCCTCCTCTCCAAATCAAAAGGAGCATTTAAACCGGTAAAAAAAACACTGAATAAAGCTGTTTCACGTTAAGAAATATGTGTTTCTCCAACTCTGTTGGCAACTCTGAAAATTACATATTTTACCTAAGGCATAGGTAGATGAGATTTAGCTTGATGATTCTGGTTGTCCCCTCAGGTGAAATGTACAGAGTGAAAATGTTTTTTGAAACTTCTGAGTTCAGTCCCAGATGTGAAAATACCTGTATAATGAGCCACTGGCCTCAGTGACTGCAGACCTGTGGCAAAAACCCCAAAGCTAACACCTCTACAGCTTAGGAATAATGGTAAAAGAGATAAAGTGGAGACAAGATTTCACAGTGTCTGAGGTTTTCAGGTAAGACTCCATCAAGCCTTGCAGCTTTTCTGACATGTTCCTGATGAAAACCACTTCATCCTCAATGATGAAGATAGCTTTAGATCCTCTGTTCTGGTCTAAGGACTTTTGAATAGTTTGTTGGTGAAGAGGAGAGCTCACTGTTGCTGGGAGGGTATAGAAGGAAAAGAAGACATTAAAGTATTATGCTCATTTCCATGCTCATAATTGTATTTAGAGGTTGTACCAGAATAGGTTTATGTGGTTTAATTTTCACAAAACACCATATTTTTGTTGTACTGCACATTGCTGCAGCTCCTCTTTTCACCCCGTGTTTTGAGCTCTCTGTTTTAGCAACAGAGTGAGACATCTTAGTTCTGTACCATCTTTGTTGGGAGTCGTACATGCACAGTAAGTACTGCTTGCTTGTCAGTTGCAGAACATGAGGGAGTGTGTTACAAAGTGGGACTACAGTTGAGCTGTTTGGAGCAGTTTGTGAACAGTGTTTTCTCTGGAAGATGGTAAATCCCTTTGGGGTGGACTTTGGGCTTTTTCACTTTGTAAACCTAGAATGTGCAGAAAATGATATATAACACATAAAGGAAAGAGGAAAAGCCAAAAAGCACAATATGAGCACTTTAAAATGGCTGGAAAGGTAAGTGGAAAACAGTCTTCCAGAATATTGGTTCTATTAATTTCTGGTTAATCCACTTGTTTGTGAAAAAGAAAATTTTCTGTCCCACAATCTTAGGTTGAAGAGTCTAATCTGCGATGTGATGATAAAAAAGCTGAATAAATTATTATGTATCCTCCAGGTTAATAAGATAGTGGATGCTGTGCACATTATTATGAATGCCCCAAGCCTGGATTTCTCAAGTAAAATAGGTGTATTTGTATAAAACACATCTATTGAACTAGGGCCAAATTGCGTTCTCCATACAGATGTGACTTATTCAACACCCAGCAGCAGCTATCCATAGGTGGTCCTTTCTACACAGCCCAGTCTCATGGCAGTTCGTGAAATGGTGACGTTATTTAATCTATTGATTTGTGTACAGGGACATGTTTTTTTCAGTTTTTTATGGTGTTGGTGAGCACGAATTTTAAACTAATGTATTTGAATGGGAAGCATATTACGTGATAACAGCACGATTATGGTAGCGAGTAGCATTGAAAAGCCGAAAATCCGCGTAAGGAGATTGGTTGGGGTGGTGGATGGGTCAAACAACACAGGACTTTTACCCCAGAGACCTGGGATCGCATCTCGCGTGTGGTAGTTCCTTTCCGCATTCTTGTTCTCCTAACCACAACCTTTCCCCGTCTTTCTTTTCCTAACCACAACCGTCCCGTTGTTGTCGCCGTTGTTGTTGCCGTTGTTGTTGCCGGCGTGCAGCATTTAATTTCCCCGTTGTTGCGTCCCCCAGAGACTGCGGATCATGTTGTCACCATCTATCACGTGTGGCGTCCCCGTTTTTGCATTTCTCAGAGCAGGCCAGTGTCATGGCAGTTGTCGCCGGTGTGCAGCATTTAGTTCCCTGTTGTTGTGTACCCCAGAGACCGCGGATCATGTTGTCACCATCTCCCCCAGAGCAGGCTGCAGCCCAGCTGCAGCCCAGTCACATGGCAGTTCGTGAAATGGTAATGTTCCAATTTCGTGGTGACCACTACGAAATAAAGTAGAATATCGTTTCCCTGTACACAAATCAATAGATCAAAATAACATGACCATTTCACGAACTGCCGTGAGACCGGGTTGTTCTACAACATTGATGTGAGCACTTTCTCAGAACCTTCCAAATCATTGTTAATAACGATATGCGATAACGATCTAAGATGTAAGGGCACTGTCAATGGTTAAAAGGCCTGATGTGTCATGTGTTTAATGATGATAATAAGAAGCATTTTACTCTCCAATGAAGATATTTACCACATGGAAACTGGTGTTTATGCTGCATTGATGTTATTGAAATTACTTTCCAGCTTAAAGTGTTTACATGTAAAATAGGGGCATATCATGGGTCTTTTTACTCTATTACTGTTGTTTAAGAATGATATGATAAACATGTTTTGATGCTGCTGCACATATACATGAAACAAGATCCACAGAATAGTGGTTTATTTTATCAGCACCACATGGAGTTTATGTAAAAATGTAATTATATTGTGATTCGGTGTGACTCCAAGCAAACAATGCATTGTAAGATGATGAATGCACATCTCTTTCAGCACTGATTATGTTTTCATTTTTCCAGCTTTTCTTCACCTTTCTGAGCTCCTATTGTTAATAAAACAGAAAATAGCAAAACACAGTCTATAAAAGAGTATATGAGCAAAGAAGAATGGCTTTCATCCAAATTTGAAAGATTTGTGGGAACAATACATTTGTCTATACTGATGTTTTTGTACTTTTAGCCATGCTAGCAATTTCGGTGGGTAAGTTGGTTGGTCAACCACTTTGCTCCAGATTGAAATGTCTCAAAAACAGTTTATTGATAGATTGCCATGACATTTGGATCAGACATTCTTGATCCCCAGATTATGTATCCTAATGTCTTTGGTGATCACATGACTTTTCCTGTAGCCTACCAACTAGTTAACATTTGCACTTATCCAGGGAAACAGCTCAATTTCTACAAGAGGGATTGGTACAAATTTTAATACTGACATTCATTGTCCCCAGAAAAGATAACTTCTCCCGACTTTGGGGACTCCCTGACTTTTCCTCTTGCGGGTTGACATTTGTGGTTCAGAGTAAAATGTCTCAATGATTTGATGCAAACATTCATGGTCTTTGCCAACTCCAGAAGTGATGTCCAAATAAAGCTTCATGAACCATTAGTTGTATTTGTTGACCCAACTAGATGGCACTAGAGAAAGATATAGATAAAAATGTTTAACAAATGGCATTTCAGTGCACTTTCAACCCTTTGTTAAATGGAGAGCGCTTCATGAAGCATTATTCAGTCCTTCCAGAAAAATGCGGAGTTTTTTTGTGATTGTTGCGGGCAAAAATCCTTGATTATGCGGCACGTTTTCTTAAAAAATGCGATGGAATATGCGGGATATTTATGAAATTTTATGCGATGAAATTGCGGGAACTTGCAAAAATTGCGGGAACTTGCAAAAACTGCGGTTTCATCATGGCTTCATCACGGGTCTGCAGCTTTTCGATGATGTTTACGTCGCGTAATTACGTCACTTCATAACGTTCCCATGGCAACGGGAAAATGGCTGCTACTGTGTAAAGTAAACGCAACATTTCTCAACTTTCTGCTAAGATATATGTGACTTTTTTGTAACGAAAATGTTATGGGATTATGAAATCATGCAAGCGCCGCATATTTTGCGCGGAAATCAGCAATTTATGCGGCGAAAGTGCGGCGTATTTGAAAAAATGCGGCCCCCGCATAAATATGCGGACTTTGGCTGATTATGCATTGAATTATGCGATCGCATAATCGCGTTTTTCTGGAGGGACTGATTATTTGTGAATCACTAGTGTTCAGCCTCAATTCTCTGTTTTAGTGCTATTTTGCATGTTATCAAGTGTTAACATAATAGCATCCATTATCGATATACTTAAGTTAATGATAAGTAATTCATGAACATTAAAAATGGAGTGGTTGGCGACTGGTTGACGTGCTGACGTTTACGGTAAGCGTATTGTCTCATTTCCGGGGCTCCCGTCTCACAGATGCTACTTTGCTGCTGCAGCAAAAACTTACTAAACTCTGCTTTATTGTTTAATTTAGCGGCTAAGTGCCTGGATTGCATTTAAACTACACTAGTTATACTCATATATTATATGATAAAGATATATGTAATAAATGTAGTATATTCACTGCTCTGGAGGCAAGGCTTAGTGAGTTTGAGGCACGGCTCTGCACCATGGAATCAAAATCATATGCTTCCCTAGCTAGCTGGTGCGGACCAACATATTGTAGCTTCTGTTAGGTGAGTGGGTGACTGTCCGAAGGAAGAGTAGCGCTAGCTCTAAATTGGGGAGCAAACATGGCGGCGGTTGCTCTAAACCGGAGCCTATGGCTAACCACCAACATCTTCGCCTTTCTAACAGTTTCTCCCCACTCAGTGAGCCAATTCTGGTTATTGGGAGCTGTATACTGCGGAACGTGAAGTTGCAGCTGCGGTCGTGTGTGTGTCCCTGCGGCCAGAGAGGCGATGTCGATTCCTATCTAAAGCTGCTGGCTAAAAATAACCGTAAATACAGTAAGATCATACTTCATGTAGGTAGTAATGATACCCGATTAAATCGGAGATCACTATAATTAATGTTGAGTCACTTTGTGCATATGCAAAGACAATGTTGGAAACACTAGTTTTCTCGGTACCCCCGCCAAATCTGATCAGCGATGACATGTATAGCCACATGTCATCCTTCCACCGTTGGTTGTGTTGGTGGTGCCCAGCTAATGATGTGGGCTATGTAGATAACTGGAGGGCGTACTGGGGAAAGCCTGGTCTGATTAGGAGAGACGGCATTCATCCCACATATCAAGAAATCTGACCTATCTATTATCAGTCATAAATCATGACAACCCAAGGTTGATATCAGGAGGTGCAATGTTACGCGCTTCTCTGTGCTTCTGTTGGAGCAGTTGCCCACTCATAGTTCCATAACCACGGTGTCTGTCCCCCCCCCCGATTCAGATCAGTTAAATCAAAGGTAAACCAAAGAGGCGCTATACTTAACAACCTAATTGGAATTAAAACTAACACTGCAATGACAGAACAGAACAGGAAAATTAGATGTGGACTATTAAATATTAGATCTATGTCTTCTAAAGCAGTACTAGTAAACGATCTGATATCAGATAATCAAATTGATCTATTGTGTCTTACTGAAACATGGCTGTGCAATGAAGAATATGTTAGTCTAAATTAATCCACTCCTCCCAGTTAATTAATTCTAAACCTAAACTAAATTATAACTCGTTTGAAAGCCTTGTTCTTAATCTTCAACATCCAACATGGAAAACATTACAGCCAATTATATTTGTTGTTGTTTACTGAGCTCCAGGTCCATATTCAGAATTTTTATCTGAATTCTCTGAGTTTTTATCATGCGTAGTCCTTAAATCATACAAAGTTGTAGGTGATTTTAATATCCACTAGTGCGGTGCCCGTTTGGAACGGGTGATTGCTTGGCCTGTGGTATTGCTGCTTGTAGAATTCATCAAAACCAAATTGTACCCCAAAATGACTTACAGAAGGACCCCAAACCACTTAATATGCAACTCCACTGTATAGCCTATACTACTGACTTACAGTGTAGGCTACTTCTACATCAGAGGAAGACGTTGTACTACTGTATTTACCTGACAGAGAATGCTGCAGATTCAGAATGTAATCACAAAATATCAGACAGTAATCAGACATTAGCGTCATGGACTCATGGCAGTGCGCTACCCACCTGGCCCGTTATGAAAGCTAATCAGCACATATCTGCGTTCATCAACCACCAGAACTGGACCGTGTGTGTGTGTGTGTGTGTGTGTGTGTGTGTGTGTGTGTGTGTACACAGAGAGAGAGAGAGAGAGAGAGAGAGAGAGAGAGATTGAGAGACGGTGTTGTCTTGTGTCGGATTGTTAACGAAATTAACATTTCAGCAGAGGTGTTCATTTTCACACAGGTTTAGTGGCTTGATGGTTAATGGGAAAGTAGGGGACTTGATTCGCGGAGTTATTTTGGCGACTTAATTAACCCAACCCAGGGTGAGTCTGATGAAAACTGATGTATCTGGCTGGGTCAACTCTGAGATTTTATCGCATTGCACCGCTATGTGAAGGTATAATCTCCAAGATTAGGCTACGTTATGTTCTGTCAGCTCACAGCAATTTAATACAATAGCAGGAAAAGAGTCCCGCCCCCCGCTGTTCTGCATGTGGCGTCTGCTGATGTGCAGGTTACCTTCCCCCCAAACACGAACACACATACAGATACGTCTCGCTTTATAAGATAAATAGCCTGCCTATAAGTGGCATCACGCTCTGTCTGCACTTGTTGTGTGGTTGTGCCTTGCATATGTGGGATTCTGATACGTCCTTAAATTCGGGAATTGTCGTTTGTTTATTCAAAGTCAAAGACAGTCCAAAGTAGTGAAACTTTGCACATTTTTGTGGGTCTGAGGTGTATGTCACATTTTAGCTGCCAAAGCTCCACTGCTCTCTGTCTCTGGTCCTCAGGACGAGAGGGGGAGTGGCCAGCAGCTAGAGCGGCAAAAGCCAATGTGTGCTTCTTTTAGCGATATATATTTAACGATATCTTTTGCATTTCTAATCCAAACAACGTCAAACTTGGCACTGCGCTTACTCGTGCCCGTAGCAAGACACCTGTCAAGTTTGAAATCCATCGGACTAACGGTTCGAGAGATATTCGCATAACACACAGACAGACAGACAGACGTTTCTGCAATTTATAGATAGATAGATGTGGACGTTGACAACAATAGCCTTAGTATTGTTTCAACTCACTACTAGATTCAATTGGTTTCAGTCAGAGTGTGCATAAGGCCACTCACTGTTTTAACCACACCCTGGCATAATGCATCGAAATTGAAGATTTAATAGTATCTCCGCAGAATCCTTTATTATCAGACCATTCTCTAATAACTTTCGAATTCTTACTACCCAACTATAAGAAATTAAATAAAAGCTTCTACACTAGATGCCTATCTGACAGTGCTATAGCTAAATTTAAAGAAGATATTCCAACAGCATTTAATTCAATGCCTTTCCTTAATATAACAGAGGACTCTTATGTTAATTTTAACAGTGTTTAGTCCCTTCCAAATTGATAATTTTGTAGACGGTGCTACGGCCTCGCTACGGACTACTTTAGACTGTTGCTCCTCTCAAAAAGAAGATGTTGAATCAAAGGAAATTAGCACCTAGGTATAACTCGTGAACTCACAAATTAAAACAAACCTCGCGAAAACTTGAAAGTAAATGGCGTTCCACTAAACTGGAAAAAAATTTGTTCAGATTGGCAAGACAGTCTTAAAACATATTGGAAAGCCCTCAGAAATGCCAGATCAGATCATCACTAATAGAAGAAAATAAGAACAACCCAAGGTTTCTTTTCAGCACTGTAGCCAGGCTGACAGAGTCACAGCTCTATTGAGCCATCTATTCCTATAACTCTGAGTAGTGACGACTTCATGAGCTTCTTTAATGATAAAATTATAACAATTAGAGATAAAATTCATCACCTTTTGCCCTCAACTTGTAACAGTTCACCTTTAAACGCAGGACCGCTAGAAAGAACGACAAGACCTGGCACATACTTAGACTGCTTTTATCCTATAGACCTTCAACAATTGATGTTAAAGGTCTCTTCAGCTAAGCCATCTACCTGTCTCTTAGACCCCATCCCAACGAGGCTACTTAAAGAAGCGTTACCCGTGGTTAACACTTCATTACTAGATATGATCAATATGTCTTTAACAGGTTATGTATCGCAATCATTTAAAGTAGCTGTGATAAAACCTCTTCTGAAAAAACCCACCCTCGATCCTGAGGTCTTAGCCAACTATAGACCTATATCTAATCTCTCCTTTCTCTCCAAGATCCTTGAGAAGGTAGTCGCTAATCAGTTATGTGACTTTCTACATAGCAATAGTCTATTTGAGGACTTTCAGTCAGGATTTAGAATGCATCATAGCACAGAGACAGCACTGGTGAAAATTACTATCGACCCTCTAACTGCTTCAGACAAAGGACTTGTCAAAGTACTTGTCTTACTAGATCTTAGTGCTGCATTCAACACTACCATCCTGTTACATAGACTTGAACACTTAGTTGGCATTAAAGGAATCGCGCTAAGCTGGTTGAAGTCCTATTTATCTGATCGATCTCAATTTGTTAATGTTAACGAAGATTCCTCCAGGCACGCTAAAGTTAGCCATGCCGTTCCACAAGGCTCAGTGCTTGGACCAATTCTATTCACCTTATATATGCTTCCTCTATGCAATATTATTAGGAAACACTCAATTAACTTTCATTGTTATGTGGATGACACCCAATTATACATATCAATTAAGCCAGACGAAACCAGTCAGTTAGCCAAACTTCAAGCATGCATCAAAGATATAAAATCATGGATGACCTACAATTTTCTGACTCAGACAAAACTGAAGTTATTGTGCCCTAAACACCTCCGAAACTCATTATCCAAAGATATAGCTACTCTGGATGGTATTGCCCTGGCCTCCAGCACTACTGTCAGAAATCTAGGAGTTATTTTTGATCAGGATATATCCTTTAACGCCCACTTAAAACAAACTTCAAGAAAAGACTTTTTTCACCTTTGTAACATTGCCAAAATTAGGAACATCCTGTCTCAAAATGATGCTGAAAAACTAGTCCATGCATTTGTTATTTCCAGGCTGGACTATTGTAATTCATACCATCAGGTTGCTCAAATAAAACCCAAAGACTCTCCAGCTGATCCAGAATGCTGCAGCGCGTATTCGGACAAGAACTAAGAAAAGAGATCATATTTCTCCTGTATTAGCATCTCTGCATTGACTTCCTGTAAAATCCAGGATTGAATTTAAAATCCTTCTTCTGACCTACAAAGCTCTAAATGGTCAAGCACCACTGTCCCACTATTGCACTGCGATCCCAGAATGCAGAGTTACTTGTGGTTCCCAGAGTCTCTAAAAGTAGACTGGGAGCCAGAGCCTTCAGCTATCAGGCTCTTCTCCTGTGGAACCAGCTCCCAGTCTTGGTTTGGGGCGCAGGCACCGTCACCACATTTAAGAGTAACTTAACCCTTGTGTTGACTTCGGGTCACATTTGCCCGTTTTAAATTTTTGTTTTATATCAGAAAATATTGGACGTAGAAATAAGTGGTGAAAATGTGTAGAACAAAAATTTTAAAATTTTAAACGTTGGAAAAAGCAAAAACAAATTAGGAAAAAATGCGTCCGAAAAAAAAGTGTTTTTTTCAAGGTTGAAACGAAGACAACACAAGGGTTAAAACTCTCCTCTTCGATAAAGCTTATAGTTAGGGAGTGAGGAGTTACAGCGTCCGCCTAGCTGCTATGCCCTGTTACACCGTGCTACGCTCTGCGGTGCCATGTAGTGTCCTGCTACGCTCTGCTGTGCCCTGCTACGTCCTGTAACGCCCTGCAGTGCACTGCTATGCCATAAACTACTACAACTACTATTTCTAGTCACTGTTCCATTATCTTTTATTGTGACTGTTATTGCCACTATTCATCACACCCCCAACCGACACTTTCAGACACCGCCTACCAAGAGCCTGAGTCTGTCCGAGGTTTCTTCCTAAAAGGGAGTTTTTCCTCGCCACTGTCGCACTAAATGCTTGCTCTTGGGGGTATTACTAGAATTGTTGGTTCCTTGTATATTATAGAGTGTGTTCTAGACCTACTCCATCTGTAAAGTGTCTTGAGATAACTCTTGTTATGATTTGATACTAAAAATAAAATTGAATTGAATAATTGTTCATGGAATAACTGGAAGTATATAAGGATTTATAATTAAAACCAAACTAAAAGGGTTGCTCTTTAAGGTAAACAAAAAGTATCATCATCATCATGACATGCCGATTTACTGAGATGTTTTTAGTTTTTGGCATTTTTCTACATTGTAGTAGTTGTTGGGAACATTATCTCAATCTAATAGCTTCCTCATGGTCTTTTCTGCAAGTCTGTGTGCAGTATCGTCCTCTGTGGCATCGGACAGAGTACCAATACTACTGTATAATATTTTACTGTCTAATATCTCCATGATATTAGACAGTAATAGTCTAAGCTGAAATGGAACATGATGACGCTGGTGTGAATAAAGCCGCTTCACATTACTCAAAATTAATATTTTTTTAGTTTTTATAATAAATTAAGTACCTTAAGTTTTAGATTAGGTGTTGGCAATTCTCAACACCTTTCTATCCCCTGCTTTGACTCATCAATTCTGGACTCTGTGCTGCTGCCAGCCTGTGTAACGTTGATTGACTGTTAGCTTCAGCTGGCTAACGTTAGCTGTCAACCTCCCGACTAACGGTTACTGTTAGCTAGTGATCTAGCGAGGATTATCCCTTCAGACCAGAGTGGACTTCAGTAGACTCTTCATCCAAACTCCCGACTGGACCTTCGTCTGCCACGACTACCACCCCCAATTTCCACCGGCTGCATAACGGCTGCGTATCTTCTCCGGAACGGCGGTGGAGTCATTAGGTTTCCATTAAAGTCAATGTGTGTATTTCCACTGACTGCGGAATGGCTGCGTTCCGACTCCGGCACAGCTCCGGCGATCCGCAGCCCTCCGGAGCAGATACGCAGAGCTTCTATTTTTAGTTGTTTCCCCTCTACTCCTCTGGATGGAAACAAACTGTTGTTGGTTTCTACGTAAATTCGCGAGATCTTGTAGGTCCTCGTGACTACAGCTCTCTTGTGTGGTCCTCAGACGCTGGCCTGCTCTCCATTCCCCACACCAGACTCTGTACCTTCGGAGACAGAGCCTTTAGTGTAGAGCCTTTAGTGTTGCAGCCCCATCCCTCTGGGACACCCTCCCTGCAGATATCCGAAATGCTACATCCCTGGACATATAAAAAAAACTCCTGAAACACCACCTGTTTACCACAGCCTACATCCTCTTTTAACTTAGCCACAGTAATTCTGTAAAGTGTCCTTTGGTTTCCTGTATAAATAGAAGTTATTATTATTATTATGACTGTCTCGTTCCCTTTCATGCCATCAGTCATGGTCTACCTTGCTTTCCAAAGACAAATATTGTGTCTTTTTTTTGGTAATTTCATGTCAAAACACTCACTCTTAATTACAGTCACAGTAAAAAAACACAGTTCTGCTCTCATGACATGTTGACAGCTGTATCAATATTTTCTTATTGTTTTGGGTCACTTAACACGATTGATGATGTATTGTAGATGTATTGTTACTACAGATTTTATCCTGTTGGTCTGGGAATTGAACCGACGACTTCCCGGTCACAAGTTTTAAGATAAGAATATAATAAATGTTCTTGCCTGAGGCCCGTAGAGCGAAGGGGTGAGTTTTTATAAACTCAGTGGAGTCCTAAACAGGTGCCATGCATATTAAGCTAAGCACCCCCCCCCCCCCACACACACACACACACACACACACCTCCCGGCATTTTTTGTATATTCTGCATTTTTTGTATATTCTGCTTTTTTTTGTATATTCTTCACCCCACATTTATCCTGACATCCTGAGAGGAGAGGGAAGGGTAATTATTCAGGGGCAGCGATAAATTAAATGTATTTTAACACTGAATAAGCGTTATATATGTTAATAATGTTTATAGTTTTTTTTTTTTTGAGAACTATTCCTATGGGTGGAGGTGGTATGTAACCTGCCACCTTTGTATGTCAAGGAGAAAGCTGTTAGATTCTGTTCCAAAAGTGCATACCCAAGGCATTTTGTTTATATTGAGGGAATTCAGCTGACATGATTGATAAAGCAAAGTGACCCTGTGATAAGATCAAAATGGAGATTAGGTCATTAATCACCAAAATGGATAGCTTGTGAAAAATATATCGGAAAGCAACAGAATGATTAAAGCAAAAGGAGTCAAAAGGAAAAAAGGTTTTACCTACCTTAGTACCCAATCAATATAATATAACAACCTTTTTTTGCCAATTCTACCAACCCACACAACTGAAATCAAAGTATAAGCTTTATTTTTTGTCCTAAAGGCAAGAGAAGAGAAGAAATGTAAGTAAAAATGTATGCGCAAAAGCCTATAAAAACTTAAGTTGGGTTAAAAAGGGTAAAATGGGTTATTTTCACGGTTGGTAGTGAATATCACCCAGCAGCAGCAGAGACACCTTCACGCAATACAAGTCAATGGAGAGGGGAGAGTTGTTCTCCCACCCCACCCTGGTGGGCGTGGCTTTCAGAGTATGACGTGATGTGCTGTGTCTTAATGGTAGCAAGGGTAGTGAGGAGGCACTAGTTTTTATTATGTGCAGTGTAATAGACCACATGTTTTATGTCATGCTCCTGTTTACAGGGTGATGCTTCTTCCCCTGCCTCCCTCCCATCTACACCCACGTACTAAACCAGCGGTTTTCAATAGGTGAGGCACGAAGAAAATATTACTCTGTATGCAGCTCTATTGATATCGGTAATTGTGCGTGCGTGTATTAGCTTTAAAATGTATCATTTCCTTGTCTCAAGTCAACAGAAGTCAGCATTAAGGGAGGAGACAGGACCCAGCAAAAAACGTAGGAAATATGATCCTGAGTACTTAAGGTTAGGTTTCACCTGGTCGGGGTCCGAGGCTGCACCTCTGCCGCGGTGTGACAGAGACTGTGAGAAATGCCAATCACGCGTTTCTGGTTGTCTGTGGAGAGCGAGTTCCCCCAGATCTCCACTAAGGCTATGAAAGTCCTAATCCCATTCACCTCCACCTATTTGTGTGAGTGTGTTTTTTCCGCACTGACCCTGATTAAAAACAAATACAGATCAAGGCTGCAGGTGGAGGACAACTTGCGTTTATTTCTCTCTGCAGTGCAGCCTCGCATCGAACACCTCTGCGCATTACAAGCTTGGCCTCATTGTTCCCACTGATATGGACGATTAAATTGAAACTCAAAGTTGTGTTGTCTTGAATGCATAAATTGGTTGGGCCATAGGGTTGATGCTGCTCTTGTAGCGCAAATGACGTGAATGGCGCATTTTGTTTGTTGTTTAAATCTGAGGTATTATGTCGCTGAAATCGTTAAAAAATGTGATGAAAATGTGAATCTGTTCAATTTGATAACATCCCTTCAGAGAACTGATCAGAGAGCTGTCCATTGTGCTGATTTTGCTTGAGACAATGTGCATCTCCTTCAAATGTGCGCTTAAGGCCCAGACACACTGCGCCGATTTCAGCCGTCGGGTGTCGTCGGCGGTAGCTTTGGATTACACTTGTTAAGCATGTTTTGTTGACTTATGGATAGGCTTATGGATAGTGATGTTCAGTGATTTTAAAAATAGCCTCAGTTAGGCCTGCATGAAGTTGGAAATTATTTGCTGTTGCAAAGAGTCGTTTATGAATGCACTTTATGAATGCACAACAAAAAGTTGTGGAACACACAAAAGATGACATTTACTGCAGAGGCGTGTGTGGGTTAGGGCAGGCAGACGGGATTTTGGGGAAGGAGGGGCTCGGCTGTCCTTACCTACTCTAAGTTGAGGCTCACATTCACCCAATTTGAAAACCCCTGTACTAAACGACAGAAATGCTCTCTCTCTCTCTGGTGGAAGATAGCACTGGTTTCATGAAAAGTCCAAAATTCTTCTTCTGAAGGTGGCTGTCGTCACCCCAGGCCCGCAAGGCCCATCTTAGTGAAGCGTGTGTTTTTATCCTTCCCTGCCTTTCAAAAGGACTCACTGGAGCATGGTCTCTTGGTTTTTGAGTCATGCATATCTTCAAAGCAAATGCCGGCAAAATTTTTTAGATTTGAAGCATGCTCTCTTCAATAATGATAATGTTGGATTAAAAGACTTGACCTCAAAGAGTGAAGACATATTGGATTTGTTGGCTGGTCCCTGCAGTGTGGAGGAGCACACTTTTGGGGTGATGACGGTCATTTTTAAGGTGGTACCTCAAAGTTGTAAGGAAAAATTGTTTGTAGAACTGTTTCTCACCTTCATTAGCACTGGCACTGGCAGCTGCTTCCATGGTCCTGCTCGACGCCCTACACTGCTAAAACTATTGTTTGTAGTCATAGTTCTATTGCCTGTATTGTTACTAGTACTAAGTGCCACGGCGTATCATGCCAACTGCTATAATTATTATGAATCATATTTTTGTATATCTGTATCAGTGTCTCTGTGTCCCAACCGGAAGCGGCAGATGGACACCCACATAGAGCTTGGGTCTGTCCGAGGTTTCTGCCTGTCGCACCAAATGCTTGCGCGTGGGAAATTGAAATTGTTGGGTTATTGTAAATTATAGAGTGTGGTCTAGACCTACTCTATCTGTAAAGTGTCAAGTGATTTGACACTATAACTAAAATTGAATTGAATTAGCTGTGTTTCCATTTAATTGTCAATGGTAAAAAAACAGCAACCTCTCATCGACTTTATACTGACGCATGTGGAAAGTCTTGCCTACATCTCTGGTCTCATTGGTCCTTTTGGTAAAGCAATTAGGTGCTATGTAGCTGACAACATAGTTGTTGCCCATAGGTGGCAATTGTAAACCATTCCCAGGTATGATGGCAGACAGTTATCCCATTAGTTATGACGCCATGTCGCATCTAGTGTTTTTTTTCAGATATGGTTGAAGTACTTACTACCGACTCATGTGTGTATATTTGCATTTTAATTGATCACATCCCATGTTAGGAGTGACTTTCCCAGAGTCTATATATTTCATTTAGGCATACAGAGCTTTTGCTCCGTATGCCTAAATGAAATATATAGACTAAAAATAACAATTTTTTGTGGCATCTTGTTTAATGGAGTTGAAACACTCACTGTGATGCAGTCTTGAACCTTGATTTTGGCTGAAAAATAAGTGCATTTTTAACACAATAACCTTGTTTTCTCCTACGTTTTTTAACTGATAAAGAATAAACTTTTAGAATGGAAGCAAGCCAACTTTCCCCAGCTGTGTCCCCCTTAAGGAGGTGTCAAAAAATGTCAGTTTTAATGAAGCTATTTTTTTTATATATAAGAGTTACAAGTATGTAGCTCTTTTAAGTCTTAAATAGCTGGTAGAACGCAACAACCAAAATACTCCTCCTTCCTCAAATTCCCTCCATCAATCCCTACTTTTCTGCTTCTCTGTTTACCTCAACCCCTGTGGAAAGACAGAGTCACCCAGCAAAAATAAAACAGTATCTCTGAAATATGGTTCAAATACACTGACACATACTGCTATAGTACTTTATCCATGGTGTCTGGAAGCCTCATAGCATCAGCTTTATTTCCTTTAGACTGAAAATGAAAGGTAACATTGCCCCTCACATCAGTCAGTGCCATTCTCCCCCACTGTCAGTGGGGGAGAATGGTCATTTTTCTCCACTTCTGAAAAGTTTCTGTAGATAAAAGAGGATTTGCAAGACACTGGCATTATACAAGTCCCTCTTTGCTTCCCTGTAGTCAGTTCCTGTGTCGCTGGCCGTCTGTCTCTATATATCTTCCCGCCTATCTATTTCCAACTGCATATCTCGTGGTAGCAGTGCTTTGCGGAATACTGGCACGAAAGCTCAGTCAAAGCACCTTTGGCAAACTGAACAGCAGACAACAACAAACTTCTTTCCTATCCCCTTTTCCTTATCCCTCAAATCCCCAGAAATATGTAGCAGCAGTAAAGACAAATAAGAATATGGAAACACTGAACAAGAAGGCAACCCAATGTCACCAATTTAACCCATGAAACGTGAACCTCCTCCGAACATTGAAAGGACATATTTTAATTTTTTTTTGTTCTCCTTTCATCCTCCCGGGGGTCACTGTTATAAAAGGACCCTTCACTAGGATGGGTGCTTTTGTTATAGCTATGCTACTCTGCTGCCAGTCATGTAACCCGTTATACAATAATTATATTCAAGGTGTCATAACCATCATTATAATCAGAGATCAATTAGAAATGGCATTAACTATAGGTTTCCCATCACATTTTACCACCCACTCATGAGCTGACTGAATTATGAAAAAGTATGTGAATATGAACATATAATATATGTTTGTTAAGACTAGGCTTTTGTACCCATTTTGAAATTATGGCATAGTATGCAAAAAAAAAACATCTGTGCATTTTCCTACAATCAAAGCAGTTAGGCAGTTCAACAAATATGTAAGACTATGTAAACAACAAATAAAGTTAAAAACCATCCTTATGTATTATCTTTTAAGATTTTACTGCTTAAATACTCTTCATTGGGACTGTGTAGGTGTAGTTTGATCAGATTTGAAAGATAAGCAAATAAAACCACCACAACTGTCACCATGTGATCCAGCAACAATTGCAGAATAAATAACTAATGTGAGACAAAGGTTTTCAGGGACAATTACATATAATTTATCTAAAAAAAAGACTTTGAAACTATATTTTTAGGAGGCTTAGACAAATCCACATGTACAATTGGTGTTCAACTGAAACCTGTCTAGGCCAGGTGGTCAATTCAGAAAAAAATCTAACATTAGTACTTTGTTGTGAGGCCCTTCCTAAAATACATTCTTAACTCTGCACATACATTTTCTGGGGCACCAAGCCCATTGGTCCGCTTTGCTATTTAACTTCTTAAACCAGAGGCTATTTACACAGAAGTGCCATATAGCAAATAAGGCTGAGAGGCCGTCTACGTAAGATACTTTTTGGCAATTATGACTGCTTATATGTCCGGATAGGGAAGTTATTGACAGCATGGAGTCTTGCTGGGGAAAAGTTTACACTTTCATTAACCTCTGACATTTGGACCAAGGACACAATCCTTTTCTGGGACTTGCACCAACAACTTATGAAAACAACGACCTATAGTAAAGATAATAGCAAAACATTCTCGTCTGGTTCTAACACAATTGTAGTCTTTCTTCAGGTTTTTAAGTTTAGAGGGTTAGGTTTAGGGTTAGCCTCCTGAAGTTTGTGAAAATAACGTCATGAAATGTCACACAATTCCACATTTAATGTACACAAGGGCAAGCAAATGGACAGCAAGAACCCATCATCCATGATGAGTAACCGACAAGCTCCCTGGACCATATGTTATGGAGATCTGTGTGCACCTTTCAAGTATCTTATCTGGCATGTTATGTTCTCATCATTCATGGTAGGATCTCAGACATATGAAACCCAAACATTTTACACTGTACTCTTCAGAAAGGACATCACAACATGGTGTGCTTTGTGTGATATTGTGTAAATATAGTGTTCGTTATGTGAATTTAGTTTGCTGTAAATATAGTGTGCTCCAGTGGATAGAGTCTGCTGGTTTAAATTTAGTTCTGTTTAAACACAGTTGACTGTTTTTTTGCGAAATTTTGAATAATTCTGATAATGAAAGGAGTCTAGGGCAGTTTCCTCATTTAGGATCCTAGGGCCTAAGGGTAGAAGCTACTTCTGAGACTTTGTGTTGGCCTGGTGTATCTAATACCTTCTTCCCGACCTCAACAGGGAGAAAAGGCTGTTATCTGGGTGGTTTGGATCTTTAATGATTCTCTTAGCCTTTTTCTTGCCTAGTGTGAATATTCTTTAGGCAGGGTCGGGCACCGCCTATTGTATGTACAGCTGAATGCAGAGTTGAAATTGCTCCATATTTGATGGAATACCCGGAAATTCAGAGGTTTCCGCGTTGTTTGGACGGTAGGCAAACTGTAATGGATTTCACTGTGCTGGGTAGTTAGGAGCAGATGTAGTCGTTGACCTGTCATTCAAAGCATTTAATCACTACAGAGGTGAGTGCCACTGGGTGGTAATCATTCAGGCAGGTTTGTCTTGTTTTATTTTCCACAGGTACTGTATGATGGAGGACATCTTGAAGCACGTGGGTATGACAAACTGAGCCAGTGACAGGTTGAGTATCATTGTGAATACCGGTGCTAGTTGGTCAGCACACGGTTGTTGTTGTTGTTGTTGTTGTTGTTGTTGTTGTTCATAGCCCTTCTGATATCATGCTCAGAAAGGGAGATGGGTGTGAGAGGTGCACCCACCCAATTAATGAACCCTTGCTTCAGCTGTTCAAATCGCCTCAAAGCAAAAATAGTGGGGGGGGGGGGGGGGGGGGGGTTGAAATCTGTCATAGTTTGTATACCTTGCCACATGTACAAAAGTGTGCGAATTAAAACAGCAATAGACCGGGTGGATCCCAGACTGAAGACTGGTCGGAAGGACGAGGCTCCGCTGGGGAGCGAGGGAAGGTCATGTGGCATGGTCACCTAATTGCAAAAAATGTTAATAATAACTTTAACCGACTAGTATTTTTAGTACAGACAAGCAAAAGTAGCAACAATTAATCAACTAGTCAGACATCCTAACCACAAAAACATCATGGAGAAAAATTACCTCCCTTCAACAAAGAATAAAAAGACATGACCCTCCCCTATTTTCCTCCGGTGGTCCATTCATAAATACCAAACGGTCCCTTACAAATATTTAATATAAGCATGCTGCCCAGCATTTGATAGTGGAACAAAAAGCATGTCAGGATATTAATGAAGTAAGTAAAGCCAAGGGAATGATACCGACAGAGGATCCTGATGCAATACTGTATTTGCATGTGTTCGTGTAAGTTTCCAGACCTACAAAGCAAGTGTTTCATCCAGAGGCAGCGTCAGCCGATTTTGCCAGGGCTTCAGCCCCGAATGTTTTGAGTGTAGCCCCGAATGTATTTTGAAAAGTTGACTGACAAATATGAAACCGGACAATAGCTTATGTAAATGTGCCTGATCGCCTGGCCATTCGTACCGGACTCTTATTTCTCCGCGCCTGTCACAAAGCGACCCCTCCCCTCTCGGCTCTCTTTTTTTCTCTCTCTCTCTATCTATCTTTGTGTTTGTGTCTCTCTCGCTGTGTCCGTCCGTCGGTCTCTCCCTCCGTGTGCCTGATCGCTTGTCTCGCTGTGAGAACCTACAGTGAGAACTACCTACACGGGTAGGAGAGACTACAAGACCGCCGCCGTTCCCGACTCATCAAAGATCCAGCAGATCAGATAAGCAAAGCCCATGACGTGCGCAACAAGGCGCAACTTTTCAAGCTGAAGCCAAGAAGCGCTCTACCATACATTCAAGTAAAAGTGGTGTGTGAAGTAGTTCAACTTGGAAATTGCAATTAAGGACTCAGCTCTATTAACCTTGCATTACAGTGCTTAGCCTACATGTTTTGGGGATGAATCTAATGTGCTGGTGTTTCTGGTTGTTACATGCCTAGTGTAAAGGGGACTCTAACTCCATAAGGGAGTGAATAAGTTTTGAGTATAAGGTGAAAGAAAAGGACAACATAAGTTTAAGTGCTCCTCCACGACTCCTCCATATCACAGAGAACACAGATGGGATGAGTTATATTTTGAATGTACACAAAGTTTTGAACATGAGCAGAAATATTGCTCGAACACATCTGAAATATTACAGTCATTACATTAAAATGTAGTTAAAATTAATTAATGTATCATTGAGGTGAATAATTGTCATATGCACATTTAAGGAGGTTACTTGCCCAACAAAAGACGCAAAAGAGGAGGGAGGAGTAAATTATGCGTAGGCTACATGTGTGCTGACTCAGATTTAATTAGAAAAGTCCATCCAAAGGAGAATAAATAGTTGAAAGCAATACAGAATGCCCGAGAGCCTTACTGCAATATTTTCCATTATGTTTTTATATTTTGATTGTAATCTGTTTCCCTTTACATCAAGATATTTCCAGCATAAATTTATTCAGAAAAAGGTAGAAATAGGTGCATAAAAATGCACCTGAATGCAGGAAATGAAGTGTTTAATGTTCAAAATTTTATGGGGGACCAGACCCCCCGAACCATAAGTCGCCACACAGATCTGGAAACAAGACCTTGGCTTTGGGTTGCCAGGCTAGTTATGATTAGGCCAAATGTTGGTGCCATCTAACTAACATCTACAAACTGGCCAGCTAAAATGAACATACACTGGCTATTAACAAGCTGGGCAAGCCAATTGCTGTTTTGCATTGCATTTAGTTTATTTAAAAGGGTCCGGGCTAAGCCCCGAACCTCCTCAAGTCCTGGAGACGCCAGGTTTCCAGGATGATATGGACACAAAAACACTACCATTGGGCCAAACATAATACAAATCACTTTTCTGATACAACCAACAAATACTCTCAATTATACACATATACTGTACACACACACACACACACACACAAGGCTAAGGTGCAGCTTCTTCCCAGAGGCTGTGATGCCTTAGCCTGGCTCCGCCCTCCTACGTCCTCCTTCCCCTCAATTTTCATTTTCCTTCACTACTCCGTCTGGGTTTGTGATATATTCTTGGGTTTTCTCCGGTCCAATCAGTAAACAGAGGGAGTGGCTGAGAACGATGACGTTGAGGACGTGCACTAGAAAGATGCGAGCGAAGCCATTCGGTCCGTTGTGGCAACGCTGCCGAATATCCAGAAGTTACAGCCCGAGCAAGAACAATCTTTGCTGAGTTGTGTTGGTGGCCATGATGTTGTAGCCCTCCTCCCCACAGGGTTCGGGGAAAGTTTGATTTTCCAGCTTGCTCCGTTAGTGGTGAAGGAGTTGGCTAAGGCTAACGCAAGTGATGCTGATGCTAAATATAAGCCGATAGTTGTTGTCGGTCTCCCCTCTTGTTGCACATGTGCATGACATAACGTCACGACCAAACGTTAACGATTGGTTATGGCAGATCCAGAGTGGCTCTGGGCAGATCCAATAGTGTTAAACTTCAACAGAGTACTTCAAGGAAGTTAGACTCTCTGTACAAATGAAATGTACGAAAGTCTGGTAGGACCAGGCTAGTGATGCTTATGAATTCCCTGACTTAAGTCTGTCCTGTGCTGGACCTGGGAAACACATTTTGTTCCTTCAGGTCTTAACATGTTTTGAATTAAAAATAAACTAATCTGAATCTGAACTCAGCTAGTCCGTTGGTAGCTAACCGGCTAGCTAGCTAATCAGCTAAAGATACGTAGTTCACTGACCATTTTGTAGTTTCACTTGACCTATATGTTGAAAATAAATGTCTCATCTACTCTATACTGACGTGTGGAAAGTGATGCAGAGGAAGATACTATATCTTCACATTTGTGGTCCCCAGATGATGAATTATACTGTTCTTCTGAGGACCTTTTGATCATAGTATGACCTTTCCCTTAGTTCTGCACAAAGCCCAGAGTATCAACATCAACATTACATAAATAATTACCACATACCACATAAAATTGGACATTCATGGTCCCCAGAAGATGACATCTATTGGTTTTGGCGTTTCCATGTCCTTCCTCAACCACCACCCTTACATCAAGATTTCCTCTCACACATAAGATATTGCATAATACAATAGGCCAAAATGCAAAAACAGAGCAGCAAAGCTCTAAGAAAGAAAAGTTTGTTTGTTTCATCTGCAACTTCTTCGTATGGTGAGTTATAATAAACACTGCAGCTTCTAGGAGACACTTTGAAGGCTGTAGGACTTTTGGTTTTGTTTGCATCAGACAGAGAAATAAACACACAGCGCCTTAGAACTATAAGTAGGCCTTTAGGAAGGGCAGTCTTCAGCATCTGCAAGCACAACCAAACGCTATCTGACCGCCCACGGGTGGTCTGAGTATGTACGTGCATGTATTTCTGTGCATGTGTGCATTGCTGTGCTTGTGTGTGTGTGTATTTGTGTCTGTGAGTGGGTGTTTGGATGGCTGGAGTTGACATAACATGACTCTGCAGTGCAGATTTAATGAGGGAAAAGGCCAAAAGCTGCTGGCGTTTTGTGATGCGTCACCAATCTGAGTGTCTCCCCAATGGAGCTTCATAAAGTGCAGTTGTTGTTGTTTACCCTATAACCGCAGTGAATACACTAACATTATCTATTTTTACTTAGTCCTAAATATATATATACACACACACATATATATATATATATATATATATATATATATATATATATATATATATATATATATATATATATACATACACTCACTTCAACATCAGCATCCCATTGCTTAAGAGTGCAGTTTCCCCTTTTCCCTCTCTAGGTTCATTATTTCTGCTAAATAAAAATAGAAGCACAGCATTTTATAGAATTACCCTGTTGTGAACTTAAGTTGATAAATCTTATAAAAATACAGTTTAGGTGGTACATAATTTTGTTTGTTTTTTAGCAAGAGACATTAAGCAAAGCTAGTAAAAAATACATTTAGACAGTGTGTGAAGCACAGTTTCAGGGGATGTCAAACTCCTTAAAGGTTAACTACTGATGGGAAAAACAAACAATCTTTGACATTGGTCCAGGATTAAGCAAGACCGCTGCAGTCAGCAGTCAGCGAAACAAGCTACAATGTACTTACATTACATTACATTAATAGGGCAATTGTGCGGCTTGTATATGTTCACTAAAGTGCTCGTTTTGCCACTGACAGGCTCAGATTAATATTCTAAGTGTCTGACAACATTATGGAAAGGATTTCTTCAGGAGGTCGACCTTTCTGTTAAAGAGTAAGATCCTTTTGTAAAAAACACAAATCATCCACAAAATTGCGAATCCATGTAAATAAACAGTAATTTTATCATCGTAAAATACACTTCATTTAAAGTCAAAAGAAACAAAATAAAACTATGAAAAGTAAACATAAAAAATGCATTGTTTTTTAAATGCATTTAAAAAACAATACTTTTGTCTGGTGGGATTAGTGCTAGCTACCTTAGAGCTGTTTCTGGTTAAACAGAAAGGTCTTAAATAGGTTTTAAAAAGGCCTATCTCTGTAGGGATCCTTTACATAAGACACTTAGAATAATAATCTAAGCCTTTCAGTGGCAAGAAACTACGGTGGCCGACAGGGGCAAACGCCCTGCAACTTAAGAAAACACACGCAAATAGACAAAACACAAGCAAATTAAGAAAAGAACTTCATTAATTTGACAACACATGCGCAGCATTCAGCAAACGCGGTGCAAATACATACAACAAAACCAAATACATAAACGCACTGCAAGTAAAAAATGATGCAAAAAGAAAAGCATGCAAACCCCGAAAAAAGAAGCGATGCAAAAAGAAAAACAACTTAATTAATTTGACAACACATGCGCAGCATTCAGCAAACGCGCTGCAAATACCACAACACAACCAAATACATAAACGCGCTGCAAATACACACAACACAACCAAATAGATGAACGCGCTGCAAATACACACAACACAACCAAATAGATGAACACGCTGCAAATATGAAACGATGCAAAAAGAAAAGCACACAAACCCAGAAAACAAATGTAACAAAAAAACGCAACATCCAGATTACACAACGGAAGTTCTCCAGGCCTCTAGATGGAGCAGCTAAGTGGAACAGCTTGCTTTTCGACCCCAAGGGGGGAGAGAGAGAGAGAGAGAGAGAGAGAGAGAGAGAGAGTGAGAGAGAGAGAGAGCGCAACTGCATAGACTGTAAATAGTAAGTCTATGTTTGAGATATGTTTTCTCTCGTTTGGTGGGTGGGTCTCGGCTCAGGTCACAGGTGATACTCAATCAGCAGAGACGTCTGTAAACTCGTGGTAATAAATCATTTAAAACTGCATCAGCCTTTAATGTTGACGTTTGTTTAAGCCATATTACATGAGAGGGTTTAATTTCGAGGTCCGAAAGGCGCACTGTATATTATTAATATATTATGTTATTAATAATAATAATAATAATAATAATAATAATAATAATTTAATATACAGTCTATCGAGTTCTCCAGGCGGCAGCCATACCCGAGTCTAATAAAAAGGCAGAGCGCTCTCTCCCTGTGGGGTCGAATATCAAGCTGTTCCACTTAGCTGCTCCCTCTAGAGGCCTGGAGAACTTCCGTTGTGTAATCTGGATGCTGCGTTTTTTTGTTTGTGTGCTTTTCTTTTTGCATCGTTTCATATTTGCAGCTCGTTCATCTATTTGGTTGTGTTGTGCGTATTTGCAGCGTGTTTATGTATTTGGTTGTGTTATGGTATTTGCAGAGCGTTTGCTGGAAGTAAAACGTCGTTGATATAGACTAGGTGTGTGTAGTCTTGCATTGCCAGACCTATCTCCACAACGCTGTGTCAGCACTGGAGTATGGTCTGGCTACACCGCTTATCTATTCTGGGATATAGATCTATTCCGACTTGTTTGTATTTCCTTAAACCAATCACAACCGTCCTGCGTGGCGCTAAGCTTGACGCACCGGATGTCAGGCTTTATCCCAGCAATGTACATCGGTTGAGCCAGACTAAGGTCTGTGTGACAATACAGAGACAACAATGGCAGCTCCTAAAGATCGAAGAATTGCGTAGATTCTGCAATATTATCAGTTACATCACAACTGGAGAGTTTTTCTTCATTGAAAGAAGAGGCTGAGGCTTCTCTCAAAAAATATGTCTTTGCTCTTCTCCCAACTGGCTTCAGGAAGAATTGTATGGATATTCTTTGAAAAGTGCCTGTCCTTTTTGTCAAAAAAACTTTCTAATGATGGCTTCTGAGATGGTTCTGTGTAACAAACCCTCTGACGCATCAGGCTACATTTGCCAACGAGTTGGTCTTAAAACGTTCATAATCCCTGAAAACATAGTGGGCACAACTCACTGTGTTTCATAACCAACATTTGATTACAGTTAAGGCCTTAGCTACGTTAACAAGTCAGAATTTGCTGTTAGTGGGTCGGTTCTGGTCCAGAGCTTTATGGGTTTAGGCTTGGTCCGAATTAAAAAAACTGGACTGTGCAGGAAAATAAAAAGGTCCTCACCCTTTCAAACTTGTTTTAAAATGCCCTAAGTAACATTTATAATTTTTCATGGCATATAGAATGTTTAATTGTGTGATGTGGTTAGAGCTACTTGTGTTGTGGGGTTGAGATACAACTACTGTGTTAAGTGGAAAAACTGCAAACGGTAAGGGACTTCCCAATTGTCAGGGTATTTCACACAATAATACAGCTTTACAGTGAGACAACGTTCATTCTTCTAAACATATATAGTATAATGGAAAGGGGCAAAGGAAACACATTGCTGTTTACTCACATAATCCTTATATATCTTTTGTTGTTTCCACTAATTTTCATGTCACATTGTTATCCCTAAGGGGTCCTCAGGAAGTAAAGCTAGAGAAAGTCAGCATAACAACCAACATTTGCCTTTTAATAAACCTAAATATCATACTGTAGGCATAATTCTCGTCTCGTCAATGGATTTTTAGAATGATTACACTGTAGCAAACCATTTCCTTGAGAAAGATTAATTGTGCAAAAGGCTTGTCAAACATATACTACAGCTTTGAAAATATGGAGTTTATGTAGAATAAAAAGAAAATGTGCACTTACTGTCTAGCATCAGAACAGGTAGGACAGGAAGTCATTTAAATAATAAAGAATAAAATAAATTTGGTAAGTATCTTCATTCATTTGACTCTGAGCAATAGTTGCTTTTTTCAGTTCTAGCCAAAGCACAGGGTGTTGCAGTTTTATTTCCTTACACAGCAGTTTGTATCTTAAAGTATTTAGATATAATGCACTACAAACATTAAAATTCAATAAGTGGATTGATTTAGCATGAAGCTGCCTGGATATCGTGCTGAGTTGTAATTGTAAATAATTAAGTTCCATTATTTTCTTATTGTTAGGTCAGGTAAAATATATTGATGTTATGAGAACTGACTATTTTCATTATGGCATTTAAATCCAAGGCTGCTCCTCAATCCATTTGGGTTTATGAAAAGCCAATTGATAAACTGATTAATGGATCAAACTATCACGAACACAGAGAATGGACCCACAAATGCACGACTTGGGTACGTAAAATACAATGGTTTATTAGCAAGCTAATAAAACACAAGCAACAGTGTCCAGTAAATGGCAGGCAAAGGGAAAATCCGGGAAAACAGGCAATGGTCAAAATCCAAGGGAAAAAAGGAACTCCGGGAAAAATGCTGAAGGGTGAACACATGGAAGCAGACAATCTCGCACTGGGGTAAGGGGAAGAACTTAAATACACAAGACAGGGGAGACAATGAGACACAGGTGTAACACATAAGGGTGGGGACAAGTCATCACACAGACAGGAAAGTGGAAGACAGGAAGTAAAACAAGACAACAAATGAGATAACAGAGAGACTACCAAAATAAAACAGGAAATGGAAAACTAACAGAAAACATGAAATTAACTAAAGAAAGAAACTTGACACAGGGACAAGACATGACACAAACATCATCCAAATAAATAAATAAAAAAGTTTTTTTCTATTCCCGAAATTTATTTTGTTGTATAAAAAGTTTACATTTGTTGCATTGTATCTTAATAAAAAAAAATGGGTATTGTCTAAACTACACAAAAAGCAGTGATGTTTATATAAAGGTTCCTGTTACCTGTACGTAACCATATGCCATATTTTTCATGTGTGGATAGTGTAGGTTTGAATAATAAAAATAAACATCATAAACAAAATCATCATTGAACATAAAGCAGTCTGGGCTTTCGCAGAATCATCCAGTATTAATGTTCTGTCTGGCGACAGCGTTACTAACATTCAATGTGTGTGTACCCTTTACACAGCCGCTGCTGGAATTTGCTTGGCTGCCACAGTGGCCTTATCAGCAGATCATGTGATGTTTTAACAGTTATTAATATGTGATCAGTGGCTCTGCTCATTTCTGAGTCAACCTGTGTAAGATTAATACAAGTACAAGTACAACACTCAGGACAGAAATAATTGCAAAATTAAGTTAACTGTATGTGTGTTACGTGTGTGTGTGTGTGTGTGTTTTCTCTGCTCTCTTGTGTCCTGACCCAGGTACCGCCCTCACTAGTTGATTGGGCAGGCACACCTGCAGCACCTCAGCGATCATGTGGATTGTGGTAAAGCTGCAGGATTAAAGGCAGAGAAGAGGGCGGTGGGTGAGAGGAGAGCCGAACAGAGTTGTGTCGCTGTCGGTCGTGAATCAGAGCTGAGTGGTGCTCTGTGTCGTTTTATTTACGTTTAATGTTGTTGGCTGGTACTTTTGTTAACTTCCTTTCTTTCAGGGTAGTTGTTTTGTGTTAACGTTGGTTTTATTTTCGTAATAATAAATAGTTTATTAGTACATTTATTTGTTTCCTTTCTTCCTTTTACGCACCCGCCTTATTATTATTATTGTTGCTCCCCTTTTCCCCTGGACACCACTATGGGGGACGTAACAATTTGGGGGCTCGCCCGGGATCGATTTTGATTCAATGAAATAGTGAGGAAAGTTATTTGGTGTTGTTGGGCTATTTTGTTTTGGAAGCGTGGAGTCACTTCCGGTGGTTCGCGGTGAGTATTGACGCCTGGGTGTTCGCGGCCTAGCCTTCACTAACTATTTACAGCTCCCTCAGTTAGACAGAGGTGTCCAGCTGGGTTGCACAGCGGCCCCTCCATCGGACACTTGTTTATTATTTTTCCTTTGCTATTTTCGGAGTAAATCCTGGGCGGGGATCAAGTTCCCCGACGGAGGTAGGCGTTTCGGGGCTCCGGCGGCCGATGTTTTCGCCTTTCAAGTCGCCTCGAGCCCGGCACACTCCAGAAGATAGACAGGTTAGTTTTTGTTAGGTAGGTTCTGAGGGCTGTTTGTTTAACGTATGGTTGGGTTTGTTTGTGTGTAGGACCCGGCGTTAATAGTTATGACGTTTACCACGGTGTGAGTGGATTACACTCTGATTTGTTTGTAGCCTAGCCTAACGGCTAAGCGCTGTTGCCGGCGTGATGGCAAGTGGGGTAGCGTTTAGTGTGGAGGAGTTTGTGGCGGAGCCTGCGCTGTGTAAGCTAGACAGCTGTAGGAAAGTTGATTTATTTGCGATTGCCGAGCACTACGGTATCCCAGCTTCAGCTTCTCTCCTTAAGAAGGAGCTGAAAGCTGCCATTGTTGACGGGTTGGTGGAAGGGGGGGGGTGTGGAGTTTACTGGCAAATGTGGCCGTGGCTGAGTCCGCAGGGGAGATCTGCTCCGAGTCTCGGGGGGCAGAAGCGGCGGAGCTACAGCAAGACATTCTTAACATAACCCCCGGCATAAAACGCGATGACAGGGATGACAAGCAGTTTACCTTGCCACGTTTTGAGCCGTTGTCTTTTGAAGTGACCCCTGGCTCCAGAACAGACGCGCGGCTAAAACTGCGTTTAGCTCGTCTCCAGCTGGAGAAGGAGGAAGGGAAGGAGGAGCGGGAGCGTGAATTTCGGCTCCGGTTGGAGTTGAAACGGTTGGAGGCAGAGACAGCGGTCAAGATGCGCGAGCTGGAACTGCAGTCTAGCTCAATTTCATCTGTTGTGCGGCCGTCTGATTCTTCTGTTACATTTGACGTGAGTAAAAACATTTCTTTGGTTCCCATCTTTAGAGAGTCTGAAGTGGAGGGTTATTTTGGTGCGTTTGAGCGCATTGCTGTTGCTCTGCACTGGCCGAAGGATGTGTGGGCAATATTGTTACAGTGCAAACTAACGGGTAGAGCTCAGGAGGCTTGCTCTTCTCTTTCCGTGGAGGACAGCCTCTCTTATGAAGAAGTAAAGAGCGCGATACTGCGGGTATATGAGCTGGTGCCCGAGGCATATAGACAGCGCTTCCGCGGCCTTAGAAAAACAGCAAACCAGTCATATGCTGACTTTGCCAGGGAGAAGCGGATGCTGTTTGACCGGTGGTGTTCAGCTTGTAAGGCAGATGACTGTGTTTCGATGCGTGAGCTGATAATGTTGGAGGAATTCAAAAATTGTGTGCCTGAGCGGACTGTTGTGTACCTGAATGAGCAGAAGGCATCTATTCTGCGACAGGCTGCTATTCTTGCTGATGAGTTCGTTCTTACCCACAAAAATGCTTTTATTAGGCACGTTTTCCTCCACTCAGAGGGAAACTGCTTTTAGGTCTAGTGACACGCGGGTTCCCTTCCCTTCATTTTCCCTGCAATTGTCTCGCTCACAGGAAGGGCGGATGATCAGCGTCCCGTCTCAGTATTACGAGACACAGGTGGCTCCCAGTCATTCATCCTTTCCAACGTGCTGCCCTTGAGTGAGGAGTCTGCCTGTGGCGTGAGCACAATCGTAGGAGGTATCGGGATGGGTTTTGTACCGGCACCTCTTCACCGCATTCATGTCCAATCTAACATAAATACTGGTAGCTGTGCGTCCCTCGTTTCCCATCGATGGTGTTGACTTTATAATGGGTAACGACATAGCCGGGGGTAAGGTTTATCCAGCACCCGAAGTTGTTGACATCCCTATTGCAGAATCTAAACATGATGATCTGGCCCAATGTCACCCTGAGGTGTTTTCAGTTAGCGTGGTAACTAGGGCTCAAGCCAGAAGACAAGCTCAGGACCTTGATCTGTCTGACTCTCTTTTTGCTTCTGCCTTATCTGAGGACAGGCTGCCACCCACGGGGACAATGGAGAATTGTACGGCAGACCTAGAAAAGTGTGAAGGTGGGGCGGAACCTGTTGCTGCTCATGTGCTGCCACTGACACGTGAGGCGCTCATCGGCTCCCAGTCCGGTGACTTATCTTTAAGGAAGTGTTTTGCAGCAGTGGAGGATACCAGTAAATGTACTGGGAGTCAGTCGTTTTGCGTAGATAACGGGGTATTGATGCGGAGATGGATTTCGCCACTGGGCAAAACCAATACAATCTGTGACTGGGGCTCAGTGTGGTAGATAGTGATTCCCGTTGCGTACCGGCAGCATGTACTAGAGTTAGCCCATGACCATCCTTGGTCTGGTCACCTTGGTGTTACTAAAACCTATGACTGTATCCTGAAACATTTCTTCTGGCCAGGAATGAAGGCAGATGTGGCATGCTTCTGCAAAACATGTAGTACCTGCCAGGTGGTGGGGAAGCCAAATCAGGTCGTTCCTCCAGCCCCTTTGCAGCCTATTCCTGCTGTTGGTGAACCCTTTGAACGTGTATTGGTCGATTGTGTTGGTCCATTGCCGAGGATGAAGTCTGGTAACCAGTTTTTGTTAACAGTAATGTGCATTACCACTTGTTTTCCTGAGGCCATTCCACTGCGAAAAATTACTGCGCCTGCCATCACAAAGGCATTGACCAAGTTCTTTACCACGTTTGGGTTACCAAAGGTTGTACAAACTGACCAAGGAACTAACTTCCTGTCTAAATCTTTTAAGCAAACCTTGCAATAACTGAGCATCAAACTTTTAAGTCCATGCTGCGCAAGTACTGTCATGATACAGGGATGGACTGGGATGAGGGTGTCCCCTTTACACTATTTGCCATACGTGAGGCCAAACAGTCCCTTGGGTTCAGCCCAGCGGAACTTGTGTTCGGGCACAATGTGTGTGGCCCACTGAAAGTGTTAAAGGAACAGTTCTTATGTAACATTTCCCCGCAGACTACAGTGCAATATTTTGTATCACGATGTAAGAAGCGTCTACGTCATGCTTCTGCACTGGCTAAAGCGGCACTCTCCTCCTCTCAGGAGAGTATGAAAGAACAGTTTGACCAGAAAGCAGTTAAGCGTGAGTTTGAACCGGGTGAGAGAGTGTTGGTGCTGTTACCGATGCCTGGTTCTGCTCTTACGGCCCGTTTCTCAGGCCCGTATGTCATAAAAAGCAAAGTGTCCGACACCAACTATGTCATTGACACGCCTGAGCGCTGACGTAAGGTGCGCCTGTGCCATATTAACATGCTCAAACCCTATCATTCCAGAGAAGCTGTCCAGGGGGAGCAGGAGAAAACTCCGGAGACTGCTGCCTCAGGCGAAACATCTGCTTCCTTGGTTTGTGTGGAATCCTTGCCTGATGACGGTTTGGCGGTACTGGGCAGGGATCAGCAGAGTGGTAGGCTGTGTAACACAGAGTTCTTGTCGGAAATAGACATTTGAACTATCTCCCTGTAGATCAGCGACAAGAGATAGTTTCTTTGATGCGCTCCCATCCATCTCTGTTTAGTGATGTGCCGTCTAGCACCAACATGTTAAAACATGACATCGATGTTGGTACCGCACGTCCCATTAAACAGCATGCTTACCGTTGTCCTTTAGCCAAAAGAGAGCTAATGAAACAGGAAGCTAAGTACCTGTTGGAAAACGGTTTAGCTGTACCTAGCTGTAGTCCTTGGAGCTCGCCGTGTTTGTTGGCCCCTAAGCCTGATGGCACTGCATGCTTTTGTACTGACTATCGCAAGGTTAACGCAGTCACAGTGCCTGACTCGTTACCTTTGCCTCACATGGAGGACTGTATTGATAGTATCGGGCGGGCCGCATTTATCACAAAGCTCGATCTGTTAAAAGGTTACTGGCAGGTTCCATTAACATCCAGAGCATCTGAGATCTCGGCCTTTATAACCCCAGACCATTTCCTGCAGTACACAGTTATGCCATTTGGGGTCAGAAATGCCCCTGCCACATTTCAGCGTTTGATGAATCTGGTGCTAGGGAACATCAAGAATTGTAATGTTTACCTTGACGATGTCGTCGTCTACTCTAGCGATTGGGCCAGTCATATTGTTAGCTTGACGGAAGTGTTTCAGCGACTTGTAGAAGCATCCTTGACTCTAAACCTTGACAAGTGTGAGTTCGGTAAAGCCACGGTTACGTACTTGGGAAAGCAGGTCGGCCACGGGCAGGTCCGGCCCGTAGATGCTAAGATCTCGGCCGTGCTGGCCTATCCGGTTCCCACATCAAGACGCGAACTGCAGCGTTTTTTGGGCATGGCTGGTCATCCTTTAACCAGTCTGTGCAGCCCTAATGTTCCTTTTGTGTGGAGTGTTGAGTGTCAATATGCCTTTGAGGCAGCTAAGTCTCTTCTCTGCAGTGCACCTGTCCTGGCGGCGCCTGACTTCTCTCGCCCCTTTAAGTTGGAGGTTGATGCGAGTGCTTCAGGAGCTGGTACTGTGCTAGTACAAGATGGGGAGGGTGACGTGTGTCATCCAGTGTGTTACTTCTCGGTCAAGTTCAAACGGCACCAACTGAATTACTCCACCATTGAAAAAGAGACTCTGGCTATGCTACTCGCACTTCAACATTTTGAAGTGTATGTTGGTGCCAGTTCATCTCCTGTGATTGTGTACACAGACCATAACCCTCTTGTCTTCCTAACACAGATGTACAACCACAACCAGCGACTGATGCGTTGGGCCCTATTGGCGCAAGGTTACAACCTTGAGATTAAACACAAAAAGGGGACTGACAATGTGGTGGCTGATGCCCTGTCCTGTGGGTAAAGAAAAGAAAAGGAGGTTATTCTGATATGTAATGTGGTGCGATGGTAAATGTATTTATAGTGTTTAATGTAGCAAACTATTGGTTTGCACTTATGGGAGGGGGTGTTACGTGTGTGTGTGTGTGTGTGTGTGTGTGTGTGTGTGTGTGTGTGTTTTCTCTGCTCTCTTGTGTCCTGACCCAGGTACCGCCCTCACTAGTTGATTGGGCAGGCACACCTGCAGCACCTCAGCGATCATGTGGATTGTGGTAAAGCTGCAGGATTATAGGCAGAGAAGAGGGCGGTGGGCGGGAGGAGAGCCGAACAGAGTTGTGTCGCTGTCGGTCGTGAATCAGAGCTGAGTGGTGCTCTGCGTCGTGTCATTTACGTTTAATGTTGTTGGCTGGTACTTTTGTTAACTTCCTTTCTTTCAGGGTAGTTGTTTTGTGTTAACGTTGGTTTTATTTTCGTAATAATAAATAGTTTATTAGTACATTTATTTGTTTCCTTTCTTCCTTTTACGCACCTGCCTTATTATTATTATTGTTGCTCCCCTTTTCTCCTGGACACCGCTACGGCGGACGTAACAATGTGTATAAAATAGAATAGTAATCTCTAATGGTTCTGTCAACCACCATATCGATCAAAAACTGATGTTTCCATGTACATAGCATATAAGACCCATAACATGTTCACAATGGCAATGCTAACATGCTGATGTTTGGCTGTGTATAACCATGTTAATTTAGCATGTCAGCATGCTAACATTTCCACCAAACAAATAGTGCTGCTGAGGCAGATGGGAATGTCATCAGTTTTGCAGGTATTTGGTCATAAACCATATAGTATCGGGCAAAATGACATTTTGACCAGTTGATGGCGCAGGAGGAAAAGTCAGGTTGGTCAGTAGGATACATCCCTTGGGGACCAAGAATGGCTGAACCAAATTTCATAGCAATCCATGCAATAGCTATTTCAGACTGGACCAAAGTAGCAGACCAACTGTCTGACTGACATTGCTATTCCTACAGCTGGCAAAACTAATTTCAGCTTACTACCTAATTAATTAATTAATTAATTAATTAACTAACTAATTGAACTAATGGATATTTTTTCTTTTTACTTTTTTCATGATTGAATATTCCAAAGTGATTCTCAATGAAATACTAATCTGTTATACCAGTTATTATAGGGAAAACATACTTAACACATTACCACCAATAGTGTTAGGAATATAGATTTGCAATCATAGAGGTGTGAATTATTATGTGGTGAAACAAATCCCAGCGTAGAGATACTGTCGACTGACGTCTACCAATACTAATGGACAAATGTACAGTGATACTACCTGGGGACTTAACTAATGCTGGAGTAAATATACATGTTTGATTGAGTCATAGCCAGGATCTCCAACTGTAGAGTGGATCCAATGTGCTGTGTGCTCATTGTGGGAAAACATTTGTTCTACCTATTCACATGACTTTTGAAACTGGAAAATATTTTAATAAATAAAATATTTGCCTCTGTCAATTTAGATGGCAGCTGAATGTTTAGCCAATGTATAGAAAATTGTCCAGAAAGGTACTATACTTTGGACTATTTCTAAGTTCATATAGCATATTGCCAAGGTCAGGTCATATGCACTCCATTAGACCACATCATTATTTCAGAAAATAAGTTCTGGACAGTTCTGTATAAAAAACGATGTCGCCATTTATATTAATTTTTGTGTTTCCGTTTCCATGTTTTTTTAATCATGCGCTGCAGAGAATGTCAATCAAACCTGTGTTAGGTTGTTTTGATTAAGTATAAATAAATAAAAAACAGATAACATAAAATTACACTTTATTGATTTTTTTTTCAATTTAAAGTTAGTTTTTGGTAAAACATGAAACATCATTCAACATAAAACCTAAATAGTAGGTAAAGTGATAGTGGCTAGTGCATAATTTCCTGCAGCTAAATGAGGACAAAACTGAAATAACGCTCTTTGGCCCCCACACCAAACCACTGCAACTGCCCAGAACCATAGTCACCTTTCTGCCTACACAAGACCACATGCCAAGAAACTGGGTGTTATATTTGATGGTGATCTCGTTTTTAACAGGCTGATAAATTCTGTTGTCAGGTCCAGTTTCTTCCAACTCAGAACCATCTCCAAAATTAGACATTTCCTATCACCCTCTGATCTAGAAAGAATCATGTGTATTAATACCATCCAGGCTGGACTACTGTAATTCCCTCTATCTCGGCATTTCCCAGGCTACAATTTCAATTGAATTGAATTGAATTTTATTTATAGTATCAAATCATAACAAGAGTTATTTCAAGACACTTTACAGATAGAGTAGGTCTAGACTGCACTCTATAATTTATAAAGACCCAACAATTCCAGTAATTCCCCCAAGAGCAAGGACTCTGGGGAATAAGCTCCCCAGAGCTAAGTTAGTAACAAGCATTTCTGGGACAAGGATGCACACAGATGGAAAGAGAGAAGAGAGAGAAGCTCAGTGTGTCAAAGGAAGCCCCCCGGCAGTCTAAAACTATAACAGCATAATTAAGAAGGACAGGGTAAGGAGAGGAGCCTGGTCGGGCTAGAACTCTCCCCTGCCAGATCGGGCTGTACTGCCCTGCCTCCCTCTACTTTGATTATATCATTGATTATATGGTAGATTCATCTGACAACTATGAAGAGAAGCAGAGAAGAGAAGGGGTGCCGCGTCTGCAGACATACACCCTCCCCCGCCGGTCTGGCTGAACGCTGCAACTCATCACTCCCTAAATATAAGCTTTATCGAAGAGGAGAGTTTTAAGTTTACTCTTAAATGTGGTGACAGTGTCTGCCTCCCTGGCCCAGACTGGGAGCTGGTTCCACAGGAGATGAGCCTGATATCTGAAGGCTCTGGCTCCCATTCTACTTTTAGAGACTCAAGGAACCACAAGTAACTCTGCATTCTGGGAGCGCAGTGCTCTAGTGGGACAATATGGTACTATGAACTCTTCAAGATATGATGGTGCTTGACCATTTAGGCAATACCATCCAGAGTAGCTATATCTTTGGATAATGAGGTTCCGAGGTGTTTAGGGCCCAGCACAATAACTTGAAATAGTAGGTCATCCATGATTTTATATCTTTGATGCATGCTTGGAGTTTAGCTAACTGACTGGTTTCGTCTGGCTTGATTGATCGGTATAATTGGGTGTCATCCGCATAACAGTGAAAGTTAATTGAGTGTTTCCTAATAATATTACCTAGAGGAAGCATATATAAGGTGAATAGAATTGGTCCAAGCACTGAGCCTTGTGGAACACCATGGCTAACTTGGAGTGCCTAGAGGATTCTTTGTTATCGTTAACAAATTGAGATTGATCAGATAAATAGGACTTAAACCAGCTTAGTGCGATTCCTTTAATGCTAACTAAGTATTCCAGTCTCTGTAACAGGATGGTATGGTCAATAGTGTCGAATGCAGCACTAAGATCTAGTAAGACAAGTACGAAGTCCTTTGTCTAAAGCAGTTAAAAAGGTTGTTAGTAATTTTCACCAGTGCCATCTCTGTGCTTAAATGCTGTTGGAATATCTTCTTTAAATTTAGCTAGTAGTCAGATAGGCATCTAGTGTAGAAGCTTTTATTTAATTTCGTATAGTCGGGTAGTAAGAATTCGAAAGTTATTAGAGAATGGTCTGATAATAAAGGATTCTGCGGAAATACTATTATTACTATTGAAATGAGCATACATACATATACAAACAAACTCGGGACATAGTCCCACATTGGTGCCCTCCCCTTCTCCCTTTCCATACACCCTCCCATGGGACCAAGAGTGCAAAAAATTTAAATTTTAATAATGTTTTTTTAATATAATTTTTTTTTTTTTAAATGGATCCAATTCTACAGCAGCATATCAATGGGCTAGTCAGACAGTTGACTAAAGAGAGCGCTTAAATAACATGAGCTGTTAGAGATTCAACTCCTTCACATATTTGATGAGGGGAGTCCACACTCTATTGAATGTGTCACAAGAACATTTCAGTGTATGTCTAATCTTTTCTAGCTGACGTAAAGATAGCACCTCCTGGATCCATCTCCTCAAGGGTGGGCATTTATTAGATTTTCAATTCATTAAGATTACTCTACGTGTTATGAGACGCATAACAGAACGCTACTGCTCTCCTTTGTGTTCTTGTGGTATGTATTTCCGAGGGTGTGACTCCAAATATAGCAGTGAGTGGATTGGGTTTGAGTGATGTGTTGCATAAAGCTGATAGGCAGTCAAATATGGAGGACCAGAAATCAACTAGGAATTTCAGGTGTGTTTCCTGCAAGAACATAATGTCTGGACCAGATGATCTCAGATGACAAAAAATCTTGTTACGTTTAACTGCGTTGCCCATGCCTCTAATGTTTCAGGAGATGAAAGAGACAGAGCCAGGCGCTCTATGTATCTGTCTCTGCGATGTCATGTTATATCGGTTTGTAAACATATGTTGTGTCCTCAAGCCCTTGAAAAAAGTAGTTGGATCTAATAATACAAACATACAGTGCAAACAAACTTAAAATACAACTCTGAAAAGTTGAAAAGCAGTTAACAAAAAACTCTTGGTACCCTTCCTTGAGGGCTATTAGCCCACCCATGTAGGTTGCTCCATCGCCTGTTGAGCATACCATCGAACAAGAACACTTGGTGTCTATCTTCTAAACCATACAAGAACTATGCATGAAGAGAACAGTGTAGGGAAATAATGATCCTCCACAACCCGTTCTCATTCCGAACTCGTAAAATAAGGACGTTTGGACAATGGCCGTCAGCGTCTGATGTGATGTAAAACGCGTCCATCAGCGTATCTATGTAACGTACCGGGGAGAGCAGCAGTAAGATAGGATTTAGTGAGTAGTATGTAAGGGCAAATTTGAGGTTGGTTGGGGGGGTGGATGGGTCAAACACAGAACTTTCACCCAGGAGAGCGGGGTTCGCGTCCCGCTTGTTATAGTCGCTTTTTTCTTTTCTGCTGCGTGTCACAGAACCGTACGCACACCCACGACCCTTTCCTAAACCCAACCGTCCCGTTCTTTCTGCGTGTCACAGAACCGTAAGCCCACCCACAACCTTTTCCTTAACATAACTACATCAAAAGGGTCGGCAATAGTCCCGACCAAGTATAACAGATACTCACTTTCTATGACTATGGGCCCAGAAGAATTTTAGGTTTGACTACTGGAGCACAGAGATACTCAGACAATGGTGCTTTGAAGTTGAACAATGCCAGCTTTTTTTATATAAAGAAATGGTAATTGGATCCACACACAACAGACAATTTGACAAGGACAACAGCTTGAATACCAAGATTTACAAATTTGGCAAATACAATCTTTTTTTTCCTTATTCTTTAGGTGCACCTTTCTAACCTGTGTCACACTACACTTCAGGTTCACAGTTCGATATTCAAGTTACTATGAGGAAAAAAAAAAAACTAGCGAAATAAAAATAAACTTACTAACATATGCACTCTTTCACGGAAGAAATATAACAAACAACAGTTGATAATGTATCTTAATTCACAATGTAGGTGTTTTACCTTACTTGTCGAAATAGTTGAAGAAAGATAACACGGAGGAAACTCCCAGCGCGTTTTTTTTTCTTTTGCCCAACAGATTCAATAGCGAAGCAATCAAGTTCCACCGAGGCCCCGCGGATGCAAAGACCCGACTAACCGTCAACTATCTCTGCAAGATCTAACACCCATACATTCAACTTCTCAAGATCTTGACAATAAAAATGGCAGGATTTCTCCGTAAACTCCTGTTATTTCTCCCGAAGTTTTTTTTTCTCAGACCGGTAATTCGTGCCATTATTCCTACTTGCGCCTGATTGGCTTAAATGGACATGTCAGTCACTCAGTTTGCTGAGTGACTGAGGCGAGTTGGACAATGCCTCAAACCCACATACGTAGATGCATTATCTAGCAACTTGTCTACATGCATGCATCTTACCACAATATATATAATATATATATATATATATATATATATATATATATATATATATATATACACAGTGGGGCAAAAAAGTATTTAGTCAGCCACCAATTGTGCAAGTTCTCCCACTTAAAAAGATGAGAGGCCTGTAATTTTCATCATAGGTACACTTCAACTATGAGAGACAAAATGAGAAATAAAAATCCAGAAAATCACATTGTAGGATTTTTTATGAATTTATTGGTAAATTATGGTGGAAAATAAGTATTTGTCAATAACAAAAGTTCATCTCAATACTTTGTTATATACCCTTTGTTGGCAATGACAGAGGTCAAACGTTTTCTGTAAGTCTTCACAAGGTTTTCAACACACTGTTGCTGGTATTTTGGCCCATTTCTCCATGCAGATCTCCTCTAGAGCAGTGATGTTTTTGGGCTGTCGCTGGGCAACACGGACTTTCAACTCCCTCCAAAGATTTTCTATGGGGTTGAGATCTGGAGACTGGCTAGGCCACTCCAGGACCTTGAAATGCTTCTTACGAAGCCACTCCTTCATTGCCTGGGCGGTGTGTTTGGGATCATTGTCATGCTGAAAGACCCAGCCACGTTTCATCTTCAATGCCCTTGCTGATGGAAGGAGGTTTTCACTCAAAATCTCACGATACATGGCCCCATTCATTCTTTCCTTTACACGGATCAGTCGTCCTGGTCCCTTTGCAGAAAAAGAGCCCCAAAGAATGATGTTTCCACCCCCATGCTTCACAGTAGGTATGGTGTTCTTTGGATGAAACTCAGCATTCTTTCTCCTCCAAACACGACAAGTTGAGTTTTTACCAAAAAGTTCTATTTTGGTTTCATCTGACATTCTCCCAATCCTCTTCTGGATCATCCAAATGCTCTCTAGCAAACCTCAGACGGGCCTGGACATGTACTGGCTTAAGCAAGGGGACACGTCTGGCACTGCAGGATTTGAGTCCCTGGCGGCATAGTGTGTTACTGATGGTAGCCTTTGTTACTTTGGTCCCAGCTCTCTGCAGGTCATTCACTAGGTCCCCCCGTGTGGTTCTGGGATTTTTGCTCACTGTTCTTGTGATCATTTTAACCCCACGGGGTGAGATCTTGCATGGAGCCCCGGATCGAGGGAGATTATCAGTGGTCTTGTATGTCTTCCATTTTCTTATAATTGCTCCCACAGTTGAATTCTTCACACCAAGCTGCTTACCTATTGCAGATTCAGTCTTCCCAGCCTGGTGCAGGTCTACAATTTTGTTTCTGGTGTCCTTTGACAGCTCTTTGGTCTTGGCCATAGTGGAGTTTGGAGTGTGACTGTTTGAGGTTGTGGACAGGTGTATTTTATACTGATAACAAGTTCAAACAGGTGCCATTAATACAGGTAACGAGTGGAGGACAGAGGAGCCTCTTAAAGAAGAAGATACAGGTCTGTGAGAGCCAGAAATCATACTTGTTTGTAGGTGACCAAATACTTATTTTACAGAGGAATTCACCAATAAATTCATTAAAAATCCTACAATGTGATTTTCTGGATTTTTTTTCTCATTTTGTCTCTCATAGTTGAAGTGTACCTATGATGAAAATTACAGGCCTCTCATCTTTTCAAGTGGGAGAACTTGCACAATTGGTGGCTGACTAAATACTTTTTTGCCCCACTGTGTATATATATATATATATATATATATATATATATATATATATATATATATATACATGAATTCCATTAGCCCAAAGTCATATGGGTTACACCCTCCTCGCCTGACTGTATGCACGTCCGTGTGCATTTTACAAGCAGTTCAAGTACTACGTTTCACAGAGTGGGAAAGTGTCAATCAGTTCACGTCTGAATTCTCAAATCCTGACAGGGATGTAGTGAACGCATTACTCAACCCTTGAAAGAGGGAGTTCACCACTGCCAGTAATGGATCACCTAATCTGGAATACTGCAATCTCTCAGGCTTCTCATGATGCCTCTGCGAACAACGAGGTGGAGTTGTTGTTTTTCCATGGGTTGATTCAGGCTGATGACATATCACAGTGTCCTGAGCTTCCATTGTTTCCTCTTCACCTCCAGATACATCCATCATAACTAGTGGTGTACCACCTGCCGTTGGAAGTGTTTCTTTATGATCCAAGAATGGATTGACATTTTCAGATGATTTGTCTTCGTCAGATAGGGGGTTATTCGCTGGTAAATCGTCATAATCAGTTTAAGTTCCGTCTTCAGGTAAGTCCTGAACAGGTGGTTCTGTGTCTATGATCTCTGCGGGTAACTCAACTGCAACTGGTGTCGGGTTAGCAGGAAAAACCGGAGGAGATACATGATCATTTGCCCAAACCACACAAGGAAGTCCACTCAACTTGGGGTTATTTTGAATTGGAATAGACACATCAGGGATTGAGGTCATTGAAGGTACAGGCATCCAATCTGGTACTTCATCTGAGTCTAAATGCAAGTCCTCACATTCTTTGTCATCCTCAATGACAGGATGTCGCCTGGTCCTGGGTTTCCTGACTGAGGGTTGGAGTTCAGGTTCATCTGTCGACATTACGGGCAATAAATGACAAGGAAGAAGCAGGTCACGATGTAAAGTGCGCACTGGTCCATCCTTGCTTTCAGGTTTGACTGTGTAGACTGGTGTTTTACCAGTTCCTCTGAGGACAATGTCCTCCTCCCATTTGTCAGCTAATTTGTGCTTCCCTCGTAACTTGACATTGCGAACAAGGACTCTGTCTCCCAAGTGCAACACTGACTCTGTTACACGTTTGTTGAACCGTGTTTTGTTATGCTGTGCATTCTTTCCAGCATTGGAAATGGCTATTTTATAGCTCTCCTCTAGTCAACACTTCAAGTCAGCAACATACTGAGAGTGAGTCTTTCTGATGTTAGAAACAGGCAGACCAAAGACAAGATCGACAGGAAGCCTTGGCTGTCTTCCAAACATTAACTCATGGGGAGAGTATCCCGTCACTTCGTTCTTAGTGTAGTTGTGTGCGTGGACAAGAAGCTTCACAAAATCTTTCCAATGCATCTTATCTTTTGCACTAAGTGTACGAAGCATCTGTAGGAGGGTCCGGTTGAATCTCTTCACCGGATTCCCTCGAGGATGGTAGGGTGTAGTTCTAACTTTCTTCACTCCAGTAAATTGGCATAGCTCCTTAATGGTGTTGGATTCCAAATCAGCACCCTGATCGCTGTGTAAACGTTCAGGGAAACCATAATGAACTATAAAGTTTTACCAGAGGGTCTTCGCCACAGTACGTGCTCGTTGGTTTGGAGTTGGTACAGCCACTGCATACTTGGTGAAATGATCTGTGATAACTAATACATCCTTAGTGTTGGAAGAATTGGGTTCTAAGGATAAAAAGTCCATACACACCAACTCTAGTGGCCTACTGGTCTTTATATTTACTAGTGGAGCAGCTCTCTAGGGCAAAGCCTTTCGACAGACACAACGCTCACAGGTTCTGATCTTGTCTTCAATGGCATGATGCATTTTTGGCCAATAAAACCTGGCTCTTGCCAAATCCACCATTCTCTCCACTCCCATGTGACCCATTTCATCGTGGAGACTCTCAAGGGCTAGAGGTCTCAGTTCAGTAGGAAGTACTAACTGAAAAACTGTGTTAGGTCCGTCTTGCCTCCGACAAGCACTCCATTCTTCAGCTCCAGACGATTCAGCTTACGCAAGATTAGTGCTAGTTCAGGAAGTTCTGTCCTGAGACTGGAAGCTGGACTTTGACCTGTCTCGAACTGAGGAAGGACCTCTCTAATAACTGGGTCATTGCTTTGCACACTCTCTCAGGTATTCCTCTGAAAAGGAAGGAATGACAGGGAGACCATCTACTTGTTCTTCTTGATAGCTGACAGGAATGGCAAACACATGATGAGCAAGGGACTCTACTAGCGCTAGACTTGATTCTGGGATGTTACCATCACCATCTTCATCAGCGTGATCATATGCCTCTCACAAATAGCCTGGATTTCATTCTGGTGTAGGATACCAGCAGGGTCAGCATCACGCAGATGGTGAAGTACAAATTGTTGGATTCTCTCACCTTCCTTCTGCGAAATGGGGTCATCCTGAGGAGTACTGTGCCGACGTCTCGATAATGCATCGGCGTCGACATTCTGCTTCCCTGCTCGGTACTGCAGTTGGAAAGAGTAGGTGGACAGGGAAGATAGCCATCTGTAGCTTGTAGCATCCAGCTTTGCGGAGGTTAATATGTAGGTTAGCGGATTGCTATCAGTTACCACTGTGAAGTCTGTGCCATACAGGTAATCACAGAATTTTTCTGTCACTGCCCACTTAAGAGACAAAAATTCCAGTTTATGAGCCGGATATCTCGTTTCACTCTTGTAAAGTCCTCGGCTAGCAAAAGCTATAACTTTCTGTAGGCCGTCTTGGATCTGGTACAAAGCAGCTCCCAAACCAATGGTGCTGGCATCTGTGTGGAGGATATATGGAAGCTTTGGATTGGCAAAACCCAAAACTGGAGCTGACGTGAGCTTTTGAATGATCAGATCGAAGGCTTCTTGGCACTGTGATGTCCATCTTTGAAGAAAAGGATCTTTGGGGTTTAAGTATTCCACTTTTTCAGCCTTTTCAGACCTCTTGCATCTTTTCTTGAGCGGAGGATAACAGGATGTAAGTTCATTAAGAGGTTTTGCAAGGTGGGAGTACCCTTCAATGAACCTCCGGAAATATCCAGCGAAACCTAAAAATGACCGGAGTTCTTTCAAGTTGGTGGGAACAGGCCAAGTGGTCAGAGCACTTATTTTCTCTGGGTCTGTTTCCACACCATGCTCAGAGACTACATGGCCAAAATACTTGACTGAAGTCTGGAAGAATTTACATTTTTCCAGTGAAAGCTTTAGCCCATATTCTCTCAACCGCTGCAACACCCTTAGCAGATGTTGTTCGTGCTCTTCCAAGGATGAAGAAAAGATGATCAGATCATCGATGAACACAAGAACTTCTTTCAAATTCAGGTCACCCATACATTTCTTCATCAACCGTTGAAAGGTAGAGGGTGCGTTGGTAATCCCTTGAGGCATCCGGTTGAACTCCCAAAAACCTAGCGGGCATACAAATGCAGTCTTGTGCTTGTCAGATTCCTCCATCTCAAGTTGATAGTATCCCGATTTGAGATCCAGCACAGAGAACCACTTTGATCCAACCAAGGCGGAGAATGTGTCCTCCAAGTTTGGGAGAGCATACGCATCTTTGATGGTCTGCAGGTTGAGCTTTCTGTAGTCTATATGTAGCCTAACAGAGCCATCCTTCTTTTGCACAACGACGATAGGGGAAGAGAATGGGGATTCTGATTCACGTATCACACCTGAATCAAGAAGCACTTGGATGTGCCGTCGAACAGCATCAACATCATTGGGGTGTTTGGGACGTGCTCTTTGCTTAAAGGGTGTTTCGTCACACAATTTGATATGGTGCTTGACTTTATCGGTACATCCAAAATCCTAGTCATGCTGTGAAAAGACCTCTGGCATGGAGTTCAGCATGGCTGTTATTCTCTCCTTCCACTGTGGTGGTAGGGGCGATTCTCCAAAGTTGATATTTAACTTTGTGGGATTGCCAGATTCTTGCGGTGCAGCAGTAATGGACTCACCTGCTGATTGCTCTTTATGTAGAACTCGCTGAATGGCATTAATCTCTGCTATCACCGTTCTAGGTGGTATGACGATGTCATGATCCGTTTCATTTCTTAAGACAACAGGTAGCTTACATGGTTGCTTCGCTGGAAGGTTGACTAGGCTAGCCACAACCAGCAGCCACCCGGTAGAGAAGGGACTGATGACTGTTCAATGATAACACATCTCTCTGTATGAGCATGAGATATGTGTGCAAAACTTTCCAAAACAACAGTTTGCTGTGCAGGGACCACTTCAGGTTTCTTCCCTTGCAGTTTTGCCCATCCCAAACTACTGCTAGCGTCTCTCTTCTGTCTTAGTTCAAGAATCTTAAGCACTGTGCGATAACCATAAAGGGAAGGTTGGAATCCAGAAGGCTTCTGCTTGATGTAACAAGCATACAGGATGTCGAGAGTGTTCATACAAATAAGTACCTGCTCATGAGCTGCAGTACGAAGAGGGGGAATAACCAATGCCAAAGTTGGGATTTCAATATCAGACCCTACAAATTCTTTGGGAAAAGTAACAGAAAGCTCGACATACTCCAAGTAGGGCACTGATTGGCCATTGGCACCTTCCACATCCAGAAGATCATAGAGTGGGTGGATAGTTAGCTCCGAGAGGTGTTGATCGTAGAAGGACTGTGGTATTGTCGTTACTTGAGACCCTGAATCTAGAAGGCATTGCACACTTGTCCCTGCAATTGTTACCTGAGCTGTGGTTTTTGTTCCAATGAGACCATGTGGAAGTTTGACTACCTGCTCTTTAACTTGTGCTCTCTTTAAAACAGTTTGTTCATGTTTGGGACTGGTTATGTTAGGTGTCGCTCCCATCTGTCCCTCGATAGGAGCATAGTTCAGTTTAAATGTTTGGAATCTTCAGACGAGTTGGAAGCGTCCCACTGATACTTCTTTTCCCTCAGCTGCTTTTTTTTAATGCCACAAGAGAGGGGTTTGGCTCATTTTCGCACGCTGAGACGATGTGACCATCCTCTCCGCACTGGAAGCAATACCATGGACGTGGTCTACTGTTGGGCTTCACTGACGGACTTTGAGATTTTGTGTCCTTCTATTTGACTGACTGGTAATCAACTTTGACACTTTCTGAACTTTGTTTTGTCTTATCCATCTGCTGTTTGGGTTTTGTCCGCTTTGGGCTTTGACTTGAGATATTACAAAGCTGAGAGCTGATATTGGTGATTTGTTTCTTTAGAGCTTCCAGCTCCATGAGGGGATCAGGACAGTCCGCAGCATTTGCTTTCATTAAGTGAGACATAACACGTGGCTTAGTGAAACCTGAAGCAGGTTTGATGGAGCCCAAATGCTGTTTCATATGATTCAATTTTGTTGCTTGTTTATCCTCTTCTGTTCTTAGGAGGAGCAAAAGTTCTGCAAAGGAAGGGGGGTGCTTCTTCTTTTGCTCTAGTTGAAGGTCGATTAGCAAGGCATTGTCCCAGCAGCCACGACAGAACTGCTTCAAGAGTTGGCTGTCAAACTCTTCCGCGCACACACCTCTGCGCCTCATAGTCAGGCTCAAAGTGACGTGGAGCCTATGTAGGTAAGCGGATGGCTTCTCACCATCATTCTGTAATGTAGTCATAAACCTTGCAAAGAGTTTGTCGCCATCTTCAACCGTCCCATATGCGGAGTCAAGAAGCTCAAGATAGTTAGAAGGTAACGATTGTGGGCTTAAATGCTTGGTTAGTTCAGAAGCTGGAGGAAGGAGACTATCAAGTATTCGGTGAGTGCGGTGTAAGTCGAACACAGCAGGGTCATTCATGAGAACTTCAACACTTGTGCGCCACGTGTCATAATCTATCTCATTGTTAGGGCGAGGGCTTCTCCCGGAAAATGCTCTAAGTCTACTGGGCACTGAGGTGTGTGATGCAGTTTCACTACTGCGCACGATAGCTCCACCACTACTCGCTGAACATCAGGGGGATGGATAGCATATACGCTCAGTTTGGGTTGAGACTTTGCATTGTTGATTGCTGGCGGCGCAGGTGGTGAAGTGGAATCGATCAGGTTTTTGTTAGATGCAGTAGAAGAAGACTGCACTAACCCTGGAGAATGTTGTGCAGCAGTGTCCCACTATGACATTCTCAGCGTTCATGCTCGGAAGAGGATTTGGATCATCCTGTATGAGCAGTGTTTGAGAAGGTGCACTCATTTCAGGAGAATGGTCATGGCAACCCTGACGAGTGGACGTAGTGGAGTGCACAACAAGGCTAGCCAGTTCTTCCTTAATTATCTGGTCCAAAGATTTTCCACTCAAGCGAGCTATAGCTTGTAGCTCATCCTTGTATGTCCTAGTAGCCCTACTGCAAGCCTCATGCGAATATACACTTTCCAAACTCTTCACCTCGTAAACGACATTGGGTCGTGCTGAGCTTGGAAGCGTTAATGGCAATAGGGGCCCTAGAGTTTCCAGTGCATGGCCATATGTGAACTCCACTATCATGTGTCGGTGATATTCTGATTTAGGGTCATCTACACGGATATAGCGATTATCGACCAATATTTCTCAAGGTAAATAGAAACTTCATTGTCCACATTTGTCTGTGTTAACCCGCTGATTACTACCAAGTTGGGAACTTTGATCGATTCTTGCATTACAATTTCCATTTTGCCGGACTAAAGTTAAACTACTTTGTATAAAAGGAGAAATGCAACAATAAAGAGTATACAACTGTGCTCCTGGCTGGCTCGCCACTTGTTTATAACAGATACTCACTTTCTATGACTATGGGCCCAGAAGAATTTTAGGTTTGACTACTGGAGCACAGAGATACTCAGACAATGGTGCTTTGAAGTTGAACAATGCTGGCTTTTTTTATATAAAGAAATGGTAAATGGATCCACACACAGACAATTTGACAAGGACAACAGCTTGAATACCAAGATTTACAATTTTGGCAAATAAAGATCCTACAATCTTTTTTTCCTAATTCTTTAGGTGCACCTTTATAACCTGTGTCACACTACACTTCAGGTTCACAGTTCGATATTCAAGTTACTATGAGGGAAAAAAAAAAACATTCATTGAAATCACAATCATATACCCCTGTATAACCAAAGTACAGTGCATTCTCAAGATAATTGAGCTGGTAAGACCAGTGTATGTTTCAGTCCAGGTGTACAGAAATGAATGTGTGCAAAGGCTGTCCTACTTTCTTAATTCACAATGTAGGTGTTTTACCTTACTTGTCGAACTAGTTGAAGAAAGATAACACGGAGGAAATTCCCGGCGCGTTTTTTTTTCTTTTGCCCAACAGATTCAATAGCGAAGCAGTCAAGTTCCACCGAGGCCCCGCGGATGCAAAGACCCGACTAACCGTCATCTCTGCAAGATCTAACACCCATATATTCAACTTCTCAAGCTCTTGACAATAAAAATGGCAGGATTTCTCCGTAAACTCCTGTTATCTCTCCCGAAAATTTTTTTTCTCAGACCGGTAGGTCGTGCCATTATTCCTACTTGCGCCTGATTGGCTTAAACGGACATGTCAGTCACTCAGTTTGCTCACTGTGATTGGACAACGCCTCAAACCCACATACCTACATGCATTCTCTAGCAACTTGCCTACATGCATGCATCTTACCACTATATATATATATATATATATATATATATATATATAGCGCTAAAGGGACGGCAATAGTCCCGACCAATTACATTTACATAAAACGCTAAAGGAGACCTTGAGCGTCAATAAGAACGACAAAGGCATCTGACCAAACGTCCCTATTTTAAGAGATGGGTGTGAGAATGTGTTGTCCACAAACAAAAACTCTATGAATAAGTGAAAATCTAATTAGGTAAATAGGAGAAAAAATTACAGACTTCTATATGCTTTGTAAGTGGGAAAACCTGCAAAATTGACAGTGTATCAAATACTTGTTCTCCCAACTGTATATATTACAGATAAAGGACTACCAGTCCACTCTGAGTGAGGTTTGTAGAATGTTTCACAAATCAACAAATGAAAATAAACTAAATATATAAAATAGTTTATAAAAAGATAAGATCAAGGTGGAAATGGAAAGGGGTGAGAGAGGGAAAAAAAAGAAGAAAAAAAAGGAGAAAACAGTCTATCTGCACCTTTATACCTTGATTATTGGCCACTGCACTCTGATTACGAGTAAACCCCCTGCCTGAATAGATACTGACATAATGTTATGCCTAAGTTTGCCGGTAGACTGACAGTACTTGACATTTTATGGGATTACATGTTTAATAAGTGTGTGAATGTGAGGTTTACAGTCTCTCAGTTACCTGTATCCTCAGTTTGTAAGTGTTTGATAATGTACTGCTTAGCTTCAGCAGGGCAGTCGAACGATCTTCGTTCTCCATCTGGGGCAGTGATTTTCAACGTCGCGGGGAACAAAAGGCCAAACCGGGTGTTAGGGCAGTGTTTCAGCAGCTCCCTTGCTTCTTTGAAGGCAGCACGGCGCTTCCTCACGGCAGCGGTATAATCTGGATAAATGTATAACTATTTATTGTTATGCAGAATGGGGTGCTGGCGTAATGCTTTCCTCAAGACGTCCATCTTTTCTTGAAAGTAGTGAAACTTCACAACGATCGGTCGCGGTGGATCCCCCTGCTTGGGTTTAGGCAGCAGGCTTCTGTGAGCACGGTCAAGTGTCGGAGTGTAGTCCAGTCCCAGTGAATCTTGTAGTAGCTTAGCCACTGATCTTTCCATGCGAATATCCCCGAGGCTTTCGTCCACACCGATAACACGGCAATAATCTCTGCGTTGCCTTGACTCTACATCTCTTCCGTCTTGGATGTTAGCTGCTTGACTTGGGATGACAGTGAAGAGAGCTGCGAAGATCCGTCAGAAATGTAACGAAAATGTCATCTTCATGCAGAGCTCACGGAAAAAGCGTGTAACATGCCGCTGCTCTCGAGCGCTCCCCACTTTGTCTGATTTAAGGACTACGCATGATAAAAACTCAGAGAATTCAGATAGAAATTAAAAATATGGACCTGGAGCTCGGTAAACAACAACAAATATAATTGGCTGTAGTGTTTTCCATGTTGGATGTAGAAGGTTAAGAACAAGGCTTTCAAACAAGTTACAATTTAGTTTAGGTTTAGGATTAATTAACAGGCTTGAATCAAAGATGGCTGCAACTCCCCCTCCTCGGCCAGAGTGGATGACTGGGAGGAGTGGCTTCATTTAGACTATTACTATTACTATATATAAACATATTCTTCATGTCATAGCCATGTTTCGGTAAGACAGAATAGATTAATTTGATTATCTGATATCAAATCGTTTACTAATAATGCTTTAGAAGAGATAGATCTAATATTTAATAGTCCACATCTAATTTTCCTATTCTGTTCTGTCATTGCAGTGGTAGATTTAATTCCAATTAGGTTTTTAAGTATAGCTCCTCTTTAGTTTACCTTTGATTTAACTGATCTGAATCGGGGTCAGACACCGTGGTTATGGAACTATGAGTGGGCGACTGCTCTAACGGAAGCACAGAGGAGCGCGTAGCACTGCACCTCTGATTACTGATCTCAAACTTGGGTTGTCATGGTTTATGACTGATAATAGACTCAGTCAGATTTCTTGATATGAGAGCGGTTCCGTCCAAAGTGGGATGAATGCCGTCTCTCCTAATCAGACCAGGCTTTCTCCAGAACGCCCTCCAGTTATCTACGTAGCCCATATCATTAGCTGGGCACCACCCCGACAACCAGCGGTGGAAGGATGACATGCGGCTGTACGTGTCATCGCTGATCAGGTTTGGCAGGGGTCCAGAGAAAACTACTGTTAATTAATGTTAAGTCACTTTGTGCATATGCAAAGACAATGTCGGCATTGTTACCATTTCACAAACTGCCATGAAACTGGGCTGCTCTGGGCGACGCCACAATCCGGAAAATAAACGCCACACGCCGGCGACAACAACGGGACGGACGGCCACACGGGGACGCGATACGCGGTCTCTGTGACAGGCAACAATGGGGACATGAAACGCCACAAGAACGGGACGGTTGAGGTTAGGAAAAGAAAAACTGGGAAAGGAACCGTCACATGCAGGACACGCCGACAACAACGGGACGGTTGTGGTTAGGAGGGAACGTGGAAAGGAACTGCAACACACTGGTCTCTGGGGTGAAAGTCCTGTATTGTTTGACCCATCCACCACCCCGACCAACCTTCCTACTTAGTTTTTCTGCTGTTAATACTGCTCCCTACTGTTGTCGTGCTGTGATCACGAAATATGCTTCCCATTTAAATACATTAAATTAAAATTCATAATCACCACACGAAAAAAAACGACAATCATGTCCTGTTCACGAATCAATAGAATGAGACTGGGCTGATCATTACCACCTACATGAAGTATGATCTTATTCTATTTACGGTTATCTTTAGCCAGCAGCTTTAGATAGGATTCCACATCGCCCGCTCTGGCCCCAGGGACGCACACGACCGCAGCCGCTGGAGCCGGCAACTTCACGTTCTGCAGTATAGAGCTCCCAATAACCAGAGTTGGCTTCTCAGTGGGTGTATCACTGAGTGAGGAGAAACTGTTAGAAAGGCGAAGATGTTGGTGGTTAGCCATAGGCTCCGGTTTAGCGTAACCGCTTTCGTGCACTCCCCGGTTTAGAGCTAGCGCTACGCTTCTTTGGGACCACCCACTCACCTGGCTGCTCAGGGTCTGCTGGGGGACTGCTAACAGAAGTACAGTATGTTGGCCCGCACCAGCTACGGAGCGCTGGCTAGCTACAGAAGCATACGATTTTGATTCCATGTTACAGAGCTGTGACTCAAACTCACTAAGCCTCGCCTCCAGAGCAGCGAATAAACTACATTTATTACATGGATCTTTATCACTAAAGGAGGCAGAGGAATAGCTAAACATTTGACACACCGAGCAAGGGAGAGCAGGAGAGGGAGAGGAATTAGCCATTGCTAATGGCTAAGCAAAAGTAGCTTACAGCGTTTTAACGACGACTACTATGACTACCATTTTTTAGTTACTTTTACATTATCTTTATTGTGACTATTATTGCCACTGTTCATCATATCCCCAACCGGCACCGTCAGACACCGCCTACCAAGAGCCTGGGTCTGCCGAGGTTTCTTCCTAAAAGGGAGTTTTTCCTCGCCACTGTCGCACTATGCTTGCTCTTGGGAGAATTACTGGAATTACTAAAATTGTTGGGACTTTATAAATTATAGTGTGGTCTAGACCTACTCTATCTGTAAAGTGTCTCAAGATAACTCTTGTTATGATTTGATACTATAAATAAAATTGAATTGAACAATTGTGAGATCAGCAAGGCAGTTACTGTAAGGGAAGAGAACTATAAGTGCTTGAGTATAACTAGTGTATTTTAAATGCAATCCAGGCAATTAGCCACTAAATTAAACAATAAAGCAGAGCTGAGTAAGTTTTTGCTGGGGCAGCAAACTACCGTCCTTGACACAGGAGCACCAGAAGTGAGACAATACACTCACCGTAAACATCAGCACGTCAGATTACAGTGGAACAGGCTGTTTGCATGTGCAGTGGTTGGCCTGTGGAGGTTGGTAGTTGTCCTTTGGTGACGAGGACGATCCTGCTGGGTATTCAATGGTTAATGGAGCACAAGTTGTCAGCTGCACCCTGACTGATGGTTGGACTTCCCGGTTACAACTAGTCCAAAACGCAGCGGCCCGGTTAATAACAAGGACATAGAAACAAGACCACATCACCCCTGTCATTGCATCCCTTACACTCATTTCAGGATAAACTTTAAAACCCTCTTAATTGTCTACAAATCACTCCATGGTCTCGTCCCTGCATATATATCAAAACTTCTCACCCCCTGGTGGTGCACCAGACCCCTCAGATCAGCATACCATGGCATGTTAACTGTGCCCCGATCATGGAAAAAAGGCTTTTTCTGTAGCGGCTCTAGAATAGCTTTCCAAAGGCCATTAGACAGGCTGAGTCGCAGCTTAAAATGCACTTTTATTCTCTGGCTTTTAAACTCAATTTTAACTCAAAATCACAGTCTGTTCAGCAGACTTTATGTATGTATTTAGTGTCTTATAAATAAATGAAAAACATATGCAGTACACCTTATCACTGTTGTCTGTGTTATAATTTGATTATAATGTGTATGTGTATTTCTTTCATTCAGTTGTTAAAGTCAAATAGCTTAACATTTTAATTTGTCTTTTATTTAATCATGATACAGTTAATGCATTTCTAAAAAAATATAACAATGTGTATTGTATTTTGCTTTAGCAGATATACAGCTTTTATAATTCAGCTGTTTGAATTCCGCTCATGGGATCAAGACATTCTAGCAGTAAGTTATGGTTATAATTGGTCAATTTGAATGAGTAGTCATTGTAGCCCTCAGTCCAAATTTGCTTACACATCGGCATGAACTACCGAATGGAAAACAGACAGGCATGCTCTGTCAATTTTACTCTCTATATATACTATATTTGAATCCTATTATTAGAGCTGTGGAGCTGTTGAACAACCATAACTGAAATAGGATTCAGACTATTTCCTCCAGAACTGTGGCTGTAGCAGCTCAACAATGACTTATTCTCCATTACAAAGACCTTTTAGAAAGTTTTCTACCATGACAACTGTACATATTTATATCCCCGGAGAATGGTCACTGATGAAACAGCCCCCTAGGTTTCTTTAGAAGCTTGTGCATAGAAAATGAGTGTGGCCATATATTTGCTGAAGCAAACTAGTGTGTCAGAAATAATACTTGCATCTGTAGTCGCTTATGGTGTAATGGTTGGCATTCTGTGTTTTCGGCAAAAGTACTGGGTAGTTTACCATTGTATATGTATGTATCCCAAGTGACAAGAGAGATGATTTAAAGTGAGATTGTGCACTGTTGAACACAGTCCTTGGGCATCTGGGAGCTTTCGCACAGTTAAAGGTCAAATAGTATAGGGTTCTAATATCTGGTATTTTCCATCAAGCAAACTTAATTCCACCTTGAGCTATAATGACCTGAGTGGTGTTTCCAGCCTTTTGAAGTATAAAGTAATGGAATTATTTTTGCTTTGACCAGTACATCAAAAGAGTTTGATGCATTGCAGAAAAGCAAATTATCTGAGAGGCAAATACACCATTTTAGATTCAAATTATTCAGCTCACACTGGAGTGCCCTAAAAGGATAATTCATTTCATGTATTTCATGTATGATGCTTAGATGGCTCTTTGGCCTGAGAGCTGGTAAAGTAGACTACTCTGGGAAAATTGGACTGTTTGATGCTACCAGGGCCGTGCAGAGACCTTTTGAGGGGCATGGGCTCAAATTCAAAAAAGGGCATATGGAACAAGATTTGCTAACAATATACAGTATGTCATCTTTATTTTAAAAACTGTATATTTTACATTTTAACATAATACTAAATCCACAATACTGTACACCTCAAAATGAAATATGGAGCCTTAGACTACATTCACACAAATATATCCAAAAAATGCAACCGTCCAAGCAAAATGTAATCTTACATACAGTATCCAAACTGTATATAGAAAGTGCAATATGAAATGTTACATAATACTGAATCCACAATACTGTACACCTCAAAATGAAATATAGAGCCTTACATTAGACTACATTCACACAAATACAAAATAACGAGATATCAAACCAGAAACGGTTTAATTGTAGCCTATAACTGCAACCTGAGCTGACTATCAGATTTCTGTAGCAGTGGGCTATTAGGCTTTGAATCAGAAAGGGATTTGCAAAGGTATGCAGCATGTTTCAGATTATTTTCTCAAAATATAAGGATGTCCTTTATTAAGTCAAAATGTATAGACCACCAACCTACACCACAGACTACAAATAACCTAAGCTAATTTCCCAAAAGAAGTGACATGTTCTTTTAAGTGGGCTGCTGGTTGAGAGGCAGAAAGCAGACACACACACACACACACACACACACACACACACACACACACACACACACACACACACACACTTCTGTTAACCTACAGAGTACTGCTGCTGCTGCACAGACACACACTTCTGTTAACCTACAGATAACTACTGCTACACACACACACACACACACACACACACACACACACACACACACACACACACTTCTGTTAACCTACAGAGAACTGCTACTGTCTTCTCTTGTGTATCAGAGAATGAAACGGTCACGCGATGAGTAATTGTGGCCGCGGCAGCTCGTGCAGTTACAGCGAATGTCACTACTCCAAAGTTAGCTGCCTGCTGGCTGTTTTAATCCTGGAGGAGACTCGTTATGTAGCGGCTAGGGCTGGGCGATATGGCCTAAAAATAAAATCTCAGATTTTTTTTTTTTTTCGATTTACGATTTTTTTCCCGATTTCCCCCCCTACTTATTAAGGAAAGCAATAAGTACAAATGGCAGACAACTTAAAGCAAATTTTGCTTTTACTTAATCAAAAGCAAGACAAATGCAACCCCCATTTCTGGGATGAATAATAAATAAATAAACACCCTCTTGGACTCAAAGTCCCAGCTGTGTTTTAAGTCACACTTTGTAGTCTAGACGAAAAGGAGACAAACATTCACCTTGAGAGTAGCACCATTTTCTAAAGCATTAACAATACATTCAAATCTAAGGAAAACTAGACAGTGACATTTTTCATTGTATCTAGCCCAAACAATGCAACAACATACAGGGATACATGGCATGAACATGCACTGCATCTTACTCTTAGCAGAATTACATTTTTCAAACCAAAAACAGAAAAAATACTCTGTCTTTAATTGCACTTTGCATAGAATTTTAAATGACAACATAAAGAGGCAACACCTCTGTCTTGGGTAAAATACTAATGTAAACAAAAATTTAGCAGAGTACAAAATGTGCAAAATAAATAATACATCAACCCCAACTGAAATTGATAAAGTGCAAACTTTGCTTTAAAAAAAATAAATCGTGCCATTTGTGTCCCTGAATGTATGAACAGGAAAGAAAAATCACATTTTGGTTGAGGTGCAGAACATGAGATATGTGCTTAAGTTGCTGTCAATAACATTTAAACAATTTTGGCAAGGAAAATCAGCCTGTCCACTGCCTCTGGCTTGAGGCAAGCTCTGCTGCATGTGACAACTCCTCCCCCCACACTGAAAAGCCTCTCAGATGGGGCACTTGTTGCAGGGATACTGAGGTATTTCTTGGCCAGGTGACTGAGCCTTGAGAAGTTGGATTTGTTGCTCTTCCACCACTGCAATGGATCAGTGTCAGGGTCTGCCTCTGGCAAGAGCAGATAGGTTGCCAGTTCAGTCTCTATTTTAGCTTCTTCCGACTGGTCAGAGGTTGGCACAACAACACTCTTTTTGAAGAAGGTTGCTAAGGTCTTTTTCCTCTTGGGGTCTGGCTGAGGCCTTGCCTCTTCCTGGTCCACCTGCACAACTGGACCAGGCTGTGGTGTGCTTTTGTCAGCGGGGAAAGACAGAAGTTCACTGACAGCTCTTCTTTTGACATGCTCCACCTTGTCTGGGTCGATGTAGGATGTCCGGAACCTTGGATCCATCAGAGAGGCCATGTCCAAGAGCTCATCCTTGACAGGATCACTGTATTTGTCAACAAGGTATCCCAGTATGTTCCTTTTTATTGTTTTGGTAAGCTCCGTGTCGTTGTCCTCAGGCTGCAAAAGACTGGTTTTGAACAGATGGATAACAGGCTTGATGTATGAGACACTGACATACATTTCCCCTGATAGCGCATCCGTAAAGTCTTGGAGTGCTTTAACCACCTTGTTTACTGACTCCAAAACCTCGATGTCTTGCCAAGAGGGCACAAGATGGCAGCTTTTAACATCAGACCCCAGGACACGGGCGATAGCCTGTTCCTGTTCCAGGAATCACTCAATCATCTTTTGGCGGGAGCCCCATCTGGTTGGGGATTCTGTTGTTAGCTGATGAGGGGGAAGGCCAAGCTCTGACTGAGCTACACCCAGCTCTCTTCTTTTCTTCCAGCTGTAGCAAAAAGCAGCGACTATCTTCTTGCAAACTCCAATGGCACGATCTATGCGGGGATCCTTAACACCATTCTCTGTATGATAAAGAATAAAACACAAAGACATACATCACTATTGGGGACTTTAACAAATATCAGTCTACATCCATCTAAAAATGATTTCTTTTCTTCTGTATTTCAAAACTTTGTCATTCCAAAACTCAGACACTGCAGATACACAAATATAATTTTTGTTTACTATAGGCATATGTGCAGTTTGTGAAGAAATTTGAATCCATTTTACAAAATAATCCATTCGACTGTCTTTATGAATCAAATACAGATCAAATGGACATGCCATATTGAAACATTCTTGCCGAGTTTTTTTTTTTTTTTTTGGCTAGGCCTAATTAAAAAATTTTTTTTTAAATAAATCACGTACAACACTTAAACTTTTTAAACGGTGGATGAACCGCAGTCAAGTAGTCAGACACTCGTCTTTTCGTAGTCGAGTCAGCTTGACTAAATGTTGGGTTGGCTGACTGGAAAAAAAAGAAAAAAAAAAAAAACTCCTCTAGCACTGCATGGCAGCACCTGTGTCCGACGGGACTCACAGCAATCTAACCAGCACTTATCCATGCTGGACCCTCCTATTTGATTTCTTGCTTGTGTTGTTCTCCTAGATGTAAGTCGCTTTGGAAAAAAGCGTCTGCTAAATGACAGTAGTAGTAGTAGTAGTAGTATTACGAAAAGACGAGTGTCATCTAGCTTGACTGTGGTTTGGATGAGGATAATATGTGCTCTGTCAAAATTGAATATTTTATTTTACTTATTGTTAGGCTTACCAATAGCGTTGTGTAGTTTGTGTCCAAAGCACTGGAGGTTTGGCCATCCGTTCACTCTCAGGGCTTTAATCATGTTGGTGCCGCTATCAGTTGTCATGCAGCATAGACGATTCTCAGACAGGTTCCAGCAGTCGAGAGCGTCTCTCAGTCCCTTGGCAACAAGTTCACTGGTGTGGTCCTCAGGAAAGTATGACGTTTGGAGGGAAATACTCCGCAAATCCAACGCATTGTTAATGAAATGCAACGTTAAACTCATATAAGGTTGCATAGTCCGACTGGACCACATGTCGGTTGTTGCCGAATAAAAGGACAGCTCCTCCAGTTCTCTGCTGACTTTCTTTCATGTGTTGTTGTACAGCTGGGGCAAGGCGACTTCACTGAAGTACTTGCCGCTGGGTAGCTCATATCTGGGGTCTAAGGTTTTAATCAAATTAATAAACTCTGTCTTCTCCACGGTATATATGGGTACCATGTCTTTGGTTATGTGCAAAGCGACCGCTTCGGTGATTGTTCTCCACCGTGCCCCTTTCCTGTCATATGCGGTGCCTTGTGCAAAGGATTCGGCTACAGTTAGCTGTTTTTTAGCTAAGGTTTGTTGGTCACTGCGGTTTTGTTCGTCTCGGAGAGACTGGCATTTTTCATATTCGGCTGGATGTCTCTGTTTCCAGGTGTTGGAATAGGTTTGTGGTGCTGCTGCCTTTGACAGCGATGGGCTTTAGGCAAATGTTGCAGCGTGGGGTCTCATGCTCCACGTCTGTCGCAGCAAACCCATACCAGTTCCAAACAACAGATGATTTTATTCCTTTCTTGGGAACAAACTTTCCACTCTCACGGGTAGCCATGTTGTCGCTTGCTGTTGCTGTTTCGTGTGTGCTATGATGTTGTTGTCGCTTGCCATACTGCGATGTGAAACTCCAGGGAGCCAAAAATGCACCATTACACAAAAACTTGATTTACTTATTTTTTAAATCGCCCACAACAAAAAACTCAAATTAATTCATTCAATCGATTTTTCGCCCAGGCCTAGTAGCGGCAGCGGCTAGAGGCCTCTATAACAAACCAATGTGCATGCATGCATTCTCATTCACTTCAAAAGCACACTTACCTGCACTTCAACTTTCTCTCGCTCTTGCTGGCCGCGCTGCCAACGGATGGCATGGACTCACTTGTAGCTAAGTTGCGCGCCTGGCAGGAAGCCTGGTCATCATGTGATATGAAGGTTTAGATCGTTTTATCTAGCTAATTATTGTTGGTAAATATTATTCTTAAACGGACCACTTGTGGGCCATCGTCAAAAAAAAAAGGTGAAAAAAAAAATCTGGACAAAAAAAGGGCACTTTGGCTTTGAGGGGCAAAAGGGGCAGGTGCTCAAGCACCCATAGCCCCCCCAAACCCCCCCCCCCCCCCCCCCCCCGCACATGTGTGGATGCTACATTATAAACTTTTAAGAGATACATACACCGTTACAATATACAACTTTTAAATACTGCATGCATGTTACTGCTCACTTCATTGGCTTGTTTGAAGAATATAAAATACATTTTTCCTTTTTTATTGTTGCCCTTCTTTTAATTCTATTGAAGTATACAGATGACGACAATTTAAAGTATTGTGAGCATGTAGCTATGCAATGTAGATTGGAGTTCATCACGTTTATGTCTGTGCGCTAAGCTCCGGCCGACGAAGCTGGCTCTGTAAATTGGTCTCAGGAAGGAACTGGTTTTGGTGGAACATTTGCACTCTGCAAAAGAAAATGCCACATAAAATATTAACTAAAGTAACTAAACTAACTTTAGTTCACACTATAGTATACAGTAACATGAGCTATTTAAAGCCAGGGTTAGTAACTTTTTCCAATATACACTTTTTTATAGTTTGAAGTGGTCTTTACAGTCACACAGCAATAAATAACTTATTGGCTCTGAAAAAGGCTCTGAAAAAGGATCGAAAAAGATCCATCTTCTGTAGCTGCTGTAATCCTGTAAAAACAACCACCATTCACTGCCTCGCAGTCTGCTTGGAAAGAACCAAGCGCGTACTCTACCCTTCCGAGCCTGAGCTCAATACGCGTCATCGCCACATTGTTAACAGTAGTCATGTCTGTTTTAAACATTTGGTATGGTAATATTAGGTGTTTGCATACCAGTAAATGAGACATGAAGCAGTTTTGATGAATAAAATTGCAGTATTTTTTATGCTCTGCTCTGAAGCAGAGGTGCTTATGCACGTCTGTGTGGGGGGAGCCCCGAGGGCAGGGGGAAGGGTTAGACAGAGCCCAGAGGAGATGCTACTTTTAAATATTGCTAGATTTTCAACATTACCAACATTGCCTTTAAATTAGCTGAATACATGGTTAAATGTAATTTGCTGTTACCGGTGTCTTGTCGTGTGTACTTCGTCCATAGCAATCCCACCAATTGGCCCCAAAAGAGATATATAGTAAATGCCATAATGTTAAACATATTCTTTGTAAATCTTTACAGTCATTCCTTGAAAGAACCAAGCAAGCCTGCCTTGTTGCACGATCAAAATTTTCTTAAAAACCTGCCATTTTTAGCGTGTAGCTTGCTAGCTGGAAGTGAGTGGTTTCCCAAAGCGAACAGAGTTTGAGAACGGCAACACACAGAGAGCGGAAGGTCCAGATGTGAGGCAATATCCTGGAAATGTACTTCAGTTGATCCTGACTCATTCATACCGCTATGTCAAATACTGTGTGTCCCACACCTATACTGAAAATGCTGACATTCTGAGTGTAGCCACAGCCCATAATAATCATTACTTGTTTGACTCCCACATGGAGGTGGATCCAACTACCCCAGCCTAGTTAGATTTCTAAAGGGGGACATAAATGTTTTTCTTATAATAATTTGTTGTTAAAATTGTGCATAAAAATGGACAAAGAAGAAATAAGAAAACACTACATCTGGTTCAGGAAATCACACTAGAAATAGGAATTAAAGGGATATTTCACCGCTGGAAAGATGAATATGTATTTAAATTGGGTCATTTATGTAGTAGAAATATGATTTTTTTTTTTTTGGGAAATTGGTGCCTTCTAGCCCGAGAAAAGACAGAAAATGTGTTTTTGGCTCATATGGATGAAAGACAACAACTCCCAGAATGCACTTGCTTCGCTTCCCTACAAGGCCACTCCCAAGCCACGCCTACCGGTTACAGAGAGGCAGTCAAGTCAAGTGGGTTTTATTGTCATTTCAACCATATACACTGTATATAGTGAAACTAAACAACATTTCACCGTGGCTCAAGTGGTGTTACACATTTAAAATATATAAAAACGACATTATATAAAAACGACATACGAGACAGGCTACATTTAGTGCACACACTATACATAAAGTGCAATTACTACTTAAAGTAGAGAGTAAATAGCATAAGTAGACTTGTAACAGAGCACTGATTGTTGTAAGTTAGGTTCACCGTGATGTGAAGGTAGAATATAAGAACTTTCTTGAGATTTGCGTGGTTGAAATCACCATCAACAATAAATAGTCCATATGGATGTGCTCTTTGGAGCTCACTGATAACTCCGTAAAGTTCAGCTAACACATTGGTAGCATTAGCGCTTGTAAACACCAAGTATAAACACAGCTGTGAATTTGCGTGGAATGTACAACCCCAAATCAGAAAAAGTTGGGACAGTATGGAAAACACAAATAAAAAAAGAAAGTAGTGATTTCTAAATGTACTTTGACTTGTATTTCATTGCAGACAATACAACAGCATATAATGTAATGTGTTCCTCATGATTTTTATTGTTTTCTTTTATAAAAAAAAAAAACTAAATTCCTATTTTGGTTCTTGCAACACATTTCAAAAAAAGTTGGAACAGTAAAGCATTTACCACTTGTAATGTTGCCATTCCTTTTCACAACACTTAAGACCTTTAGGGACTGAAGACACCAAGTGATGAAGTGTTTCAGGTGTAATTTTGTCCCATTCTTGCTGCAAACAAGTCTTAAGGTGGGCAACTGTACGGGGTCTTCGTTGTCGCATTTTGCGCTTCAAAATGCACCACACATTCTCTATTGGAGACAGGTCGGGACTGCAGGCAGGCCAGTCAAGTACCTCGAGTATCCTCTTCCTCCGCAGCCAGGACTTTGTAATGTGTGCAAAATGTGGTTTTGCATTATCTTGTTGAAATATGCATGGACGTCCCTGGAAAAGATGTCTTCTTGAAGGCAGCATATTGTGCTCCAAAATCTCTATGTACTTTTCAGCATTAATGATACCATCACAGAAGTGCAAGTTACCTTTGCCAAGGGCACTGACACAACCCCATACCATGACAAACCCTGTCTTTTGGACTTGTTGCTGGTAACAGTCTGGATGATCCTTTTCTTCTTTGGTCCGGAGCACACAGTGTCCATTTCTCCCAAAAAATACCTGAAATACTGATTCATCTGACCACAGTACACGTTTCCACTGTGTGATGGTCCATCCTAGATGCCTCCGAGCCCAGAGAAGTCGACGGCGTTTCTGGACACTGTCAACATAGGGCTTCCTTTTGGCACAGTACAGTTTTTACTGGCATTTGTGGATGTAACTATGTATTGTGGTACTTGACAAAGGTTTGCCAAAGTAGTCCTGAGCCCATGTGGTGATATCGCTTATAGATGAATGACGATTCTTGATGCAGTGCCGCCTGAGGGATCGAAGATCACGGTTGTTCAGCTTAGGCTTGTGCCCTTGTCCTTTACGCACTGAAATTCCTCCACATTCCTTGAATCTTTTAATTATGTTATATACTGTTGAAGGTGAAATAAGCAAATGTCTTCCTATTTTTCTTTGAGGAACATTGTTTTTAAACATTTCAATAATTTACTCAGGTATTTGTTGGCAAACTGGCGATCCTCGGCCGATCTTTGCTCCTAAAGGAAAAGACCTTTCTTGGATGCTGCTTTCTTGGATGCTGCTTTCTTGGACCTGTTTCAAATCACATCATTATTTAACCAATTTACCTGATTACTAGCCCTAAATTGCTCCTGTCCTAACCTTTTTTGGAATGTGTTGCAGGTCTGAATGACAGGAAAGGATGTATATTTACAAATGAAATTAAGTTGACCAGACAAAACATGAAATATTTTGTGTTCACATTGTCTGCAATGAAATACAAGTCAAATTACATTTAGAAATCACTACTTTCTTTTTTTATTTGTGTTTTCCATACTGTCCCAACTTTTTCTGATTTGGGGTTGTAGAATGGTCGGCATTTAACAGTCACAAACTCCACCAGCGGTGAGCAGTAGCTGGATACAAGCACCGCATTTCTGCAACAGTCCGTGTTAACATATACAGCCCACCTCCACAAGTCTTACCTGACAGAGCAGCATCTCTATCTGCTTGGAAGGCTAGCAGGCCTGGTAGCTGGATAGCGGAGTCTGGTACACTGTTGTTCAGCCATGTTTCCACAAAAATAAAACACAGCAGTCTCTGAACTCGTGTTGGGAGTTTCATTGAAGTTGGCTGTAGTCCAGTCTGTTGTCTAATGAGAATGAGACTAATGATCCATTTGCAAGCAGGATGGATGGGACAGGTGGCTGGCTAGCGTTAGCTTTCCACCTAGCTCGAACTCCTGCCTTTGTTCCGCGTTTCAGCTTTCTCGCACACCGCTTTCGATGTCCCCTTCCCCGGTTAACGGCATCAAGCGACACCGCAGGCTGAAGTACTGGTCCCGTAGCAGGTGAAGCTTGCATAGTGCGTCGAGTATTCCGTCTGTAATAAAGTTTCCTGCATATTCTCCGATCTGTACCAATGTATCCCGGTGGTACACATGTGCGGTAGTTTGATGCACATAATTGCAAGGTTGCTGCAGAAGAGAGAGCGCCTGTTAGCTTAGCTTCAAGATGGCTGACACTGTTTGGACATTCAGGGAGTGAGGTCCCTCCCCTTATGGGTTGAAAACATGCAGAGCTGCTACTACTGGCTGTAGTCCATAGCCTCTGGACAAAAAAGTTTTTTTTCCAGACACACAATACAGAAAAGTCTCGTCTCAGGGGGACATGAGGGAGGGAAGCACGGTCATTTCAAAATACTACCAGGTTTCTACTGATACAAATCATAATTCTAATCTGTGAAGTATCCCTTTAACACAAAGCTGGCGTACACTTGTACATCACTGCAACAAGGTGAGAAATTAAACCAGATTTTTATGGGCTGTTAAGATAATCTTTAACAACGTGTGCGAGATTAATTTCCATATTCTATAATCTTTTTACTTTCATTCATGTAACTGTTATAATTTCATATTGGATTAGGTGTTGGAGTAGCTTAACCCTCTACATACTAGCAGAACCGGGCAATGTTTCAGAACTGAGCATGATTACTTTGTTTTCAGTCAAGGTCCAACTGGGACTGAAATGCTGTGTCTAGAAAAATATGTGAATAGGATTTAGTCTTTAGGTATGACTGTTCTCATAAAAGGAACTTTTAAACATATATTATTTCCCTTTTGTTGTTGTGAAAGAGATCTGCAGACTCCATGGTACATTTAACACATGGAAAAGCAACACCATGTTCTTCTAAACTAAACCTCCTGATGTGTTTGATAACCATTTCAAGAAAGGTGCAATTCCCTGCTTTAGAAAGAAACAGTATATTTCCCTGACCCGGACAATGCTGCATCACAGTGGAATCCATCCACCTTCTCTGAAAATGTGCCTCGGCTGTTTATAATTTACTCATTTCTTTTCCAATGAACCTCAAACAACAAACTGTTAGTATTCTGGCACATATATCTACACCTTTTCAGCCCAGGGGGGAATCAAAGAGAGGGAAGTCCATTCCAACACGGCAATTATGTTTCAACATATAGAGGGAATAGAAAGGATAAGGCAGTGAGATTAAAAAATAACAGGAGGAAACCGAAAGTCATAGACGGTAACAACACAGTGACAAATGGAAGGAATGGCTATGGGTATGGGGTTGAGAAGGGGAATAGGTGAGATGATTTATTAGGAAACGCAAAGTGTATGGGCGGAGTATGGGAAGGGCATGGAGGAAGCTAGGGATGATAGTGTGAGAAGCGAAAGCATGAAGGGATGAGAAAGAGAAGCTTAGTGAGACACCTTGCATGTCATATATGGACTACCTAGCAACTGCTATATGCTCAGGAGATGCAATAGGGCTGGATGATTAATCAAAAAATAATTGAAACCGAAATTCAATAATTTTATCAAGTCGGTTATTTCGGTCTTTTAATCCTATTAATATTTCCGTGGCCGCCCACTGTGTGTTAACACTAGAAGTGCTGGAATTCCATAACTACTAGAACTGCCGTGAGCGGTCATTTTGACCGCCAGATTCCAAACTCTATAATCTCTCATGATAAATACCTAATTGCGATATTGTATTATGTATTGTGTTAGGATATCTTTAGAAAAACGTAATTACACCGAAATGTACATTTTAATGAGTTTAATTATACATTTTAGTAGTAATACGTGTTTCAATAATTCATATCATGGCTTAGTAAACCGTAATTATTTCATACATTCATATCCCAAAAAATATAGTGTGGAAATTCATTCAACTTAACTCATAACAGCCAAATAACAGTTAAAAGTATCTTATTTGAACATTTAGCTATAACCTAACCTGGCACTGCCTCCGTTTTGGTGTCTGCTGTGGTGCGCAGCGCTGTTTGGACCATGCGCCGCTGTCCTTTTTTCCTCCATAAACTCTGCTCTCAGCTCCTCTGCCAGTTGCTGCATGAACTTCCTCCGGACAATGTTACTGCTGGTGCACTCCTTGGAGAGTATGTGTGCAATGATTCCAGCCAGTTCGAGGATGTATAAAGTTATATGAACATGTAAACAGCCACCGGCCATCTACTTGTTCCACGTTCTTCTGATTCAGAACAGAGTCCATCCATGCCGTAGCCTACGTTACTGACTGTGGCTTTGCCTTCGGCCCATTGGTGATGCCCACACTTGTTACCCGAGACCGCTAGTTACGTTTCTCTGACAAAGACTATGGTAGTTACTAAGCAACCAAAAATCCGAGCGGTCAATATGACAGTGTATGGCCAAAGTAGGTAAAAGTGATTGTATTTTCTTTGTCTTTTGTGTAATGTATATAAAAACAATTTTAAATTAAAATACAGACTCTTTTAGGAAAAGTCAGGCAGCAGCAGGATTGTATTTTTTATAAGTTATTACACATATAAATTTCAAAACGGTCAAAATGACCGTCATGGTCGTTTTAGTGTTAATGTACTTTCCCCTTAAAACATATTACGGCCGCCGCGTAAAAATAACCGTGAACATATTTACAGTATAAGAAAAGAACCATTTTTTAAAATAAGTGTTCAATAATCGTAATCGAGGTAACTTGTTTGATTAATCGTGATTATGATTTTAGCCAAAATCGTCCAGCCCTAAGATGCAGATTCATTTGACAATATCTGCTCTGTTGCTGCTTCAAAGGAAATGACATGTCAGCAATCCTTATATATAGTATATATACAATATATTGTGCTTTCCTGTAGAATCTGCTGCGAAGAGGAATTTGGAAATAGTGTTGGCAATCGTTTCTGAAGTATCAAGAATTGTTCTCATAATGAAACAGTGAGATAATAGGTTCTTTTTTTTCAGGCTAGTAACCCAAATGTGTTTTTTTTTTAACTATGGCTTTTCATACATTCTTATACTTTTTTTATTGTTAATGTCTTTCAATTTTCTGTTTAGAGTGTGTCTATCTTAAGCAACAGAGTGTGTAATCTTGTCTTTACCTTATTGATTTTAGATGTAAACCATATTGTTGCACAGCAACTCTCTTCTCTTTTGCTCTTTTTCTCAGATTAACATTCACAGTTGAAATATAATGGTATTCACCTTTGCACAATAGTGCGATTGAGCATATTTTTGTTACTGATAGTTTAAATGATAAGAAGGATAACAAAAATAAGAAGTTTAAACCTGTTTAGGAATTAAAGGCAGAGCTGAGATCAGTTCTTCGGTGAGCGAGTTGCACAAAAATTGTCGCAAGAGCCTATCAGTGTTGAGATTCTCCTGAAATCACTAATGTCCTGACGTTAAATCAGAAATGGAGGAAAGAAATATTGTAGCTGCGTATCTGGGATTTCCATAACATGTACAAAGCAGCAATAGTGGTTATTTCGGCCATGGTTGATAACAGAAATAAATGGTAGAAAGAAATGTTGGTATCCATATTGAACCCCTTCTCCTCTTTGGCACGTCTCAAATAAAGACATAGTCCCGTGGTCAAACTGACTTTGTGGATCCCTTTAGTTTTTTTCTTGTGCAGATATAAATTCTATATACTTTACAGTTTGGAGGGGGGGGGGGTTGAAAGTAACCCGACAAGTGGGACCAAAAAATCTACCGGGAAATTTCGTAGACCACGGGGGGAATGAATGTTCAGATGGTGAATGAATGAACAACACACAGCACAGCAACACGATCCCAAATCCCTTTTTTTGCTTTTGAATCTGACCATCTCAGCGTCACCGTTCCATTTTCTTTTTTGGCTTTCCATCATCAGACTCACACACTGTTAACATAGACTTCCAAACGTGACAAAGAAAAAAAGAGGTGTTCGATGGCTTTACATCATAGGCCGACCAGGGCTATGCCATTTGGGGAGGGGCCACTCACTGATCCCCCTATATTTCTGAAAATCCAAGACATGGTTGTGACCGTTAGTGCTTTCTGATTAGCCTGTGTTTGTATTGAAATAAGAGGCTGCTGCAGCCCGCCGTAAGGGTTAAGCAGAGGCTGCACAGTTTGACCAGCGGGCAGCGCTGCCTTGCCGCGCGGCCGGATCAGTGTTGAATATATCTTATCACAACGGCCCTCGCGGCCTCGAAACACTACCGGCCCACTGGGAAAAGTCCAGACTCCACCGATTGCCACTCCGCCTCTGCTGACAAGCAAGATGGTTTGTTACACAGAACCATCTGAGAAGCCTTCATTGGAAACTGTTAGAAAAAGGGTAGGCACTGTCAAAAAATATCTGGCAGGTGATTGGATGAACCATCCGTCTATCACATCCGCTATTGTTGTTTTGAACGAACAGTCGTGGCCGTCACACAAACCTAAACCATGGCCGTAGCTGCCAGTAGCTCCTCAGCAGGCACATCTTAACATAGGCGGAAATCACAGGGGGGTCGGGGCGTCAGAACTGAGGGTTGTCCTCATTAAAAATATCATTAAAACCGTTAACCGCTGTGTAATTTTAAATATAAACATAAAATAAGTGTGTAAGTAGTAAAACAATTGCAGACGGGGGGAAAAAAAGTGTTTTAAGTTAAGAGACATTCTCAGTCCCCCCTCCCTTGCCTCACAGTGGTTTAGTCCACTGCCTGGTTTCCTCCGGTGGGACTTGCATCAGCAAGTAGCCTGGCAAGGCTGTTTTGTTCACTTTAAACATGGATAAAGTTATTTATTCTCTAATGCAGATGATGCAGAGTCATTATTAAATTAGTCATGACAAAAAAATTATGTATTTTTCCATGTTAGCAATTATAACATTACTTAGCTTGTTTGGTAGCTTGATGGATGTTAATTAGCTAGCTAACTTGCTAATTCCACCCACCGAGCTTTCATGCTACACACTGGTTAGAGAAAATGAGCCGAACAAAGTCAACTCATCTGGCGAAAGTGTTGTGCTTTTCCACACTGTGACAAGAGTGTTTGAATGAAACGTTAAGTTGTTAAACTTTCCTAATTTAGTGGCCTGCCGGCTGGCTAGTTAGTTTGCTTGCTAGGAGGCTCAGGTCTCAGTTCAGCATTGTCAAGTTTTATTGCCCCCCCCTATCTGTTGAAAATGAAATGTATGCCCATGCGCAGATTGTATACGCCCTCAACTGGTGGAAAGAGGGTGGATTTGTTTTTCCGGATTCTCTATAGTTAACAGATAACTGGAGGAGCTACTCGAGTACAGGTTGATTTATGTGGTTTTAAGTGGTGGGAGCAGGCTGAAATACAGTTTTTCGTTTAGATAATTGAAAGTATTTGTGTGTGCAGTTTGAAATTAAATCTATAATTAGTATCAAGAAAAGGATACTATATACTAGAAAATTGGTACCCTGAATTCCATGCACCTGTTACTAATAGTGCTCATTAAGATTCAGAAAATGTTCTCTGTACACCTTGTTTCCTGTCTACCATCCCTGTGCCAGGCATATTTTGTTTATATAGGATATAACTTTTGGGAGTGATACTTCTTATCAGCCTTTCACTTAAACCATACGTGGCTGCCAGGATCTCTAAAAGCTTAAACTCCAATTTTGAGCTAGAAGAATTGCATTTATTTGTTCTCATCAAAACAATAGGCTTTGTTGGCAAATTTCTTTCATTGGCAAACAATGTAAAATGCACTGAAACTGTAGAAATGCCAGTGTTCTCAGAATGCTCTTGCTTGTTACAGTAATTATGCTATTTATACCAGTCTTACAGTAAGGATGGTAATAAAATAGTGATGCTAAAATGCTACTCATACCAGTTTTCATATCAGCTCCTCATTTCCTTAAAGGAACACGCCAACTTATTGGGAGTTTAGCTTATTCACCGTAACCCCCAGAGTTAGACAGGTTGATACATACAAGTCGATACACGGTTAGAAGATGGCTGCGTCTCATGTTACGTTGTTTTTTGTACATGCTGTGACTCTACAAATCACAACATGTAAATAGGAACATGTTGGCGTTATTTTGTCACTTATTCGGAGCAGTAGGCTAGTTGGAACCAGTTACCTGCATGTTCTGTGCTAGGCTAAGGTACCGGTGGAACCGCCAGACACCGCTACAACACGCACACACACGAGAAGGGCATGTATCGACTTGTCTTACTCTGGGGGTTACGGTGAATAAGCTAAACTCCCAATAAGTCTGCGTGTTCCTTTAAGTGTTTCCTTTTTATTTAAAAGGCACTTGTGGGTCAGCAGCCTGTGCGCACTTTTTTCTCTCCTCATATTGATTTGAGATTGAATCCTCAGTGTTTGCGAGCTAATTAACCATAACTGCAACAATTACAGTAAGCCCCGAGCAGCAGGGCTATTGAGCTGCTGGTACGCTAACAGGCCTGTGTAAATGTAATCCAATATTTGTTGTGTGAATACTAAACCATTTGCAGGTCACAGTGGGCCTGGGTGCTGCTGCAAAGAACCCTAATCCAGGTTTATGCACGCGTATATTCAATTGACTCACACAGTAATGTGTTGGCTAAAACACACATTAAGACAACACACACACAAATATATGAATAGAGATCAGCTGCACGCAAAAAAAAAATCATGTTTTTTTTCTCTCTTTCTCTGCTTTTGTCTAGCTCTCTTACTCTCTCACACACACACACACACACACCAACTAGGATATAAAGCAGCTTGATGCTAAGGTAATAACATAACCAGGCCATGCAGCGCTGCTTTCTAGAGCAAGGAGAAATATTTCTGACATATTCAGTGTTTGTGTCTGGTGAACAGGAGTGGGCTCATCCTCTATAAGTGACTGTTAACGTGTTGTGTTGTCAGCTTGTTCATTCGCCTCTGATGAAGTGTGTGTTTTTCCTGTGTGTTTCTGTATGATATTCTACACTCTCCATCCCAGAGAAAAGGCCAAGCATTGTCTGAGTGGCTTGCCAGCAGTAAAATGCTAGATTTCATTTACTGAACTGTCAACATGTCACTCATAGCAGCAGGATTTCTTGGACTTACAGGTCACTTAATCAGTCACTCACTCCAACACAGTCTCACTCCCTACTCGTCAAATGTATGACGCATGGTCAAAGGGCCCTTGCGTTATTTTTCGACGAGGGGGTCCGTCAGATAGACATTCATGTTAATCCCTCACCGTCAGATATCGACGAAAGAAAAAACACGCCCCTTTAACTCGAAATCTGTGACAGTTTTATTATTGGTATTTTTATCCCAATAACCGCTGTTTTAATCAACATTTATTCACCAGATCTTATTATGGTTTATATGTATTTCTCTTAATGTTATTATTTTGGTCTATTTCGGCCAGGGAACCTGGGTTGCTTTTTTGTTTATTTATATTTTTAAAACTATAACGCTAGATCTATCAACATTTATTTAGATGTTATCATGGTATTCATTTCTTTATTTTAATAGTATTATTTCAGACTTATTACCGGTGAAATATTACAGTATGCTGTAATACAGAACACGATATGATCCAAGCTGGGCACACGCAAAGCCGATTTCCCACAATGCAATGCAGGCATTCATTCACAGAATCGGGCAGCGATCAGCGGGTCTTTAACGCCAGTATCGCTTCAATATACATATATATACTCAGTATTTGTATCACCAGCAACAACACGTTGCTCAGCTTTGTTCCAGTAAGTTATGCATCGTAATAACATTTAAAAACATCCGCGGAAGTGACGTAGTAATTACCGCTCCTCGTCTGTGAAAGAATGTTGCACGTGAGAATTTACACAATAAAATACCAATAATGAAAAAATAGTGTTTTATGCTAAGCACTTTGATTTGCCTTATATATACACTATATAAAAAAACTACAGTTGAGTGTTTAGAAATACAGTCTAATGGCTTGTTTGACTAATTTTCATTTGTTTTGACTTGTACTGTTGTGAAAAACAATAAACTATATACAAAGAGAAGCATTTTAAAATAGTTATTTAAATTTTTTTTCTTCTAATTTTGCAGTTGATGACTATTAATAGCCAATACTAAAGGGAAAAACATGAGCATATTTATGTATGGAACTTAGTTTGATTGAGTATCACACTGCATTATTAGTTGTTTTAAATAAATGACTTTTTTGAAATATCAATTTATGGTAGGCCTAACATAATTATTATATTCAGAAGATGATCCTCATATCAGTCACCATGGTAACAGCTTGTAGCCATCCCAACCTTTGTAGCCTTTACTGAGACTACCCTTTCAAAACTAAGAAGGGACCAGTTTTAGGAAGCATTTTCAGGAAATTAAAAAGATAATCAGATTGTTGCTGAGGTTTTTGTTCACAGAGTAAGATGTATATAGCTTTGTATGGGTATGTGTACATATACAACATGTGTTTTGGCATTTTGGGCACACTTCTACCTAAGCCTATATACTGCACAGACACAACTCACACATCTCATTCAACCATTTCACAAGCTGAGGAAAGGGTCGTGATATGGGTCAGAGGATATCAGAGGTCATAAATGATGAACCAGTCAATCAACTCTGCTCCTATAGGCACCTTGGTGTTCATATGGACAACACCTGGCTGGAAAGCCCGTGTTCAAAGTGTGTTATCATTTAGCGCAGACACTCACTGTGAATCAGAGGGTTTATGTTATACAAGGCTGCATTACAGAGCATATTAATATATATGACTGTCATGAAGGTTGTGAAGAGGAATAGAAACCAGTCTCTCCAGGCAAGCACAAAGAGTCTGATCTATCTTTATTCTCCATGCCAAGTATATGAGCTCTTATCCTCTGGCAAAAGATGGGTAAACTTAACATTTCTGGCCTAATATATTAATTACTATATTCAGAAGATGATCCTCATATCAATCATCGTAGTTACAGCTTGTAGCCATATAGCCTTCAAAATTAAGAAGGGACTAGTTCACAGAGATGCAGCTTTGTTTGGGTATGTGTACATATACAACATGTGTTTTGGTGTTTTTTTCACAAACTGGGTATCAGAGGTCATAAATGATGAACCAATTAACCAGCTCTGCTCCTATAGTTTATGTTATACAAGGCTGCATTACAGAGCATATTCATATGTCAGAAAGCATGACAATATCTAAAAACATCTCATTTAAATTGTGGTTGTCAGGTGACTGTCATGAAGGTTGTGGAGAGGAATAGAAACCAGTCTCTCCAGACAAGCACAGAGAATATGGTCTGATCTTTATTCTCCATGCCAAGCAGCTCTTATCCTCTGCTGGCACCCCAATGTAAACTAAATATTTCTAAACTATAGGCCTAATTTGGACCTACCTCAATTAAAACTTTAAATAATGTTGTTTGAGGCTGCAGGGGAATAGCTTCATGATGTATTATATGGTTGTGTGTTGCTCTTGTCACTATTTGTGAAAGATGAACAACAGATTGTTGCTGTGTGATGTGCTAAATATCACTTTGTTTATGTTTTTTTTATTGTAAGTCATCATCTGTATAATAAAACAATATGTCAAGCGTTATGTGTGAAGCATTTGAACTCAAGGCAGATATCCCTCTGGGGACAATAAAGTATCACCTGCAACATGGTCTCCATGATATGTAAAAATTAAAACGTTGTCGTAGGACTATAGCAAACACATCGTTGGAAAGGTCTCAACCTGGACAGTAACATATGTCAGTCTGAAGAGGATACATTACTCCTGCTTTGAAATATTGACCTCTGAACCTTGAACCCAGTACATGTTTGAAGGCTTGTCATTTAGCAACAGAAGGTGCTACACACATAATACCAGCTGTTATAGAAAGCGCTGGACCTCAGCTGTCATGTAGATATGGTCACCAAAGTTTACCCACTGTAAGCACTGTCAAAAGTGGTAATACGCTATTTTCACCTGCTTACGATTATATTTTTAAAATCTGATGACACCAGTGTGTTCCCCATCCCCAAAAACCACAGGGTGTATCCAAAATTATACACTACAAACTTCTAATTATGAGAAATATACCAATATATATACAACTACAACTCCCATAAGAGACGACACAGAACCTGTTACAAAGCTTGTGTATTTGTAGTTCTTCCGGCGTGGTTGGGAGGACATGTTCGACTCCTGTGCTTCTGCTGTCATTCCATTTCAGATTGCCGCCGCACTGCGTCACTTCCGGAGTATTCCGCGGATATTTTTAAAAGTTATTACGGTGCATAACTTACTGGAACAAAGCTGAGCAACGTGTTGTTGCTGGTGACTAAACCACTGAGTATATATATGTACATTGAAGTGATACTGTCGTTAAAGACCAGCTGATCGCTGTCTGATTCTGTGAATGAATGGCCGCATTGTGGGATATCGGCTTTGCGTGCGCCTAGCTCGGATCATATCATGTTCTGTATTACAGCATACTGTAATATTTCACCGGTAATAAGACTGAAATAATACTATTAAAATAAAGAAATGAATACCATGATAACATCTAAATAAATGTTGATAGATGTAGCGTTATAGTTTTAAAAATATCAATAAACAAAAAAGCAACCCAGCTTCCCTGGCCGAAATAGACCGAAATAATAACATTAAAAGAAATACATATAAACCATGATAAGATCTGGTTAATAAATGTTGATTAAAACAGCTGTTATTGGGATAAAAATACCAATAATAAAACTGCCACAGATTTCGAGTTAAGGGGGCATGTTTTTTCTTTCGTCGATATCTGTCGGTGAGGGATTAACATGAATGTCTATCTGACGGACCCCCTCGTCGAAAATTAACGCCAGGGTTCCTTGACCATGCGTCATACATTTGACGAGTAGGGAGTGAGACTGTGTTGCTCACTCACATATCCAGTTTGTTTTCAATATTGGTTGCTTTTCATATGGCGCCATAGATATTTTTCAAAATGTAAGCTCTTCAGCAGCTGAAAACTAAGCTCTTGTTTTGCCAATTGATTCCCCACCCCTTCCCTTCACAATTTTAAGTGGGTTTGTAATGAGTCTGAGGATTACAGAATTTACTCAGCACATTGAAGGCTATGTAAACTTTCCATTCAAGTGAGAAAATGGGAAAATCAGAGTTACAAGCTTTTCATGCATCATCATTAATATATTCATACACTGGCTCTGAGCCAACTGTTACTGCTACTCTGCAGTCAACTGCAAAACGCAACACAGCTTTGTTAATAATCTCAGAGCACTTGGCAATGCAATTTGAAATGGCATGGCTTTGCAATAATCTTTAAGAGGCACTTGAGTCCAACTTGTCAACAGAACAAAACGGTGTAGTGCAGAGTGGGACTTATTAGTATATGGTATATGGTAGGATGTCATGCTGAATGCTGCTATCTCTACTCCCACTAGTGAACTTCGGTTCAGTCGGCCTCCGCAATAGCTCACTGTGCAAAGTGTCATCAGTGGTTCCCCAGTCTATATCCAAGACATTCCACTTCCGGGCTTGCTCCGTTGCCGCCGGAAATTCTGCCGGATTTAACTGTTTTTGGCCGGATATCCAGTACCTTCCGCTTTCTTTGTGTTGTAATTCTAAACTCCGGTTGATTTATGAGGACTATGGTTAACTGCTCCTCAGATCTCTGCATGGTAAATCCAGTCAGCTAGCTAGACTATCTGTCCAATATATAAAAAGGTATAATATAAATAAATAATGCAAGGTTCCGAGGCACTACTAGCAAGGCATGTAAAGCTTTGTAAAAGGACTGACAGGTAAATGTAAAGCAGATGATGAAGCTACACCAAACAGCACAACTACCAAAACAAAGGAAAGAAAATACGTAGTGGTGACCCCCCAATTTGATCCAAGGATATGACTGCCAATCTCCCAGTTGAGTTTCATTATGTGTTGTTGTTGGGTTAACATAGGTTATCAGGTTAATCAGCTCAGTGTTTCCCTACCAATTCTAGTTGTCCAATATGTAAAAAAGTTGACTATAATGAGCAAAATCAGCAGTTGAGAAATGAATCATCCAACAGCTTCTCCTTTTGGAGAGTCGCAGGGGAGCTGATCCCAGCTGACATTGGGCAAGAGGTGGGGTATACCCTGGACAGGTCGCCAGCCAATCACAGAGCTGACACAAAGAGACAACCATTTACACTCACATTCCCACCTACGGGCAATTTAGGGTCACCAATTAATATAATGCATATCTTTGGATTGTGAGAGGAAGCCGGAGAAAAACCCACACAGGACAAGCCAGCTGGTTCAAACCCAGAACCGTCCTGCTAGGAGGCGACAGTAGCGGTGTAGTCTATGTGATACACAGTATACCCACTAAGAAAGCTCCAGGAATTTCATATACCCACTTGGAAAGGCCCAATGACATGAAACAACATACTTTCCATTATATTTTTGATATATTTTGAATTGTCATATGTGTTTTTCTTCTTCACGCTAAATAAAGGTATTTCCACCATAAATTGGTGCATAAAAGTGTATCCAAATACAGGAAATTAAGTCGTTGATGCTCAAAACTTCCCTGGGGGAGGACACCCAAACCCCCCACTATGATATGCCACCCCCCCAAATCCAGATTCTGGCCAATATAACAGTATAATAACAGTGTACCCACTACAATACATTAGACTACACCACTGGGCGACAGTGCTAACCACTGTGCTGAGTTGAGAAGTTGAGAATTTAATTAGTAAAAAATCAAAGCTTTCTGGTTATTGATTTATTTTTTTAAAGACCACAGAAATTATAAAAAGTGTTAGATTCATTGCTATTGGACGATGGTAAGCCACGGTGAAGGCATCATTTGAATGCATGTGATCCGCAGCTGCAGGCCACCACACAGATGCAATCAGAGCCTGTTGTACCTCCCATAATCACTCCAAAATGAACAATGTCTATGGTGATTTTCAGTTGTTTTAGGTTAATTTGTTTGATTTCTGGGCAATTTTTGAGTTCTTGGGTTAGAGTTGCCTGACCTAGCATGGTGAGAAAGGACCTGATGTCCGCTAAGTTGTTCTAGTGGGTGTCTGACCTGCAGCGGGCTAGTAACCTCTTACAGGTCTGGGGGCAGCCTAAAGTAGTACAAATCAAATAAAACAAGGCCCAAAAAAACAAAGAAAAAAGGAAAAACAAACAAATCAAAATAAACCAAAAAGTATCAAAGAAAATGAGAATAAATTAGAAATAGATAAATAAATAAAACGTACCCATGTAGCCCCTGCAGTACTGCAAAGTAACCCTAGGGGTACTAGTACCTAGTGATAGCCAAATGAAGCTTCATAAGGCTCTGTGAACCATTTTCTTTACTTTCTGAGTCCATTATATGGCGCTCTTGGTTTAGAGAAAAAGGCTCAAGGAACGGCAATTCAGTGTGCTTTCAACCCTTTGTTGAACAGAGATCGCCATCTAGTGGGCTCAGAAAATTCCTCACAAAGCTTCATTTTGCCATCACTACTGGTACCCCCATTTGAAAAAAACTCTCTTAGCACACACAACTCCCATACACACACATACACCTACTCACTTGCATTAGTAGTAACAATCTAAATGTAAAATCTCAAATTCAATTACTTAAGCTCATCTGTATTTCTATACTTTTAGTCTTTTGGTTGTTGTTGTTGTTTCTCTCTCTTGCCTTGTCACCTCTCATAAACCAGTATGTTGTCTGACCTGGCAGCTGTGCAGCAACTTGGTATTTGGTACCTGTGGGCCCATTACTGCCTGCCAACCCAACAGCTCAGTGGCAACGGATGAGTTTAGACAGCTAATCAGGCAACGTAGTGCAGGCGACCTATCACTTACGCAAGAGTAGAGACTCTGTCACTTTTCTGCTCTTCTCTCTCTCTCTCGACTTTTGACTCGTGAGAGGGAATATTTCCTTGAGAAAGTGACCTTCTCAGTGTTGCATCTCACTGCCATCGCAGCTCCTTGTGCACACTTTCTGCATTTTTCATATAAAACTGAAGGTCCTCCGTACAAATTATGTTTTATTTGCATGTAATAGCTTACAAATATGGAGGTCTTTTCTTGCCAGTGCTTGCAAAGCAGTTTATGGTATTTTGGAGTCACATAATTACAGTCAAGCAAATGTTTTTTTGTGGTATGCAAAACTTTTAAATTAATTTCAAAATTGTTTTACCAATAAATCATTGAGTTTAGGGCACAAACCTAAAGTAAATGCATAATATATATTATTCCCAACAAAACACACATTTGCACGTTGCAGGTTTGCTTGAAAGAGGACAAATCCCAACTTTTCAGCAGACTGTCTTAGCAAACTCAATATGTGTAACACAAAAGCACTACATTTACAAATTTCTACATAAGTTGGCTTTTTGTTGGACAATACTAAATCAAAATTAAAGCTGCAAGCAGCGTTGGACGGGCCCTCGCGCCTCTGCGCGCGTCGGGGTTACTGGCGGACGCCGCTCCTTGCGAACGTGCATTTGCGCGGCACTCAGACACTGCAAATCGTCACCAATGAAAAGGGAACTCCCTCCCGAGTTCAATGATACCTCACACAAGACCCTACATCGTACAGTTCATTAGCTGTGAAAGGGGGTGTGGCTAAATCATGGGGGGTGGGCCAAACCATGACCAATGAAAACGGAACTCTGTTGAGTTCAATGATATCTCACACAATAGTGTACAAGAAATGGGTCATTAGTTATTAAAGGGGGCGTGGCTTAAGCATATGGGGCGGGGCAAATCATCACCAATGAAAGGGGAACTCTCTGCTGAGTTCAATGATACCTCACACAAGACTCTACATCATACAGTTAATTAGCTGTGAAAGGGGGCGTGGCTGAATCATAGGGGGTGGGCCAAACCATGACCAATGAAAACGGAACTCTGTTGAGTTCAATGATACCTCACACAAGACTCTACCTTAAAAGGTTCAAAAGCCATAAAATGGGGCGTGGCCTGAGTAAGTGGGCGTGGTTACATTATAGGGGCCGGCTCAGTACCACAAGTAGATCATACATTCTAAGTTTCATGTAAATCGGATGATGTTTGTCATGTAAGGCTAATTTCCTGTTGCCAGCGGGGGGGCGTTATGACCAAAAGTCAATATTGGCCTGTATATGGCCTCAGGACTGGACTCTTGTTGATTGTAGGAAATTTCAAGCAGATATGACAATGTACACTGTAGTTACAGCCACTTTTTCGTTCATCGTTAAACACTCAAAATGGCCGCCACGCCACGCCCACACCGTTTGACGAAAAGTTTCTTTTCTTTTCATCTTTAAGGTGTTGAGACGGTACAGACCAAATTTGAAATCCATCGGATGAAATCTCTAGGAGGAGTTCGTTAAAGTATAGCAACTTGACTTTTAGGCCTACTTCCTGTTGCCACTAGGGGGCTCTATGACTTTGAGTCACTTTTTTCCTGTAAATGTACTCAGAGTTAGAGTCTATGAAAAGTTTTGAGCCAATTGGACAATGTACACTCGAGTTACACCCACTTCCTGTTTTGATGGCGAAACGCACAAAATGGCCGCCCCGCCACGGCCATGTCCTATGACGAAATATTTTTCTTTTAATAACTTTTCATCTTTAAGGTGCTAAGATGGCACAGACCAAATTTGAAGTTGATCGGATGAAATCTCTAGGCGGAGTTCGTTAAAGTACGACGTGTAAATGGCCAAAATCGCAATCATTTCGAACTTTGAATTCCAAATGGCAGACTTCCTGATGGGTTGAGGATATGGCTCCAATGACGTTTTTTGTACGTCTTGACATGCTACATATGTTTACCAAGTTTTGTAAGTCTACGTTAAACGCACTGCAGGGGCCCAATTTTTTTAAGTTTGTAGGGGGCGCTAGCGAGCCATTTTTGCGCGCCTATTCCCGAAACCCTTAAAATACGTACATTTTCACCAGACTTGATGCGCCCGCCAATTTTGGTGAGTTTTTGAATATGTTAAGCCCCTCAAAAAGGCAATTCATTTGCCGTAATAATAATAATTCCTTCAGTTTCAATAGGACCTTTGCCGCTGTCGGCGCTCGGGCCCTAATAATTCCTTCAGTTTCAATAGGGCCTTCGCCGCTGTCGGCGCTCGGGCACTAATTATGATATAAATGAAAATTAAATTCTAGCTCCATGAAAGCATATTGTAGGGGAGACCTCAACGTGGATTTTATTCAGCGGCATTTCTTTATTTCTGTCCCCCTTAATCTCCATTCCGCGAGGCCTGTTCCAAAGCCAGATAAGGGAGGAAACAACCTCGGCTTACATTGTATCAGACAGAGGGGGGGGAACTAATCGCTGTTTTCACACAAAAGCCACACATATACAACAAATGTAGACTAAGACTACAGCTTTTTCTTCATAGCCGCCACAAATATGTGCTACTGGTACTACAATATATTGCACCTATGTCATGCATGTCAAGACACATAATGTTCATTGGCTTTATGATAACCGCAATCAATATAAAGAGCACTGCAACAAAGGCAGTCGCTAAATAATGGTATTCATTTTACACAACCGTTTAATTAAGCCAACAAGTACAGCAGCAGCCACAAAACAGTATAAGTCACTTCAAGTCATTTCAACATTTAACATTTAAACACTTAAAAACAATATTAAAATAAAAAAAGTAATTATATATTTGTTTCATTGCAAAAGAAAAATAGGCTATCAAATATATTTCTTAACTGCTGTTAACTTGCTAGTCTTAACTTTGCACTAGCAAATATCTATATCGATGAGGACTGGCGTGTGTTAAATCAGCCGTCCTACACAGAGTATGCCAGGTAGACACACAACCTTGCAGGTGGATGCACTTGAGAGGCTCGGACATACGTTCTGCAGACGACTTGTGTCGGTCGCACAGATGCACAAGTGTTCAAGGAAAGTGTCTGCATGTGGCCACAACATGCAGGGAACATTGTGGCTGCTAGACCGGTACTAGTCTCGCATTGCCAGACCTTCCTCCACAGCGCTGCGGAGGAGGGTCTGGCTCCACACAGCATTCCGGGATGGGAGCGAAATGTGCTCTGGTTTATTGGCATGTCTTTAAACCAATCACAATCTCGGGAAAGTACTTGTTTTGGTGGAACATGTGTATGTTCAAAAGTTGTTTTAGTTGTGCAACAGAAAACTCAGATTCAACAGATAGTCTATGCTAGCTGTCTGGATTTACCCTGCAGAGATCTGAGGAGCAGTTAACCATAGTCCTCAGAAATCGAGTTTAAAATCTTAACACAAAGAAAGAGGAAGGTAACGGACATCCGGCCAAAATGCGGGACCCCCGGCGGAATTTCATTGTACCGGTCTAGTCCATTTTCATATGAATGGAGTGAACAAAGTGCCGGAGAGTTTAAAGAGAGGCTATCATAGATCAATAGCTGAGTTGCACCATGTTTAAACTTGCTCAGCTGGAGTATAAACTGCTCCACAAAAGAGGAATGGTTTGCAGATAGTTATGAAACACATATCAATATATTAAAATGCAGGTAGCTTATTTTCTGGTTTGCGAATAAGCTACCAAGCTTGGTTACAAACAGTTAGTAAATAAGGCTAGTTAGAAGAGCTGGCTGGAATGTGAGAGGTTAGCTCAACAGCTATAGCAGTTTATCTACTAACTCCTATGTCTCCAATTTTGCTTAGACATCTTTAGTGAGGCTGGACTCAAGTTCTTCCACACCAAACTTTAAAAGCATTTCTTGTGCGCAGGTACACTGCCATGTTGAAACATTGAAACCTTCCCCAACCTGATGCCACAAAGTTGGAAGCACATGGTTGTCTGAATATCATCATGTGCTGGAGCATTACAGCTATAGTTTCTGTCCCATGACAGACTATATGACAACAGTGACAACAGTGTTGTCGTCATTGCTTAGAATTCTAAGCAATGACAACAACACTGTCCACGCATCCACATGACGCAAGCCTTCGGTGATCGCACAGCAACCCCACCAAGCAGTTGCAAGTAGCGTTTATCCCGTAAAATCAAGAAGGACACGACAAAAAACATTATGGACTCTTCAGAAGAGGTAATTATGTCCTCTTTGTCACCAAACTGAACGCTGCTGTTGTCCTTTCTCAGCGGTGACGTAAAACACATGCCTCGAGCAAAAGTCACCGGACTAAACCATTTTGTAAACAGCCATACTTAGAAATACAGAGAGAGTCTTGTGGAGCTGATAGGCTTAATTAGCTTTGTATCAACTCATTTGGCAATGGCTTGAAAGCAGCATTCATTAATAATTAATAGTTGCACACTACTATAGCTTTAAGATTCCATGGCTACGTGTGTCCAATTACTTTTGGCCATATAGTGTATGAAGACAGCCTAACTGCTAAAGAAGAAGCATTTATTGAAGTTAAAACTGCTGAATTAATGAAGAAACATCTTAGAAATGCACAAAACAACACAACAGAAGGGCAAAGACTTGGTTGGCGTGTTGTGATCAAACAAAGATATGTTGTAGAAAAAAATATATCTCTGTTGATTTTATGTGATATGAGAGGAAGAAGCTGTCATATAGTCTGTCTAGTAATTACAAGACAGTGAAGAGAAGGAGCTGACATGAAGAAAAAGCAGGAGGAGGAGGAATAAGCTGCTCCAGTGAAGATGTTTACAATGACTACAATGATCTGTCAAAAGCATTTGCTTACACTTCAAACTAATTTCCTCATTCTCTGCCTTCCCCTCATCTTTCTCGTCTGTCGCTATATATCTCTTATTTATCGTTTTCTTCTCCCTGCACCTTTGGCACTTCATATTCCAGCTCTCAACATGAATTCACAACACAAACAAGTTAAGCAGGCAGTCGCCGCGGAGGCAGCATTTTTTTTTAATCATGGTCCAGTGAAAAGCTTTAACAACTATAACTTTGTTTAAGGCACTTTTGAAAACTTTGTCACATCATCAATCTCAGATGAATGACTGTGCAACGATTTAATCAGGGCAATATGAAAACTCACAGGGAAACAATATTTATCATACCGTCTCTGGTAAAAAAAAAAATTAATCTATCTATAGTTTAGATCAGTTACAGGCTAGTCTGGCTCAATGGATGTATATGATGGAATAAAGCCCGACATCCCTCCCCTTTCGCTATCTCCACTATCTATTTTGCAAGGGCACAATTGCTGAAGCTGGGACATAGCGCTGCCCAGGATGGTTGTGTTTGGTTTAGGCCAATCACAATCACAAAGCGTTTTTCCACTTATCCCAGAATAGATAAGGGCTGTAGCCAGCAGTGTTGTAGTACTCGAGATTGCTCTTGGTCTTAAGTCCGGTTATGAGACCACTTTTCGAAGTGGTCTCGGTCTCATCTCAGAATTGACCGCATTTTTCCTTGGTCTTGTCTCAGTCTTAGATAAAGAGGACTCAGGATTATATTTTCCAGACCGGTCAACACAACTGCCTTTTGATTAATTTATTAAGGCCTTTCTCATGATATACTTATGGCAATTAAAGAGGTGAATGAAGAAAAATCTATTTGTTTCTTGGGGGTGTTTTTTATGGGAATGTGGATCTTTCAGATCAATTTGAAGAGTGCCTATGGTTAGCATTTTCCACATTTTATCATGTCATGCAGTGGTCTCGTCCTGGTCTTGACTCAGTCACAACCCCTCAAAGTCTTGGTCTTGTCTCGGTATTGATACACTATGGTCTTGGTGATGACTTGGTCTCGGTTTAGGTGGTCTTGACTACAACACCGGTAGCCAGACCATACTCCAGCACTGACACAGCGCTGTGAAGATAGTTCTGGAAATGAGAGACTAGTTAGAGGCTAACATGTTAGCAATAAGCTCACCCGCTACAGTAGTTTGTCAAATGGCCCTTAAGTAGTCACTCTAGCACCACCTATTTTGTTAATATATTAGCTTGACCTAACAGATACATAATAATACATAATACATGACATGCCAAAATCAGGGGTGGGTTTAGAAACGTTTCAATGGGGTGGTCACTCAAATTTAAAGCCCTGTTGTTGGAAATAGTAACAGTGTTACAGTGTAATAAATGTCAAATAAACAAATGTAAATATTCTAATATGAAATCATATTTTTTGTTCCAAATAGCCTAGAGCCATTGACAAATTATCATGTCTTTGTATTTATTTGTCCATGTCGTTTTATGTCTCTTTGTGGTCATTTTGCTTCTCTTTGTAGTCATTTTGCGTTTCTTTAAGACCAGGTGTTACCATTCCAGAAGATTCCAGGAGAGATTCCAAGTACACGGGTCCAATTCCAGGAACCAAGTCCCAGAGCCCTGAGTTCTCCAAAGTGGGTTTGACTCTCAGCCCAATATTCCCCATTTGCAATGCAATAAACTAGCCGGCCGTATATGTGCCAGAACTGGCTCAGGTTTCGTCCTTTCGTTTCCAGAATATACTGTAACTGCATAAGTCGACACTCAACTACGCTGGCTACCTTTTGATACTTGATGGCAGACTCACACTGGAACAGATTTTTCTATTAACATTGTAGCAATTCTTACCATAACCCGAGAGGTCAATAACGCTCGTGGATTGATTATTACTCCTTTAAGTCCTGTCTATCATTGTGGTGTCCTTGGTGCCACAGTCAGTGTGCACAAGCTCTAATCAGACAGACAGCAGCTCAGTGATGCTATTGCTTGAGGTCAGAACACAGTTTATCTCCGTCTTACTCGGTTTCCTTCCCCTCTCCGCTCTTCCTCCCCTTTATGTCTTTATTTCCCTCCTACCTTCCTAGTTGTGCTACCTGTATTCCCTCTATCCTTCATTCCTTATCCCTTTTTTGTCTCCACATTTCCCCAGTTCTTCACACCTCTGCTTAATGTTATATTTTTTCCTGCTAAACCAAATCTTTTTGGTACCTTAACCATAAACATGAGTTGCCTGATCTTAAAGGAGTAGTTCAACCTCTTGTGAAATAATTACATAAAAGTTAAATGAGAAGATAGATACCACTTGTGTGTACTGTAAGCGTGCACACACTTGGAGTTTCAGTCTGCTAGTAGAAAAAAAGGCAACATGTGATGCAGAAATGACAAGCTATCATATGCTAACTTGATATAGCATTTTACATTGCGCTGTATTTCTGCTTTCGGTTAAGATGCAAAACAAAATGATGGTGCGAGCTGCTGTAGGTGAGTGAAAAACTATGCCCAATGCTCAACCATTAATAACTACCTGTAAAGACCCAAAAGTGAAGATCCATCATACTTTTTTCACATTAAACCTCACAAGGGGAAGCTGAATTTTTTTTAATCCAGAATGTCAAAAAACCCTCCTATCCCTGGTCTGGAGAAGCTACAGAGACAACCCGGTACTCTGATGAGCGTCAGGCTGTTACACATCTGTTCTGTTCCCTCCTGCCCTTTCTGAGGTCCCTTATACTGTGTTTTAATGCAGTTCTCATTTACAGATTTGTATGTTTCTGTTGTCAGATAACTAAACGAGGAAGAAATAGTATAGTGATTTAATCAGAGCTCAAATGTCATCCAAGCTGCTGCGATGCAGTGGTACACAGCCGGTATTACCCCCAATTTCCACTGGTTGCGGAACGTCTGCGGATCCGCTCCGGAACGGCGGCGGAGTCATTAGGTTTCCATTAAAGTCAATGTGTTTATTTCCACTGACTGCAGTTCCAACTCCGGCACAGCTCCAGCGATCCTCAGCCCTCCGGAGCAGATACGCAGAGCTTCTATTTTTGCTGGACGCCGGAGAGCTCCGCAGAGTTGTTTCCCCTCTACTCCTCTGGATGGAAACAAACTGTTCTAGATCTAGACACACCCTAATGGCAGCAAATTTTATTTGCAGTCAGGGGGGTCTAGGCACTCTCCGTTGGCTTGCGAGCTGGAAAAACCAAACTCTAGTCAGGCCAATCACATTGTGTATAGAGTCGATGGGCGGGCTTATGGCTGCTGCTGCTGGGAACAGCGGTCTTCTGGAAGACCTGGAGTTAAGCTTTTCTTTGAGAAAAGAACAAAGAACAGCACTTAAAAGTCATTCTTAAAAAAGGAAGATTTGTTCAGAGTTTTGCCGACCGGATACGGCAAAAGTTTAATCTATCAACTAGCTCTGCTACCTTCTTCGTTGCTCTGCCTGGTTGTAGCGCTATCCTATGGTGTACAGAGGGAATTTGAAAGACAACCGTTTATCCCGCCCCTCGGATTGAGCCCTGTCAATGGTGAGTTCCCAGACCCAACATCTTGATGTGGGTCTGGCTTGTCAGGCTAGGGTTAACCTGTTAGATCTCCACAAAGTCTCCTTCTGCCCTTTCCGTAGTCACCTATACTGTGTTTTATTGCACAATATAGTTTATCTCATTTGCAACCCTGCAGGGGAGCTGCAACCAAACTGTGGTGGAAAAGTTGACACTTTTAAGGGCTTTCACTGTATGGTAATCAGACCTGGGACAAATCACTGTCACAAGTCACTATCATATATTCTTATTATGTTTTATATTTGGCATTTTTAGGCCTTTATTTGATAGGACAGCATAGGACAGCTTTTGTCATGTTCCTCATCCATCCATCACACTGAGCATTATGCACTCCTCCCTGCCCAGCTCAGTCTATTCATCTCCTTTTTACTGAAGTGGATGACATTGTATTGTTCCACAGTTGTAGCATCCCTCCCTCTTTCCCTTTCTCTCTGTCCTCCTTTAGCCTTCCTTCCTTCCGTCACTCTCTCTCCGTCACTCTCTCCATTCCTGCCAGGAATGTCAATGGAACATCACTGTCACGCTGTGCTGTGATGCAGCCACCAATTTCGGAAGAACACCCGCTCCGCTTTTGCTGGTGTCTTCCGCACACAAACATCATATGTTTATTCCTGCCCTTTCTTTTTCTGTCTTCCTCCATACTGAGTTTACGCTTCCTCTTCCCTCAGTCTTGTTAGTCAGACATTGAGGGGTTTGGAGTCTCCTCTCGGGGGGGGGGGACAAGGGGCCAATTAAATATTTATGGATCACCATCTATTCAAATTTGACAATGGAGAAAGCCTGTGACCGGAAAACTGACATGACTTGTTTGTGCACAACATGCAGCAGGCGAGGTGCCGTGCTTGTCCTCAGCATGTGTCAGTGTGTGTGTGTGTGTGCGTGTGTGTGTGTGTGTGTGTGTGTGTGTGTGTGTGTGTGTGTGTGTGTGTGTGTGTGTGTGTGTGCGCGTTCACACGTTGGCAGATTATGTTATTGTGATGGACATATTTTTAGGCGGTTGAACCCAGCCTGAGCAGCCTGTCCGAGGAATGAGCAAAGGTTGATCCCTTAATCCCAGAGTACAGATGAAAGTGACAGATAACCCAACAAATGTAACAGATTCTTGAGGCCATGCAGACTACCTGATAACCTTTACAGCCGTTATGCGCAGACACTTCTCAAGATTCTCTTACCACATTACAATAAAACATGGTGAGGCTGGGGTGGCAACAACAAAACTCAATCCCATTTGTCTTCAGGGATAGACATTACCTTTTTCAGGTCAGAAATGGACACAGACTTAACTTTAGAACTTTTTTTAAGTTAGTAGAATTAGGTGTTTGAATGCAACTACCACACATAGAAAAAGAATAGAAAAAAAGTAATCGGCCTGTAAGCAATGCTCGATGGTGTTTTAAGCCCCCAACGTCTCCTTCCAGGCAGCGCTGCGACCGTTGACTTCAAGGCACCTAACCCTAACCTTAACCCTAACTCTAACCATAACCATTGCCTAATCCTAGTGCCTTCCAGGCAGCGCTGCCTGGAAGGAGACGTTGGGGGGCTTAAAACGCCGATAAACGTAAGCAATCTGAGGGGGAACAAGTGTTCCCCTTAGTAAAAATGACAGCATCAGCCATCAAGCTGTTAAAATGCATCTTGTTTGTCAGGAGCAAAGGAGGAAAAAGTTTGATGTTGTGATAGTGTTACACAGGGAGGATGTTGGGTGTTGGGGATGAGTCAATCAAACTTTAGCACAGGAGATCGCTGTTATCGACAGTCAACAATGGTTTCTTTTTACCATTACCACGATCATTCCTTAACCTTAACCAAGTGTGTATTATTGAAACCATGACGACAAAGGCCCCCTAACCTTAGTCCTTTTTAACCCAAACCATTATCTTTCCCCAAACCTAACCAAGTCATGTTTGTGCCTAAACCTAACCATACCTTAACCATTGTGTTGTCAAATCATTCACATCCCAGCTGTGTGCCTTCGGATGATTTAATGAACCCAGAACAGTGTACCAAACTAATCAAATCAACAAAATAACTTCTTTTAACTCATCAGCAGAAAGTCAATATATTTATTTTGATTATTCATGAACAAACTTCTGTTGGAAGCAATTTTCCCTTTGGTTAAGTATATTTTTTGACTATTTTAATGCCTTTATTACCAAGTTGAGAGTCGAAGGATGACAGGAAATGAGAGGAGAGAGAATGACATATAACAAAGGTTCCTGGATAGACGTTGTAGTTTATGGTCAACGCCTTAACCCTAATGCCCAATTTATGGTCCTGCGTTAAATCTATGTCGTAAGTTTGTGCACAAACAGTATATACAAACTGTACGCCGCACCCTACCCAGTAGCCTGACATGCACCTCTAAAAATTGAACTATCCGCTTGGCCGTAGCTTGGTAGCATTGCATTTCCCCCTACTCATTTCCGGGTTCTCCTTCTCCATAAACAACATGAAATCAAGGATAGGGTTAACGTTTTGTGCTACAGCACAGGGGCTGCAGGGCAACTCACCTGGTAGAGCAGGCGCCCATATATAGAGGTTTACTCCTTGACGCAGTGGCCGCAGGTTCGACTCTGCCCTGCGGCCCTTTGCTGCATGTCATTCCCCCTCTCTCTCCCCCTTTCATGTCTTCAGCTGTCCTATATAAATAAAGGCCTAAACTGCCCAAAAAATAATAATAATAAAAAAAAAAAAGAAAGCACAGGGGAGACACTTTTTCTCCGTCTCCATCGCCGGAGAGAGCGACGGGGATTAGCTTCGGAGTGCCGAAGCTAATCCCCGTCGCTCTCTCACTCGCACTACCACACACTCCCCACGCATACACACATGCCGGCTCTGCTATTCTCTTAAAGAGATACGCTAGAACAAGACCTCAGGCCACTTACGTAGGCTCTGTGTACAACCATAAATCTGAATACGCCAAATCCACATCGTACGCTGTGTCGCAAAAGCCTATCAGCGTCTTGCGGACAGACCTTAGAAAGCATGAAGTCAGACTTTTTACAAATTGGCATGATGATGTACTTATTTCGTTCATTGCAATTAAATCACAGTCAAATTTAAACCTCAAGTAACGCAGGAAGAAGCAGCCATCCAGATGCATTTCCTGGAGAAGGTGGTGTAATTCACCACCTGTGAGCTCCTTGGATGATGTTATGAAGCCAGTAACGACAGTGTTTGGACGTATCTGGGACTTCCACAACAGGTACAAAGCAAAGTAGTGGTACAAAATATTGCCTATTTCGGCCATGGTTGATGACGAAAAGAAACACTGTTGGTATCTACACTGGCACGTCTCGCTTGACAAACGCAAATAAGTGATATAAATAACAAATGATGCCAATATGATATGTGGTCAAACCTGCACGAGTAGTGAACACAGCATTAGGCCACCAGGGAGCCCTGGATGACAAATACCCATCCTTTTTTTATTTCAGGGACCATAAGCAACAGCTCCATGGGACAGGATAACAGTCCAGACTTTAACATGATGCTTTAGTGCCTCTTCCCGGCTCAGTGCGCTCTCATAACCAGGTTGGAGGCATACTGTGTTTTGATCAGCGGGCCTCTGTGGGGAACCTGCAACAGACTTAATCCCCCATGATGCACTGCAGCAGAGCTACAGCCTTTTTTTGTGGAGTTTCCAACAGGTGGCATAGTGATACGCATTTCTACTCATCTGCAGTAACAACTATGATGGTTGCGACAGATTCTGCTTCAACTTTGAAATGTTAATCCACTGTGGTAGTAAAGGCTCACATATATATTGCTACACCACGTGTACCTTTTCATCATCAAGGAATTCATCATCTCCTGGAGTCTGGAGCCATTTTGCGACCAAAATTTGAGAGTGTGCGACCGAATTTTACATCCAGTCGCACATGTGCTACCAGTAAATTTGCCCCCTTTTTACACGTTAAACGTCGAAATTTCAGTACCTGAGACCGCGTAAGATCAAGCTTATCTGTCCTTTCTGAAAATTGACAGAGAGCAGCACAAACACACACACTCGCACACACACGCATAGCTGCGGACGGTGCAAACTACGTCGGCTCTGCAGTTTTGTTGAAGTCACAGTAAGTCACGGAAATGCCGATAAAGTGGTGTTAGTGGTAAAGTGTGGTTACAGTTTTTTAAAACTTCACGCAGACAGCGTTTGTTATTAATGGAGAGCCGAAAGCGGTCACGGTGCTGTTGACGTTACACTTCTTAAGCAAGCACAACAGTGGTTTCTGTGCCCTGATGACTGACTGACAGGCTGAGGTTGTAAGGCAAGGCAACTTTATCTCTACAGCACCTTTCAGCAACAAGGCAACTCAAAGTGCTTTACATGAAACATTAAAGAGCAATTAAAAACGGTCATGAAAATAAAACAGGCTAAAAATGAATATACAAATATAAGAATAAAAGTTACAGTGAGTAAGAAATGAATAATTATTCAATTTAATAGGTTGCAGGGATGGGTTTGGGAGGAGAGAGGGAGGGGTTTTATTTTTATTTTTGTTTAATTTCTTTAGAGTGTAACATATTCTAATAAGATAACATCATGTTCTAAGTACATAGGATAAATAGGTTTGACAATAATTTTTACAACTGAAATAATTGTTTTGTAATTATAGAGGGAAAGTACCAAAAAAAAGGTACCACCGGGTAACGGAACCGAATTTCAGGTATCTGTACCATATCTGTTCAGTAGTAGCCTAAACAATGCATCTTTAATTTTAAGTTGAATGCATTGTAATTGTAGACTAGAGCTGGTATATATATATATATAAAAAAAAAAATAAAAAAATGTAACGATGGTGCTGTCGGTTAACCTTCTATGTTGCATCTTCAAAAGTGACACTGAATTTTAAACAGCACATCATATCCATTATCAAAGTATTTATTAGTAATACAGTGGAAATTAGTAGAAATGTGAATATTTGGTTAGCATGTTGATTTACGGTGCGTGCCCCTAAATTTTCTGGTTGCGCCCCTAAAATGTTCAGTTGGGGGCCACTGTGCTCCTAGTGAAAAAATTTAGTCTGGAGCCCTGGGTTTATCAGTACACTGTCCTGATCAAGCCAGATTGAAGATCCAATGCCACTGACATCCAGACTCCACAACCATGTAGGGCCAGGTGTGACTGAATGGCACCAAACAGGAAGCTCTACACTCACACCAATTGCTGACATTTATTTGCAAATGTTCAATACTCCTTTCGGACTACATTAGCCAGAACCATCATAGGTAGGGGTATGGTAGTGGAATGCAATTACTCTGCTGCTGTTGTCTTCCCCCCTAACTAACGTTTCCTCTCTTTCTACTCAAAATAAACCCAGCATCCTGACGTCAGCTTACTGAATACTGCACATCAATGCTTTTTAAACATGTCCCATCAAGGCCTGAGAGTCTGCTGGTTTTCATTCCAGCTAAGCACCACAAGCTGGTTCCACCGATTAACATAACCTCAACAAAAGCGGATGAGCTAAACAGTGAAATGAGCTGCTACAGCGTTTGAGTGGAGTCACAATCTGCAGAATCGTCGGCCTGATGGTTCATGACTGACAACTGGTGTTGTAAATGGAACCATCTCACAATGGCTGCTTCAGAGGAAAGACATATTCCTGGCTGTAATCATGCAACAGAGTGACTCTATTTCTAGGTGTTGGGGAAAGAATTTATAGTTACATAGGCATTACAACTGATGTTGTCTGGTTTCTGATGCTGAGGGAGCCAGATAGATAAAGATTAAGTTCTTGATCGGCTGCTTCCATGTATTGTTCAATTCTGTCTTAATTTGTCAAATTGAGGTGAAAATAGAAAAACATGCTTATATTTTTAATGTGAGGTACAAAAAAGACGGACTGTCCTCCCCAAAAAACTTCTGTATAACGTTGTCTGTGCAAGCAGTTTATTACTACCGTATTTATGTTTATTGTTTGGCTGCGACCTCTAGTGGCCGTAGTAATTAATCATTCATTCTGACGGGAGCAAAGTCAGGTGACATAGTACAAAGAGCGACAAAGTCAGCTAAGGGAAGAGTTTGGGGTGGATGGTTGAGTCAAACAAATACAGGACTTTCACCCAGGAGACCGCAGTCCGTATCCCATGTGACAGCAAAAGTCAACATTGACTTATTTTAACTTATGTAAGTTAACTTTCATACCGTACTTAACTTACATCATGTACGTCAGTCGTCATTTTGGGAGTCCTTGGCAAACAACCTATTCTGTCATTTAGGTATGAGGACATCTTGCAGAAAAAAAATAATTGTTTTGGTATGGATACACTTAGGTATTATATTCAAAACATTTCAAATGATTCTACATTATAATGTTAGAGTGATGTTATTGGGTTGGGCTCTTTTAAATGAATACAATAATGATTTATTGTACTTTAATTATATTATTATGATGTGCTTGCCCTTATGTTCACTTAAAAGTGTTTTTCGAACCTTACAGTAGTCAGTGAGGTGGCAGCAGTGGACAGGTATTTGACTTACAAGGAGACAAGCAAAGAATTGGAAATTCTAATTTTGGTATTGAGATTCAGACTGCACACACTGCTCTGCTGAACCTAGGTATTTCCATGTCTAGAAACAGGTATTTACCATATCCTTTAGAGTTGAGAAGAGGAGGTGTTCATATAGGGACAAAAGCTACTTCACTGTTTCCAATGACTTCAACATTTACAGCTTAAAAAAAATAATATATTTACCCTCGAAATATTTTTCTTTTACTGTCATTGTCATAAAGTTCTTAATCACTGCAACGTCAAAATTATACTGTAAATGTAGAAGTATCCATTTACATGTTTGAGAAGAGATAATGGAATTCCTACAGGATGCTATCTTTACGTTTAATATGAATGCAAATTGCAGATTCCGTGCATTGGAATCTGTTAAAACAATAAATAGGTGGATACACAAATGCAATATTGCCTTTAAACACATGTTGAAGTGTTGTGATCGCCTTTCCGTGCTGTTCAAGTAGAGTATTCGAGCAAACAGCAGAAACAAAACAGCATGATATATTGATGATGAGTATTGAGTATAGAAAACACACCTTTTTCATGTCACTCAGCAAAATGTGTGTGTGTATGTGTGTGTGTGTGCGTGTGTGTGTGTGTGTGTGTGTGTGTGTGTGTGTGTACTGTGCCTTTGAGATGTCGGCAAAAACCGCTAAATAGGGCAACCCACATGACCCAAAAATCCTCATTTCCTCTCTCCAGTTCTGTCTGTTTCCCTTTATCTCTCCCTCCCTGTCTCTCTCTATCTCAAATGGGAACATTGTATGTGGCCTATCTACAGCCCAACAACCTCCTCTGGGCATTATGGCAAACAGGCACACACACACACACACACACACACACACACACGCACACACACACACACACACACACATCACCCGATGCTCTAGGCATACAGCAGACCGGCAGCAACTTTCAAACTGGCTTAGCGCGGCTTACTACGGCTTAGAAAGGCAGATTGGTTACAGAGAGTGTCCCTGAACCAGAAAGGCACTCATCCAGTCCCCAATATGGTCAACATTTGTATCAACAGCTGATAAGCAGCTATGCAAATGGCATTAAACACACACACGTACACACTGTCCTTCCCACTGTGGGCTTACACACTCAAGGTTTCAAGGATGCTGCATTTTCATCCCTGAGCCGAATCAGAGTGAATTCAGGCTCACCATGAGACCCAGACTCACCAAAACACACCACTGCTCTTTTCTCATGGGTATCCACCAGTGCTCGTCACATGACCTATTTATCCTGGCTGGTTTACAGCCGCTAGCTCCAGTGTTTGTCCCGAGCTGGGTGAACTGATGATGATCCAGTCAAATTTCTCACAAAGCCAGATTTGGCTAAAGCTATTAACAGGCTCCCATATGAAGCTGGGATTCTGCAACCTTTTTAAACCCTGATCGATTTTAGCAGGTGTAGACACAAAACAAACACGCTATTTAATCCTTTGTGGATACTCAATATTGTAAAAGTTGTAATGTACAAAGTTTTCACAATTAAATCACAAAATAAAAAGATTATAGTCTGCATTTTTAGTCTGCGTTTGACTCGAACTGTTTGGCCTTAATCCTAATTTTTGCCAAAAATCGGCTTTTTGGCTTCAAGGCATTAACCATTTGCAGTTGGCATGTTGTTTACTGTAGGTGTGGCTAGCAGTTAGCTAGTTGTGGCTATCCCAAGGCAACATGACAGGGATGAACAGTAAGAATAATAAATAATTTATACTCCTCCTTATTGATCCCCAAATGGGAAATTACAATTTACACACTGTTAGAACACACTACACACAGGCCTGAAATACACATACACATGCTCAGGTCCTATACTTGCACTAATGGAGATTGGAATTTTCCATGTAGGCTGAAAATTTCTTTGTCTGAAAGACCGCATGGTCTTTTGTCTTTTAGAGACAGATGCTCTGAGGCTGTGTCCCAAAGACCATGTTTAACTCCCTGCTGGTCGGTCCCAACAACAGGGAGAAGACGGGTGTTAAATCGTAACCTACTTCTACCATGCCCTTATCTGGTTGAAGAGCCAGAAGGTCATGAACCCAACCTTGAAGAGAAAAACAACAGAAGAAAAGCAAAACGGACAACAAGAAGGGATCATACAGCCAGACATGATACTTTCCGAACAGACAGTTCCAGTGAGGAGGAGTATAGTTTCTGGACAGCAGTGAGACATGCTGAGACACCTCTGAATGCAGAAGCAGAAGAGTTCTGTCCGAGAACAGAGACACCCGAGACAGGCCTGAGAGGGCACTTGTACCGGAGTTGCAGCCTGAAGAGGAGCCTATTGAGGAAAGCCATAGCTTGGAGAGGGAGATTTATGTTCCCGGCTGTTGAATCAGAGGATGCGCGAAGTGATACCGAGATGTAGAGAAACAGGCCAAGGAGAGCTAGGAAGCCCAGGCGTGTCTACACCTATGACCAGCTAGGCCAGCCAACCTTTCAACAGCTGAAGACCTGTCATGTTGGTGTGAAGACGTCCGCAGGAACTGAATGTGACTTCTCTACCAGATCATCATTTGTGTATCCTTTTTATCATGGATAGATATAAAAGACACACAGAGATAATCTTATTTGTAAGTTTATATTTGGATTATTCACCCTTTGATACTAAGTGCCCATAGTCCATTAGTATCAAAGTATTGTATTGTTGTCATGAGAGACTTACCAAAGAAAAAAAGAATACTGAGAGATAACATGTTATAACCACCCTGTAACGTATGATGTGTGCGGAAATACTTACCTGTTTACTTACCTTCCACTATGTGTTCCGTTGTGGAAACATTATTGATAAATTCTGTGAAGATAGGAAAGAAAATGTTTAGACACATTCTTTTTAGTGGGGGAGGGTGTTGCGACCTAGAAGTATTATTTTATAATTTCATAATTTCCTAGAAAAGCGATATGCTTAGAATTCTGTAGGGAAATCACTGTAATTTCATTGTAATTTCATTTGATAAATATTCTGGATATTATTCTGATTTATGTTACTAAAAGGTGAAAGTTCAGTTATGATGATGTCATAAGCCAGTGTAGTAGCCTAGTAGAGAGCTCAGCCAAGTGAAGTGAACGTAGGCTGTCGCTGATATTAGAAAATTTTGTGTTGCTTCGTGTAACAAGATAATTCCAACAGAACTGGCAAAATAAAGTTGCAAAAGAGAAGACGGAGTCTGTTTTAAAGGTGTAGCAGGTAAGACTTATAAAACTAACTTTCTGTCATATTTGCTGAAACTGACCCTATGTTCGCGTAGAACTACATGAAAGGTAATTAAAAAAAAAAATCTGGCTCCTCTGAAACCACCACCACCCTGCAGTGCGATTTGCAAAAATCCACAGCTCCCTGTTCAGATGCACCAATCATGGCCAGGGGGTGTGTCTAACTGTGTGTCAATCACTGCACACACATTCGCTCTCCCTTGTGGGGGGAGGGGTTTAGGAGAACGTTTTGGGCTTTAGCAGAAAGGGGAGAGGGACAGAGAAGTTGTTGATGTTCAAATTTTTTGGCAAAGTCCTGGATCTTCCCAGTCCTGCCTACAGCACTTTTAAGAGTGCAACACAGACTGACCGTCTGTTCCTTCAAAGCATTCAGAGGCTTAACAGATGTGGCTTACAGTACCTCAGCTTTAGGCTAGGCAGAGTCTAACTTTAGACAGTGCATCAAAATGAGTGACAAGCAGCACTGAGACCAGCTGGGCCTCGCAATAGACTCCATTGACAAAAGGGGAAAAGGAACATTTTGTTGTTACTTTCTTCATCTTCTTTGACCAATCAGTGTCATTATGAAGATATCAGAATGTATGGGGGTGGACACAACAACATAAACACATGTACACTATCATGCAATTAATTCCATAGCCCTGCATCTCAGCAGTATCTGAGATGCTGTGAACGTATACAATTTAATGTAAAAATATTTTTATTCTAAGGTGCCCCTGAAATTCCCACCCAATTGCCTTTATTTATTATTTGTTTATTAACTATTTGTTTTTTGTCACTCTAATGGCCCAATTTTTACTTGGCATTATTCTCAGCTGCACCATTGATCAACTTAAAACTTGAGGGGAAACAAATCCTCCAACACAAGCAATTATTTTTTTTTTAACTCAATATCCATCTAAAACCATACATCCTGACATCAACAACGGGAGTTTCACTTTGCACTGTCATATGTTTTAGATTTTTGTCAAATGGTGTATTTTAGTTGATTACAGTGCTAAAAAATGTAAGTTTGTTGATTAATATTTATAAGCAAATTCTGAAAACTGGTAAGGCCGATGTGGAGGACATTTTTTCCAATTCCATCCATATCCACAGGCTACCTTGTTCCATTGGAGGGATTGGGTACCGAACTCAATACTTTTGAGGGGACCTACCAAATTACACATATTGTGCCAAATGTTGGTACCTGAGAGCACATCTGGGTGAGAGAGAAGTGTAAATAAATGCATCAGGTTGCGGCAACCTATGCAGACAGCTGCATAGGTTAAAGTGAGAGTGTATCTCTTGCGTGAGACGTGTGAGTGATTGTTTTGTATCATGTGTATTTCTGTATGTTTTAGTCCACCTCCTGTTTTATTTTGATACTTACAGTCTTGTCTCAGTGTCTCAGTCTTTGTCTGCCTTCCCTGCCATGTGTGATTACAGCCCTTCCCCTAATGTGCTGCACCTGTGTTTCCCTTGTTTCCCCTGTGTCTGTTTGTTTAACTATACGTTTATTTGATATACAGTACCTGTCCCTTTCCTCAGTCCTGTGCCAGTTTGTCTTGTACCGTTTGTGTCAGCATTCCAGCCTGTTTCCTCTGTGTGATTCCTGTGAGTTTTATGACCCTGCTTCGTCTTCTGGTTTTTGATCCCTACTTCTGTGATCTGGTACTTTCGCCTGTGTTTTTGACAATTTTGACACCTTTGACTTTGACACCTGTGAACGACTTGTACATTTGTGAGTCCATTACCCTGTGTGAGCTTTCTGTCAGTTTAGTTCCACCTACAACTCGGATTTGTCTGTTTGAACCTGCCTGAAGACCTCTATGATCTGGCTCATATGGTATTATAGTCTGTGATTATGGCATGTATGGTACTAGGCACCTGGTCTCGCTTTGCCAGACCCTCCTCCAAAGCGTGCTGAAGGAGGGTCTGGCTACTCCACATAGCATTCGGGGATGGAAGGAAAACGTGCTCTGGTTTAGTGGCATTTCTTTAAACCAATCAGAATCGTCATGGGTGATGCTAAACTCTGCACAGAGCCGCTGCAAAATAGTTGTGCGAGAGAAAACTCAGATTGGACAGATAGTCTAGCTAGTTGTGTCAATTTACCATGCAGAGATCTGAGGAGCTTTCAACAATAGTCCTCATAAATCCACCAAATTTAAAATTCCAACACAAAGAAAACTGAAGGAAACAGAAAATACATGAATCGGGCGGAATTTCCTGCAGTGAAGGATATAGACTACTAGGCACCAAACATAATTGTTTTGTCCCTTACGCTCACTGTAACATTCATACTTATAAATGCACAGACTAATGGTGAAACTGACCCCTGGTTCTGCAAATGCATCAATTGCAAATGTGCTTTGGATAAAACAGCAAAAGTCCTGCATGGCAGTGTGGAAAGGTTACACAACAGCGAATCACAGATCACTCACACTCTATACCTTCAACAGCCTCTCAGGTTTTTGTCACATCTCAGAACACAGATCTTTCTCCTTCCACTGTTCTCTCCTTGGGTTTCGTCTTCTCTTTTCTCTCAAGCTTTACCCTGTCTTTTACATCATCTGACCCACATTGATTTTGTTCCTCTCCTACTCTTTGCATTTCACTTCTTGCACTTAATTTCTCATGTTGCACATTCCATTTCGCTCTTCTCCATCCTCCTTTTCCTTTACACAGATTGGATTTCCTGTTACTATGATTTGCTCTCATTGATACTTCCCCTCCAACGTTTCTCCCTGTCTCATCCCCTCACTTCTTCTTCATCAAACAAACAGCTACATTATTCAGCATGAGAGTGAGAGGAGAGCACAAGGCCCTGTGGGTTAATCCATCTCTTTTATCTACCAATCACAGTGCTGTCCTGTCCTATCTCTGTGCCCTGGTTGGAGGGGAGGGGCTGTCCATCAAACTATATTGGGGTCCGGATGATTGTGCATGCAGACGAGTAACCCTGCAACATCCTCTCCATCTCAATCAAACAGGCTTGGCAAGTGAACACACACACACATGCACACACAAACAAGCAGCATGCACATAACACTCACTTTTTCTGACTAATACACACACTCACACACACTCTGAAAGGGACTTGGGAAGCTAACGAGCATGTGACATTGAGAAGGGTGAACAAGGCAACATACACACACACATACAGACAGACACACAAACACACACACACACACACACACACACACACACACACACACACAAACACACACACACACACACACACACACACACATTCACACTACATCTGTTTGCATAAATCAATAGGCGTTCTATGGCTGCATTTACTAAGGTCAAATGGGGCTCAGGCTGACGGGAAATAAGGTGTGTGTGTGTGTGTGTGTGTGTGTGTGCGCGGTATAACGGACAGACAGAGAGAATAATGAAAGCATCTCTGAAAGGAAAGGTTGGGAGGCTGAGAAAGAGGAGGCGAGAAGAGTGTAAAAAGGAAGATGTAAAGGAGAGATAAAGGGATAAAGAGAAGAGACGGGGCGGCTGGATGAAGGTGGAGGAGAGGAAGAGGCATGCGTGGAAGACGAGGACAGTTAAATGGAGGCTGCAGTGAGTGGAGGTCAATAGGCGAGATGATGGAGAGTTGAGTAGGAGGAGGGAAGGAAGGACGAGAGAGGGCAAGGAAGGGGCCGTGAACCCATCTGCTGAGCTCAGGTGTTTTGTTGACACTGTCATGTCTCTAAAACAACAGACTATTTGATTTTTTTCAACTGCTTTGAGAGGCCGATCAGTGTCAGAGAGCGTGACTGGCATTTATTCTTCCACTCCTGTGCTGTTTTCTTTGCACTGACGAGGGAGAGGATAATACTGTCACTCATCTTAGCCTTAGGTTACTCTGGAGGGCTTTTCAATGAAAGTCTTTTAAGACCTGGGTTATGATTTTTTTTAATGTTTGGTCATCAATTAGTCAACATTTACCCACGCATAACAAATAACTTTCAGTGTGAACACACCTGAAACATACACTTCTTAGATTGGTGATAGTGCTGCCAGTGAAGGGTAGTATTTGCAATTGACAATTGTAATTGGAACATTTCTGTGTCCTACACTCAACTTAACTCAACTATATATAGAGCACCTATTATTCAAACGTGCAGCCCAAAGTGCTTCGCAAAGCAAAATTGAAACAACACAGAAAATAAAGAAAAAAACATCACATGTTATGTTAACAACGTGCTGCCAGCACTTTACTGTTATTTAACAGAAAAATTGTCTTCTGTACTTGACATTCAGAACATTAATAGCAAACAAATATTTGCTAAGTAAAGATATGGTGGAGGAATGGCGTCCTGAGCAGAGAATGTGTCTGTTGTTGTCTGAGCTTCTCTGTTCTTTATTTTGATAGTCCAGGCACAAGTGCATGTTAGTGAGTGTGTCTGTGAAAAAAGGTAGATATTTCACGTATTGGGGAAGGGTCTGTGAGAGCCATGTGGAGGCAAGCCTCCTGTTATTTTCAGTATTTTGAGTACAACCCCTGTAATTTCCTTTTTAAAAATACAGAGAGAGCCATTCTGATATCCAGAGTTCATGGGTTTAGGGGCATAAAAACAGAAGGTACCCTCACGGGTACTTTTATGGGACACATACAGTAAGGAACATTTAAAAGAAAAGCAGCGGAGGACCTTAGTGATCTGACTGCAACATAAAATGAAAGAAAATCACAACGTAAACTGGGCTTTTAATGGCACCAAAATATTAACTTGCAATCATTTAACATCCCTAATATTGTTTGGTGAGAGTGAATTAATAAAATATGTGGTTACACTTTTCTTGAAGGTATCTACATAAGAGTGACATGACACTGTCATGAACGTGTCATAAACATTATAAACAAGTCATGAACGTTTATGACATAATGCTTTTTTAAGTGTCATTTGGTTTTTGTCATGACAAGTTATGGTTATGGTTAGGGTTAGGGTTTGTGTGTCATGACTGTGTCATGACAGTGTCATGTGTTCATGACAGTGTCATGTCACTCTTATGTAGATACCTTCAAGTAAAGTGTTACCAAATATTTTGGTCTTGTCTTTTAATCTTAGAAAAGAAAATTTGCTGTATGTCAGGATAAAAGTTAGGGTGTCTCCAGCCTTAGAGACAGTAAGTCTGAATATCTTAGAAAGCATGTCCTCATCACCTTTTATGTTTACTATGCAAATATGACCCCTCCTTGTCACTCAGCGAATGAACTGTTTGCTCTGACAATACCCAGAAACCAGCGACTCTCATTTATTCATACCCTTCCGTATTTTTTTCCCCTGATGTTCACGACAGAAACATGTTTTTGAGAGCAGTATGTGGGGAAATGTTCATTAATGGGCATTTAAAAAAAACAAAATATTACATTCTGAGCACATTGAGTTCCAATTTTCAGAAGTCTATGATTGTTGCTGTGCTTACTCCTGAATTTTATCGAGAACAGACTAAAGTTTAAATGGGAAATTTAAAAGTTTAAATTTGTCAACGGGGTAATTTCATAACTGGATTCAAACAGTCTCATGTTGGCCCTTTTAAGCAGATAAGATCAGGAAGTTATCAACAGTGTTTCCCAGCCAACAGTCCCACTGGAAAGACCTGATTCTTCTTCTGGTCTTATAGCTGATGGCCAAATGTGTTGAGAGTTTGTATGAATGGAGACCAGCTGTTTTACTTCAAACTTGGTTTAATTACCATCGAGGATTCAACATAATAGAACGGCAGTCGCACACAACTGGAGCTACACGTCCAGCCAGCCAAGAGAGTAACACGCTTTTCACAGGATGACTTCCTACTAGTACAGCACCCGCAACAGCTCAACATAGACTGTAAACAACATATACTGAACACAGTGACTGATCTACATCCCCTTTCTTTAGATGATGCTCCAAGTGAGAAAAGTATCTTGGTAAGTAGTAAATGTAGCAGTACTTACAAATGTTCACAAATGATGAATATCCAACAAATACACTTAGTAACTACTACATGAAAAAAAACATGAGGTGAATGGTGATGAGAAAATACCCCACTTAATATGTAAACAATTTGAATATCAGTTACTATGGGAAAATAAACAAACTATGAAAGACAAGCCTAGTGGACACTTGATTGACAGCTCTTAGCACACATAGATTAACTTGAACAATGTGTCTTCGTACATTTAGCTGAAATATGAATTCAGTCTTTGTATTTGGGATTTGGAAAAACTGTACAGAACACGACCTGAGCGTGTTCTGTACAGATTTTCAGTGGTGTTTGAAAGAAGCTTGGCAACAGGAGCTATGAGCGAGGACACACGAGAGCAGCCTTCAAGGCAGCCGTGCAGCTGAAAGCCGTTGCTAACTCCGCCCATACAGGTAATGAATTCCCGTGAAACTTCAAAGGAAAGGACATCTCATCCCTCTAAAAAAACACATGTCCTAGTGTCTCTCACATGCTTCCTTGGTGGGACGGATTAAGACACGAGGAAGGGAAGCAAGTTAAGGATGCAATTTAAGGACCGCCTCTACCCGAAAAGAATGTGACTCCAAGTAACTCCAACTTTGTCTTATTTACACACTGCATATTCTCAGTTGGTTTGCCAACACTTTACAGCAGTTCTTACCTTACTCTGGATGTTAGTGTGGAGGATTTGACTAATTAATGAGTAATAAGAAAAGAGTTTCATTGCATTCTTCAAGTAACCCAGTACTGAGAATTAGTCTACTTCGACTGTTTGTTTTTTCATTACCCTGAATATGATCTCATATGTGTAAAGAAAATGGCTGATTTTGAAATTGCAATGTATAATAGTAGGTAAAATGTTTGGTGGTTTTCTGTTTACTTTAGTATGTCAACAACATTTTTAGGAAGGGGGCAAGTGGGTCAAAATATTTTACACATAAAAGAATCACATAAGTTTACATTCTAACTATGCAATAGTGCTTCTACTTCAAATAAGGGTGTGCTATGGATATCATGACCGGATTGAACACAGCATTGTTTTGGAATATGCCTGAACTATTTTGCACTTCAGAATTATAACCATGCATACACAGGTGGAATACTTTTTTCTTCATATTTTTTGCATTAATGTCACTAGGAACCATACCAGTAGATATATATATATATATATATATATATATATATATATATATATATATATATATATATATATATATATATATATATATATATAAGTAAGTAGGATTGTCTAGAATCTGGCAATATAATAACCATTATGGTGGGATACACTGGCTAAGCAATTTACAAAAATGTCTGTGCTGACATAAATAGTTTACATGAGAATACATTATAATTTTGGCCCAAAGTTGGATACCATGTAGAAATTTGTTGCAATTTCAAAACCGGATTACTCGGGAACCACTTGTTGTACTACGGATGCATGTGTTGAGTGAAGGGTTTGTGAGATATTTCACAGAGAGTAATGGGTGTGCAGAGATTTATGCAGACTGCAAATATGATAACATTTCATGTAAGTTGAATGCTAATTTTATTAATTGTTTCTGCAACACCTCATTGAATATTAGATACAATTAAAACTATTGAGGAAATATTTTCCTTTGACATTGGTCCAGTATTAAACAAGATCGCTGCAAAACGTCAAAACGGCAAAACAAGCAACAATGTAAGTTAATAAGATGTCAATTGTCCAGCTTATATTTACGTTCATAAAAGTGCTCGTTTTGCCACTGACAGGCTCAGATTAATATTCTAAGTGTCTGACAACATTATGGAAGGGACTTCTAAGGAGGTCGACCTTTCTGTTAAAGAGTAAGATCCTTTTTTAAAACATAAAAAGTCCGCGAAATTAAACCCACCAGATTCCATGTAAATAAACAGTAATTTTAGCATCGTAAAATAGGCATTCTAGAACATCTATGAGCTCTGAGCAGCGCTTGCCCTGGCTGTCTGAGTCTATGCATGTAGGGTGCGCGACTATACGTTTGGTCAATGTTTTCTTTCTTTCATTCCAATTTCAGGTCTGTCAGTCAAAGTGAAACCTGGGGACGTTTCCGGGGACAGCTCCAGCCGGGGACAGGTCACCGAAACCTGGGACGTCTGGTCACCCTATGCTACAGGTTTCTAGCTTGTCACTAGCAATTATGTTGTAGTGACAAAACCACATGATCAGTGACTAGTCGACTTCAAGCTTAAAACGTCATTGTGGAGGAGTAAAGTTGTCAACCCCTAGATAACGGTGTATTAGGTTGCACTGCAGACACTTAAGACAACGGCAATACTAGAAAGGGAACCATAACATACTGTCTCCATATCAGATATGCTGTAATTATAAATGTCACAATCTCACAATATGTGAAGAATAACATGAGGACCTCTCTAACTCAGCATCAGGGCACCTACACATCAGTGCAGTGAAATCTAAATCTCTTTGGCCCACTTTCAGAGTTATAATTTTAGATGCAGCACTGCAGCGAGGTGCTAAAGCCAAAGGCCTCTTCAAGTGCCAGTGAGAGGCAGATAAAAGAGCTACATCGAGCAGAAAATAAAGATTAGCTTGGAAGAGGAGTAACATTCAGTTAAATGTGATTTGTAACCAAACTAATGACACTTGGGTGCCGTTTATTAATCAAGTTAATTTTGAAATATTCTATTTTAATTTATAGGAGTCTTCAGCTATTACAATGTTGAATCATGTGTGGTTCTCTGCAATAATGCTGCATATTTTAATTATCTTAGACACTCTGCATGTAAGTATGTGACTTCCAATGTATGTGTTAAGAATGAAATACATATATATTTAATACAAATTCATACACAATGATGTTCATGATCTTAAACAGTCTAGTCTAGACTAAAATACAACTCTTTTAAAGACCCTGTTTTATACTTGGTTTTTACATGTGTATTTGGCGGTCGGATCACAAGCGCTAAATACATAAGTGTAAATGACCACTAAGACGCATTGTGATCCGATCACTCAAACTACTTGCCGAAGTGGTCTGGGATGCATTTGACCCCACATCTTTTGTAGTGTTAATGCTAATGCATCCAGATGCGTCCCAGACAAGGACATAACAGGTAAATACTCCATCAATGCATGACGTGGTGTTTGTTTTGGTGACAACTCGGTAAACTTAACTTGAACAAGCTCCCTAGCTGAACAAGCTCCCTAGCTGAACAGCAACGACACAGACTGTGGTGCTGCTGTCAAAAAGACAAATCCTGGAGCTTCTGCACAGACTGTGAATAATGAAACAACTGCCTGAACACTGACTGCACCCATAGTGACTTATTTGGCATATGGGGACATTTTGTAATTCATGGCTGGAAGCCCTGAGTTCATATATAACTCCTACGGATGGTTTATCTCAAATAAAAATATTAGCAGCCCCAAGGAATTCAGTAACTGTTTGAATAAAGTCAGTAATTCACTGTCATGGAACAACTCCAAAGAATGTCTCCTAATGATATCATCAGTTTCTTGGTACTTACTTTGTGGCTTTTCATTTTCCCTTTTGCAAAAAGAGCTGCTTGATCCTTCTGATTCTGAGGTTTATTCAAGGCTAAATTACATATTGTAGTCCCCCCTAATGCTTGAAAACACTATTCTATTGATTATGATTGCAAGTAGCTATTTTCTCCCTTAAAAAGAAATAATATTATGAGACCATGCCACGGACTTGGTGAACTGCAACAGCCTTCTCATCAAGAACATTTACACTTGAGAGCTGCCGATTGCAAATTCACTCTCTTGCTTTCTGCAGTTATGTAGTTCTGGAAGTTGTAGCCAAAATAACAATGAAAAGCAGATTTTTTAGGTTGTTCTGACAAATTTGAATGATTCCAACTCAAAGTAGCAGTGTAGCAATGATCTTAAATAGAGCCTCCTGTTACTTATGAGCACAGTTTTTTGAGCAGCCATGATTCTGCATGATCGCCATCCTCGTTCCTGGCACCATTAGTGCCTTGTACAGGTAAGTGAACCACAAACTTCCATTGGGGACCAGAACAAAAGAAGCTTTGTAATGCTGTTCTGTTCAAAAACAGCACATCACACAGCACGGTTTATTACAATAATGAAAGTAGCTGTTGAGTTAGAGAAGAGTGGAACAGCATACTATTCCAGCAAAAATACAATGAAAGGGACCCATGGAGACAAAATTAATTTAGAGAAATGTATGCTTCTGTGGCTGTATGCCTTTGGTTCTGTGTGGGCTGGTGCCGGCACCTCTCGCACCGTCAGCCATATATAGTACTGCAGCGGATTGCGCGTAGCATGTAATTTCATACGTGTTGGAACCAGAACTGTTCAGAAATCCTACCTCTATGCTTCGTTGTCCAAACAAATTGCTGCCATCCTCCACAAACCATCTCTAGATTAGATTAGATTAGATTAGATTAGATTCAACTTTATTGTCAATGTGTATTGTACAAGTGCCAAGACAGCGAAATGCAGTTTGTGTCCAAACAGAAGTGCAAAAAAAGCAGAAAAGTGCAATGTGATATACAAGTATAGACAGGTGGTGCATAGGCAGGACAAGAAATATATTGAAGTGTTATAAGAGCAGAATAAATATGGCTATGTAATATGAACAATATATGAACAACATGTACAGATATGTGCAATGTAGTAGCAGTGACATTATACTAGTAGTAAGAATAATATAGATATAGATATATGCAGTGTATTAACAGAATATATAATAAGAAAAACTGAATAAATATGGATGCACTGAATGAACCATATAGACAGATATGTACAGCATGTACAGCTATGTGCAGAGTGGTAACATTATAAGAGTAGTAAGAATAAGTGTATGTGCAGGTTGAATAGTATGAAGAAGTAGTAGAATATGGCTATGTATAGGTGTAATTACAGTATGTACATCTGTAAATAAATAAATCTATCACCACCTGTGGAAGCTCTGCGCATGCTTTTCCATAGAAGTATATATTAGGCATAAGAGTCCATAGCCGTTGTTGTTGATGTTCAGCCGGAATAATGTTCATGTACAGCTGGGGTTGATAGGAATGTCATTTTTGCAGGCATTTGTTTGAAAAGCTAAATAAAAATCTATAAAGACTGACAACCTGCTGGTGTCAGCCTATCAGAGGATCACCAAAGTAATTACAGTTTATCCTCAAAGGACTATATATGTAACACATTTCATGACAGTCCATCCTATAGTTGCCAAGATATTTCCCTTTGACCACATTGGTTTTATTTGACTTGACGCCCTTGTTGCCATTTCATGCATAGCCGTGGCGAATGTAAGCGTCAAACACATTGTCTTTACTTTTCAGACCCGGAAGCCACGTCTGTCCCCTTCTTTTATAGTCTATGACCATATTTGGAAGAGAGGGTGGAGGAATTTCTACTCCTGCATCATTGAGAGCGTCCTGACGGGGAACATCACTGCCTGGTATGGAAACCACCAAACAGGACTGCTAGGCCCTGCAGAGACTGATTTGCTCAGCTGAACATACAGTAGGCGGTGCCCCACCCTGCCTTAAGCCGCCAAACACATGATCTGTAGTAAAAGCACTCTGTGCTGGCCGTTATATTGTTTTCCTATGGGGAGAGCAGTGCCGCCCAACTAGGTGCAGCCCTACCCTTGGCGTTGCGCACTGCTCGGATTTGCTTTCAGTTCAGGTTGGGTAGAAGGTACCGTATACACCAGGCCAGCACTGAGAGGCTCAGGAGGAGCTTCTACCCTCTGGCCTACTAGGATCCTAAATGAGGACACTCTGCTGCAAACCAAAAAGCCAAAAGCCAACTGTTTGTTGACTTAGCTGACTTTTCTCAAGCTACAGCTATTCTTGATACAAATAACACATTTATTGTGTCACAGTTTGTGCAGCTTGGGTTACTTTGACCATAAAATATATTTTCTTTACCCTGAATGTACTTCATAATACTGCATGCTGCTTTTGTTCCCTCTCATTTTTTTGTTTAACTCTTGTAAGTGCACACTGAGACATACATGAAATGCCAGAGTTCCTTTACATGTAAAGAGCACACTGACTTTTAACCCTAATTACTACTGAAATGTATAGGATGCTGAGGTAACAGCAAATCGTCTCCATAAAAGAGTGATGATGTGTATATAGGCTGAGTGCAGAACATTAATTTATATGGAAATGTGTCATTTAGATTGCTGTCCATACGCTCATGAATACTAAAGATCAGTATTGTAACCATAGCTTACATATTTACTCTTCTTTCGTACAATTAAATTCCGGTCAAAGTGCTTAACAGTTTGGTATGAAAAGAAAACACAATAATTAAAGAAAAAAACAACATACATAGAATCAACCAGATGTTCCAGTGTGGATAAAAAACGAAGGGAAAAGTAAGGAGACAGAGATTACTCTGCAGAGCTTCCTCTCAGATTACTTTGGCAAATAAAGAAGATCTTATTAAGTCTTATTAGAATTGGTTTTGACTCGGGCAAGTCACAACCATGACAACACACATAAGATAAATTCATACTAAGAGGGGAAAAAAACAATAAAAAGGCACAGAAAAAATGTACCACATTAACTAAATACCAGCCTGAATAGGTAGGTCTTCAGTTGAGTTTTAAAATAGTCAACAGAGCTTCTGATATAACTGGGCAGGGTGTTCCACAGTCTTGGTAGCATAGTAGCTAAAAGCAGATTATCTGCTTGCTTTGGAAACAGTTAAAATACCAGTATCAGATGATCTGAGGGATCTTGTTGGCTTATAAGGAATTAAAAGGTCTGCAATGTATGAAGGTGATATTTCATTAAGAGCTTTATAGTTAATAAAATGACCTTAATATTAGTCATGTGGATCACATAATTTAGGCCTTTTATGTGTTTATTTTTAATTATTATTTCATGGCATTGTACAATGTGCATTTGCACACACACACACAAACACAGAACAGATGTGTGGTGGCTCATGCGGATAACTCAGAGTTATAGTTCTCATCCTCTCTTATGAAAAGATAAATACATACATATTCTTTCACACTTTCATACAACATTCTGGGGACAGGAGCACTGTCCTTAGATGGCATGTGTTTGTATGCAGCTATTGTCAGCGCATCTCTTTGCCCAAGACAAATTTCCTTTGGGACAATAAAGTTTATCTTATCTTATCTTATGAAACACGTTTAACCATGCTGAATATTGATAAATCCATGCTGTCCATGGTGCTGAAGTCGCAGACGGATTTGTAATTGCGACTTTTCATCCCGCCCTTGTGTTAGTTTCGTCTAGGATCTGTAATGTTCTCTAAACTATATAGCTTTAAAAAATACAGTACCAAAAGAGTTGTTCATGGGGCGGTTAACTAGTCACGGGTGAATGAAATGAACCGGGTCCGCCCCTTCTGTTAAAAATTAACAAATTGCCTACTGCTGATAACCAAACAATCATATGGAGATTCCACAATTATGGTATTTTTGGGATAAATGCCAGTTTGGGCGCACCCAGATCTGTTTTTTTTTTTTGGTTTGCAACATATATCCTGTGGTTCACAATACATCCATGGGTTCACCACCTTGACTACAAGAGGCTCTGACTACAGGCCAGTATTTATTATGTAGGCTACAGACACATTATGCATCCTAGCATGTAGGCAAGTAACTAACATGTATACCATTTTAATACCAAACAACATTTGAGGATAACCCTAACAAATGAATTAGCTTGACATGTAAAATGAGCCGCACCATTCATTCATTCCCTGTCCTCAATAAATAGGACATGGCCTATAACTGATCCTTGTGGAACACCATTTGTTACTGGTAAACATTTTGATTGAATGTTTTCTACTTTGATACGTTGAGTTTGGTCAGTGGTGATTTTTAAACCAGCTACAAGCAAGTGAATCAAATCCAATATTTCTTAATGTTTGAATAAGAAGAGAATGATCAACAATGTCAAAAGCTTTTGACAGGTCAACACAAACAGCAGCACAATGATTCCTTTTGTCCATACAAGATGGTGCTATGCATTTGTTGGAAGCCAGACTGCTGAGGGCTCAAAATAGAATATTTTGATATAAATACTCTGAGTTGCTCATTCACCAGTGATTCCAGGATTTTTTCCAGACATGAAAGTTTAGATATTGGTCGATAGTTATTGAGATCATTGTTATCGCCTCCCTAAACAAAGGAATCACATAAGCAAACTTCCAGATACTCTGGACTACACCAGTTGAAATTGCGAGATTGAATATGTGAGTTATTTGCTCAGTGATAATTGGGGTGGAGAGCTTTAGAAAGAAGAGATCAACTCTGTCTGTTCCTGTTGATTTCCTGGAATCGATGGATTGTAATGCATTTGCTACATCACTGGAAGAAAAAGGTTTCAATGTAAACTGAGGTGCATGGTTTAAAGGGCGGATACAAGCAGCATTAGTAGACAAGGGTCCAGTATGAGTATCATCAAATAAATGACCAGCATTTATATGTGCAGATAAAGGATTAATGTTTTTATTTTTTAAAGAATGTACCTGGGTTTGAGTGGGAGTGGTGGATTAATTCTAAGTAGTAATTTGATTTTGCTTTCCTTACAGCAGTCGTGCATTTATTTCTCAGTTGCATAAAATCAAGCCAGTGGTCTTTATTTTTTGATTGGCTAGCAGGAGACCATGCACTGTTTCTTGCTTTAAAGGACAATTCCGGCGCAAAATGAACCTAGGGGTTAATAACACGTGTACCGAGTCAACCTTTCTCTCATGGTAATCGAATGTGTATGTATGTCTTGGGAAGACAGTCACGATCAGTCGAATGAACGCCCTGCCTGAGCTATGTTGCACGGCGTTCGTGGTTCGACTGATCGTGAGTGTTTTCTCAAGATGGTGATTGCCTGTATACCCGAAGGTAATGTCCTAGCGTTAAGCTAATCAACGCTAGCTTGTTTCAAGCTACATACACATTCGATTATCATGAAAACATATCCCAGAAAAAGGTTGACTCGGTACACATGTGTTATTAACCCCTAGGTTCATTTTGTGCCGGAATTGTCCTTTAAAGAGAGTGGAAAGTTCAGAGGAAACCCTTCTTTTATCCTGAAATCCAAGAAAGTTTGTTAAGAAATAGTCGAATGCCTTTTCCACTTTAAACATTTGCAAGGTAAAATGAATATCACTATAATAAAGATCAGTTAAAAATGAATGTTCGTTGAATTTTCTTAGGTTTCTTTTGACAACAATTTTGGCTTGTGTTCTCTTTATATGTGTATCCCTTATGCAAACTGGGCAATGATCACTTATTCCAAGATCGAATACACCAGTTGCCACAACTTGTATTACTCCAGTTAGACAAGATCAGATCTAACAATGTGGATCTATTATGATTTTTGGGATTGGGCATGGTAGGCTCAGTGATCAGTTGAGAAAGATTCAAATTAATGCAGATTTCCGTAAGGTACTCTGATGCGTCAGATAACCAATCAAGGTTAAAGTCGCAGAGAATTATCATTTCAGAGTTGACATATTGAGACAGTAGGTCCTCTATTTTAGCCAAAGAGCTAGGGTAAGCAAAGGGAGGCCTATAAACACCTACCACCACGATATAATCATTATGTCCATATTCATTTTTTATGGCCATAAATTCAAAGCATTTCGGCACAGTTATAGTGTGTACTATAACTGTGCCGAAATGCTTTGAATTTATGGTAGAGTTACCATAAATGTACCTAATAAGTTCAGGGTAGAGACAATGAAGTGTTTCTTAACACCAAGAGTAGTGTCAATGTCTAATGAGATCACCGCAGAAGTGTGATTAGATCTTTTTTGGCAGATCCAGGGTCAGTTCTCCGTAATGCAATTTGGTTTTGGTCTCCACCAATTCCTGAGGGAAATATCTGGCAATAACTGGAGCTACTAAATGCACCACTATGTTCACCTGGTGAGCAGGTAGTCTACAGTGGGTTTGACATAATCATTTAACGTTTTGTTAATAAGGAAATACTGACTAGAGCACCTTTAAGTAAACGTTTGAATGACGTGTGTTGACATTTACTTGTAATGTTGATTTTAATTTCATCGTGGTATTGCACCACTGGCATAAGTGAACAATAAACACAACCAATGATCCTCAAGAATAGCAATACCCACTTGTGTGTGAATGCAGATGCATATCAACTCACAGAGTCAGATAGCAGGACAATAACAGCTTGCAGGATATGTTGTAATTCCCCAAGTTTGTATTGCAGCATGTTGTAAAAAGACAATAGATTAAATATCTTGATTAAACAGCACATCAGGGGATGAGCTACAACTAGGAGGGAACGAGAGTAAAGTGAATACGGAATGAATTAGAATGAATGATGGAAGGAAGAGTGAAAGCGAAAGAATGAGCAGAGCATTGGAGAATAGAAGTGAAACAGTAATGTGAGCCGCCTCTATAAAACACAGAGAAAAACACTCCATGCACACTAGAGACCCTGTTCACATGCGCACTCATGGGCATGCATGCATGCACTCACTCACACACACACACACACACACACACACACACACACACACACACACACATATATAAATGCAGACAAACATTAAACACACACACAGCATTTGGAAGCTTGTATAATTCTCTCTGTGGGTGTCAATTAAATCTCTCAGCTCTGTCAACAGCACACACACAAACAGCACACACACTCGTTCTCTTTCAACAGCTAGTGCATCGTCAACACCGGCTGGCTTGGCAAGCAAGAGAGAGAGAGAGAGAGAGAGAGAGAGAGAGAGAGAGAGAGAGAGAGAGAGAGAGAGAGAGAGTGGGGTGGGGGGGGGGGTGGGGCAGAGAGAGGGAGAGGGGAGGTGTTGGAGAGAGAGAAAGACATAAGAGATAGAGAACTGGTAATATGAGAGCATGAAAGCACTGCAGGTAAGGAAACACTGCTCTAGTCACACACACACACACACACACAAAACATTACATCACCAGATGAAACTAATCGATTAAAACAAATCTAATAACATAAATGCCATCCATCTAGTTAGTAAAGATGAATTGGCCTCATCAATTAATGTATCATTGACTAGTAGCAAACTGTACACACTGCACACTATGGAAATAGTTCAACTGGTGACAGTGGTGTTGCATAATGCAGCACAATGCAAAACACATCTTGTGACTAAAAGGGGAGACTGCGTGTTATGAAAGCCGCCTTCTGAGCAGAGTGATCTATGGCAGAATGTTCGCAGGTCCCTACTGAGGTGTCCTGATACGCACTCTAAACCCACATTGACTTGGTCAGTGATGCCACTCAGCTAAACACCCAAATCATTGGAAAAATACAGACATATAACACCATTAACCCTCACAGTCCCAGGCCAAACATTTTGGTGCATTTATGTGACTCAAAGTCACTCATTAGGTCAAAATATGTACGAATTGCACTTTTATTTTAAAATGAAGAAATATTTGATGTAAATAATTGTATTCAAGATTTTTACTCTACTGTGTATGAAGGGATATCGCGCAGGCTGGATTACCAATCTGGCATTGTCAGAAACACATAGGTAACTCTAAAATATATTTTTACATATATTACATATTAAGTGATGTCTGTGATTGTCTCCAGGGTGAACAGACATCACAAAATATTTAGGGCAGTCCTAAATTACGAGCATTTGTAATTTGAAAGAATTAGGAGGAGATACCCGTGGATCATTGCTGTTTTATAAGATCCAAACAAAGCATTTTGTCAAATCTGCAGGAAAGAATTTAGCATTTCACATGGTGGGGAGGCAGACGTCCCACTGTTACATATAACACAGTCATTGTGTTTCTTTTTCCTAATGACGGACAGTTGGTTTTATGTTATGAACAAAAGTAACAGATTTTAGTGTGAGTTTTGACTTGACTGACGTGTTTTACTGTTGACACAAAATGTCACAAAATGTTTTTCTTTCGCTCTCTCTCTGCTGCACTCAGGTCTCTCTTGCCACCTCATTAAATAAAGGTTATGCACATATACTCTGGGGAAGCAGATTTTAATCTGTAAAATAACAACAGCGTGTTTGTCCAATTTCTTTAGATAAGCTCAAATATGTTTTAAATTCATACAGAGCAACAAACATGTAATTATTTTGAACAGACAACAAGTTAACTGTGGGTTGGGCTATGACTGTGATGTTATTCCAGGCCCATACGAGGTTTGTTTGGCACATTTTTCCCTGCACAAATCAATATTGTCACCCTTTGCATTATTAATGTGACATTCTGAATATAAAAACCAAACAATGATGGAATAGACAGAGAGCAGAAACAAATATTACAGGTGCAATGATATGAATGATAAAACACACTGCGACTGACGGAATGACCACTGACTTTAAACAAGATGCATGATGACATTGATCTTCATCTTGATTTGCCTTCATCTACTCGATAGCAGTACAGATACATATTCCAATATATTGCTTGAAAAAAGTGTCATCAATACTCAGTGGCCTTTATGGGTGTAGATACATGTTTTCTAACATTCACATCATATAATGAAGGAAAAAGAAACAGCAGGAATTTACCATTGTCATAAAACTAAGACAAACTTCCTTAGAATTAGATGATAAAAGGCAAACTTGCCATTTGTTTCCTGCATTTCATCAAAATGATGTAATACGTTCAATTTTAGCAATCCAAAATGTGTTGGAGTTCCCACATTAACGCTGTATAACTTCAATTTAAATGACTGAAATCCATCTACTCCTCATATTTTTGGACCCACACACTTGTTTTTGCATGACCATCCATCACAGCAGGTGCTGGTTCAGTTTGCACTCTGGAAATGAAATAAACAAATATAAGCAGATGATGAATGCATAAAATATGTTGATGTATCACAGCAGTGCAGAATAAAAAAAAGGCAGTTTAGAGAGAGAAATTCAACACTGGAATGATATCAATGACTATGTTTACATGCGCATAATATTCTGTTTTTTGCACTTATTCCGAAAAAGACAATATTCCAACTAAGCTGTTTGCATTGCTAATGAAAATGAATATTCCACTAATATTCCGTTTACATGCATCTGTGCAAAATAGGATTTTGGTGGCGGACTTGTTCGACTGTGCGAACACAGCATCGCTCTTTCAATCCTTCAACCACTGTCTTGAAAAGGTCGCTGTTACGCATATCCAAAAACCTGTTGATAACCAAGTCTTTCATAATGTTTAAAGCTATAGAGCGTAGTTTCTGTCGCCCCCATGAGGAATTCTAAGTAATGACAACAAAACTGTCGGCGCGTCCACATAATACAAGCCTTACAGGATTGCGCATGCGCCCCCACCCCTCCTCCACGCAGTTGCTATTAGCCAAGGATGACACGGAGGATTAAAAAAACATGGAGGTAATTATCTTCACTCTGGCTTCTGCGTGGGAAAGTCACCAGACGAGACAATCTTCTGAACATACTGAGAAATACAGAGAGAGTTGAGTGGAGCTGATAGTAATGTAACAGACATTTATTAATATCAAAAAGGTACGCAATAAAGCTTTAAGTAAGTTTAAGTAGAACTGTGTTTCTCCTTCTTTTCTTTTGGGCATGCATCTCTACCGCAGTCCAAACTGTTGGCTGGTTGGTTTGTGTACAACAACCAAACCCTTGGCATCATGCTTTTAACGCTCTTGGTACCGCTTTGGGGTCATTTTTCAACATGCAGGATATGGTTCAGTTTAGACAACAAAACTACTAGGTAAGGTTAAGGAAAAGATTGTGGTTTTGGTTCAAATAAGTATGTTTGTTACGTAAATTATATACGTAACATTGGTTCTGTTACAAAACTGCAGAATTAGCAGATCGTTAGTAATCATTCTCTGTGGGTCCGTCATTATGATGGACACCTGTCACATAGCATATTTGATCCATTGTTAACATAAAATTTTGATTAGTGATACATATAAACACACACACATATCAACCATTTCACCCTTGTAAAAGGAAAAAAATGCATGTTTTAAATAAACCTGTTGAAAAAAATGCATGTTTTAAATAAACCTGTTTCACTCAATGCTTCACTGAGCCCGCTGTGCTATTACCTGTGTATTAATCAACCCATTCTCACTCCCAACTCGTCACATACAATCAATATCAACTATGACGCTCTGATGGCGCTCTCTGTTCAACAAAGGGTTAAAAGCACACTGAATTGCCATTCCTTGAGCCTTTTTCTTTCAACCAAGAGTGGCTCAAAAAATAAAGACAATGGTTCATGAAGCTTCATTTGGCCATCACTAATAAAGAGGAACAAAGTCTGCATAAGGAGGATGTCGGGATGGATGGAAGAGTCAAACAAACACAGGACTTTGACCCAGGAGACCGCTGTCAATGTCCCTTGTGAAAACAACGCTTACTTATTTAAAATAATGTATGTAAGGTATTTAACATTCTGAACTTACGTCACAAACGTTAGTTATGTACGTGAGTTAAGTACGGTGGCCAACAGGGGCAAACGCCCTGCAACTTAAGAAAACACACACAAATAGACAAAACACAAGCAAATTAAGAAAACAACTTCATTAATTTGACAACACATGCGCAGCATTCAGCAAACGCGCTGCAAATACCACAACACAACCAAATACATAAACGCACTGCAAATAAAAAACGATGCAAAAAGAAAAGCATGCGCATCCCGAAAAAAGAAGCGATGCCAAAAGAAAAACAACTTCATTAATTTGACAACACATGCGCAGCATTCAGCAAATGCGCTGCAAATACACACAACCAAATAGATGAACGCGCTGCAAATAGACGATGCAAAAAGACGATGCAAAAAGAAAAGCACACAAACCCAGAAAACAAATGCAACAAAAAAATGCAGCATCCAGATTACACAACGGAAGTTCTCCAGGCCTCTAGAGGGAGCAGCTAAGTGGAACAGCTGGATTTTCGACCCCACAGGAAGAGAGCGCGCACTGCCTTTTTATTAGACTCGGGTATGGCTGCAGCCTGGAGAACTCCATAGACTGTATATTAAATTAATATTATTATTATTATTATTATTATTATTATTATTATTAATAATAATAATAACATAATATATTAATAATATACAGTCTATGCTCCCGTCTCATGCCCTCCCGGCTGGTGCCGTCCCCAAGCTTAGGCTTTTCAAACTAAAAGCTCGCGTCTGGTCTGCTATGTCTTTGTACTTTGGTGTTTTGGATGTTTTTGAACTAAACAGTACAGCAATCATGCTAATGAATACAATAAGCAGATGTCTTACTTACAACACGTTGGAGTTAGCAAAGCAGTTTTGGGTTTATATGTGCGAGCGGGATTTATTCAGTTTGATAAATCCCACGGTAAATTGTCTGGTTTACTAAACAGGGAGGGACTATAAATCCTGTCTGTTTTTTGTATTTCAAGAGCGAATTGCTCCACAATATGAATACAGATTGATCACTTATTTTGTTGGTAACCGTTGTTATTTGGTTGTGTTGTGTGTATTTGCAGCGCGTTTGCTGAATGCTGCGCATGTGTTATCAAATTAATGAAGTTGTTTTCTTAATTTGCTTGTGATTTGTCTATTTGCGTGTGTTTTCTTAAGTTGCAGGGCGTTTGCCCCTGTCGGCCACCGTAGTTAAGTAATGTAAAACAATTACTTATTTTAACCTAAACCACAATCTTTTCCTAAACCTAACCAAGTCGTTTTTTTTAATTAACAAACTTTAACCAAGTGTTGAAGTCGGACTACCCAGCAGGTTAAAAAATTAAGCGAAATGGTTACCCAGAGCGTTAAAAAGTGATGCCAGAGGGTCCTGACCAAGCATCCATATGTGACAAGTTGGGAGTGAGAATTATTTGCAATTTTAATACAAAAAAAGAATGACCATCATCTCCCTGTGGCATGTCTCTATGTGACAATATGCAAAATGGTAGCTATTTAAAAAATTAAACCCCAACAAACCCCCTGCTAAAGCCAAATCCAAATAAACACTGTAAGCGCTAAATCTGGGGTGTCAGGGGTCTTTGAGCTGCCTTCAGCAGAGTCCACATTAATACCAAAGCTGGCCCGCTACATGTCCTTGAGGGGCCAATTCATTAGTTAGCTGAAAAGCCCAATCAATCACAATGTATCAGGGAAGACTACGGATCATAATTCAGCTCAGGTACAGCAAAGAGAAAAGAAGGAAATGAGACGATGGATGGATAGAAGGAAAGGCAAACAAGACAGATTGGTAGGCAGGGGGAAAGGAAGAGGGATGATTGCAGCTTTAACCACAGACAGTTTTAAGGTGGTATCCCATGAGTTTCTTGGTGTTGCAGTCATTTGAGGTCACCTGCCAATCATAAAGACTGCAGTATTTTGTATTTTGCTTTTCTAGAAATGGCGGAAAAGGATGTCTTTCTGAAAATAAAAGCCAAAAGGAACTGAGCATGTAACAACATACGGAAATACTTCATGACCTTTCGAACCGTATTGTGTGATAAGTTAAGTGTGATGATTCAAAACGAGCGATTTAGAGCTTCAGAGGTGTAAAGTAGCTAAGTAAGTACTTTACCAAAGTCTAATGTTGAGTTAATGGTATCTTGCTTGAGTATCCCCTGTTTTTGAAGTCAGTATTTGCTACTTACTATGCAGAAATGTATTTTGTAGAAGGCTAAACTATCACCTAAACTACCCAGCAGTATATGCAGTTAGAACACCTTAACACCAAAACATTAACTATATACCTATAAACACAAAACCAAGGGGTCAAAGTATTTTTTCATTATGATATTGTTATATTTTAGCAAAATGATTTGTGTACTTTGTCTTCCTCTTCTTATATCCTATCCTATAAAGGCAAATGAGCAGAATGATGAAAAACAAAAAGAAGTCGGAGAAAAGAGGGATGACAGTGAGTATTCAAGGAAATAGCAGTTATGAGACAACCTTAAATATTTCCCAATGTTAAACTGCATACGAAGCGTCATAGTTTACTATTTTACCAGTTGGTATGCAATAAATCAACGTGCTAAACAAAACAAATATATGTACTTAATACTACTTAGTACTAAGCAAACTATCTTGTGGTACATTTTCATACTACACACTAATTCTGAGCAAGCTTTGAGCAAGTAGTGCAAACACCCTAAAAGGGACAAAACCAAGCATGCTTAATAAAGTCAAAACGTGTTTTAGGTGCTTCCCATATTTGACTGTGCTGTTAAGGTGCATTGTTGTCCCACAATGCAATGCACAGAGGAAATTAAGGAGTTACTCACAGCCAGAGAAAGATTGTGGATGGTCGTGAAACAGCTCCAAAAAACACCTCAGAAAATACAAAGCAATTTGTGCTTATTGTCACGTTTAATTGGTAGTGAGCTTCTAAAGTTACCTTTTGATCTCATCATTTAAGTCATTTAAAACAGTAAAGCACATTGATTTTTTTGGTGACTTTTATGGGAAAGGAAACTTATACTGTACTATAAAACTTAATATATAAAAGATACAATTAGCATGTAGTATAGTATAGAACAGACATTTTCGCAGCAGACATTTTGTTAATTTGTTAATAACATTAATACTGATTGCATTCAATGTATGCAAGCTAGTTCCAGAGTGCTGGTATTGTGCATGCTGGTTCACTGTCATGGCTCACTGGAACACTTGATGGAACTGAGCCATCATCAACAAAATGTCTCACAGCTTGACTGGACTATACAGCTGCCCATTGCACACAGTGCTAAAACTACTTAAACAGCTATTTTGTATATTTTTATGTATCTGTTTCTGTATTTATTGTTTATTCTTATTAATGTTTAATATGTTTGTGTATGTATGCACCAATCACCAAGGCAATTTCAAGGTAGGGTAACTACCGTTGCAATATATTCCTTTCTGATTTCTGTAGGTTTTCCTGCTACGTCTGCTACATCAAGTTTCACGACTGTGAAAAAGGTCTATTGGGACAATTTAGAATGTCACTGCTAATTAAACATAACAGTTTTAATACTTTCTCCTGGTGCTGTTTTACCACCACTTGTTCTAATTATTTGCAGCTGTCTGTAGCTCCTCCATTTCTTCTTCTTCCAATAGTGTATATCAACAGTATGCACACTGACTGGATTGAGTAGACTTAATGTTGTCACTCCTCCAGTGTGAACACACTATTACTTAAAAGGCTGCTCAGAATTAGTATGTAGTATGGAATGGAACACAGCCAGGTCTACTACAGCTTTCAGAATCACGTATCCCCCCAAGAAGAAACCTGTCAGTTGCCTTCATGACATACATTTGCCATAGATGGTTAGGTGTAGTGATTAGGGGTCTGCACACCCACACAGGTGTTTTCATTAGTCTGGCTGATTAGACTTTTAGCCAGTCAGTCTCCAAATTAGGTGGAGCTGAGTTGGGATTACACAGTAAACCTTTTTCACACCAAACATTTGGCTTGTCGAAGCAGGAAAAGCAAAAGTGTAATTGATCAAAATAAAAATGACTGCATTCCATTCATGTCCTAGTTCCAGGGTCCTGGAATTGTGGATGCTGGCTCAAGCTTGATTTATAGTTCTGCGTTGAATCTACACCATAGGTAAGTACGTAGAGGACCCTACGCCGTACCCTACTCTGTAGCCTGACGTGCTAAGAAAACTACAAGTCATGGCAACACAGACCGCTGTGACTGGTCCGCTTGGCTGGGCTTGGTAGTGTCGCATTTACCCCTGCTCATTTCCTGGGTACTTTTTCTCCACAAACAACATGAAATAGGGTTAACTGTTCCTGCTACAGCTTTCCGACCGTGGTCATAAAGCACAGGGAAGACACTTTGTTTCTCTGCCTCCACCGCCTGAGGCGGTACTCGCTCCAGAGCTAATCCCCGTCACTCTCTCACTCACTCTACCACACACTTCCCACGCATACACACATGCCGGCTCTGTTATTCTCTTAAAGAGATATGCTATAACAACGCAGACACACTAGCGCACAAGTATAAAACCTCACAATGGCGAAGGCCACTTACGTAGGCTACGGCGTAGGCTCTGTGTAGAGAAAATTAGTAGTGTTTTTTTAAATGGAGTCTGATGGGTTTAGAGCTAGCAATGTCAGAGCTGTTTCTGGTTAAACAAAAAGGTCTTATAGAGGTTATAAAAAGGCCTATCTCTTTAGGGATCCTTTCCATAATGTCAGACACTTAGAATAATAACCTGAGCTTGTCAGTGGCAAAAACAACACTTTTAGTGGATGAAATTGATGACGCACTTTTGCCCTATAGGGGTACATTGCAGCCCGGTTCGTGGCTGCTGGTCACAGCATTCTAGCTAAATACTGGACCAATTTCAAAGATTGTTGTCCCCATCAGTCACTTACACACAAAAACATGAAAATAGGGTCGAGGTTGAAAACTAAACAAAATTACCCTTTAAAAGTAAACCCACCAACTTTTACAGCCATTCAACAAAGGAAATTTCACATTATATTTGAGAGAAAAAGGAATGTGTACACTGTGTGAAACAATGCTTTGATAACAGAAATCAAATATGATAGGACAAAATAAATGACTCTTCCTGAGGTTCACTACAGAAGCAGAAGAAGAAATTAGAAGACAAATTAGAAATGTGTGTATTGCCTGAGAGACAGGTTTTAATAGTGTCATTTAATAGTGACTTTTACTTTAATTCTCTCAATTTGTGAGAGCAGGTGTCACTTTCTTTTTTAGAATTTGGATATCTCATTTGGTCAGGAACTCATTATCCTTTTCAGACCAAGCTGGTGCAAATAAAGTATTGAAAGGACAGATTTGAATGGGAAATAAAATTAATTAATTTCCCATAGCGTAGACATGGAAGCTCTGGAGGGGCTGTGGAATTCAACTGGAGTGTGGTGTTTAATATGTGGCTGCATTAAATTAAAGCCAGAAAAAGAAAAAGGAGAAGATTTTAGCACATCACACTGTGCTACTGTCCTGTGAAAAGGTGGCGTGCCTCTATCAAATGCTTGCACACTAATGCTGATGTTTCATGAGTACAACGTGTGTATATCTACTCTTGAAATGAAAACACATTCTCACTCTCTCATCGCCTAAAATATGGACGCTTGGTCAGGGGCCTTTGGCGTTTGTTATTCACGCTAAAAGTCTCCTTTAGCGTCGGGACTCTCGGCGTCCTTTGGCATTTGTTATTCACGCTAAAAGTGCGTCCTTTGGCGTTTGTTATTCACACTATAAGTCTCCTATAGCGTTGGGAATCTTGACGTCACTTTTGAGGCACTGGGTCGGGACGTACTGACTGACATGCACAAGAAAAGGACAGTTAGGTTCAGGAAAAGATGTGGGTGGGGTTATAAAATGTATGTTTATGTGACACGTGGGACAAGAACGGGAGTTAAGTTTAGGAAAAGATGGTGGGTGGGGGTTATAAAATGTATGTTTCTGTGACACAGGTGACAAGAACGGAGCACGGACCCCGGTCTCCTGAGTGAAAGTCCTGTCCTGTGTTGACACGTGGGACAAGAACGGGAGTTAAGGTTAGGAAAAGATGGTGGGTGGGGGTTATAAAATGTATGTTTCTGTGACACAAGTGACAAGAACGGGGCACGAACCCCAGTCTCCTCAGTGAAAGTCCTGTCCTGTGTTGACACGTGGGACAAGAACGGGAGTTAAGTTTAGGAAAAGATGGTGGGTGGGGGTTATAAAATGTATGTTTCTGTGACACAAGTGACAAGAACGGGGCACGAACCCCGGTCTCCTGAGTGAAAGTCCTGTGTTGTTTGACTCATCCACCACCCCAACCAACCTCCTTACGGTTTTTCATTCTACTCGCTACCGTTGTCGCTCTAAATACTACGTCATCTCACAGCACCGTGGTCTTGCTGCTGCTCTGCCCCGTGCATTCCATGCAGACGCTGAAGGGTGCTTTTTGCAGAGCCGCGGGAACATATTTTGAATTGGGGATGCTGACACATTTTCCAGAGTGATGTTTTCAGCCAAAGTCAACCACCACACACCAAACTGCATCCATCACAATTTATTGAACTGTATAGAGATTACATTCATATAAATAGCCTATCCAAGACCATAATTAGCCTGCCGTGGGCTACTGATCCCGAAACACCGGGAAATAATTGACCGTTATCGCTATTTAATTTGATACCCATACTGTCAAGATGAAGACAAAATATCTCTATTTATTTATTAAAACAAAGGCACTTCGTGGTGTCAAAACAGTACTAAGGCTTCGGTAATAAAAATGGAACATAGGTACACGCTCCACAAGCGAAAAAACAAGAACAAGAATAAAGTCCAAAATCCAAGATAGAACAAACTAGGCACGAGTAACGCAGGATATAGGCACAAATAGGATTTTTTTACGCAGGATATAGGCACAAAGCTACGACAATGGTACAGAATATGCCAAATACAAGCTCAAAAACGGAGCCACAAAACACAAGGGTAACACATCACTGAATTAAATTAAATCAAATCAAAGTGAAGCAAGCCAGTCGGTCCTGACACAAACACTAGAGAAATGCAGCCTTAAGTTTTTGTAGCACAGCAATAGCAAATTAAAGGCATACAGATATTGGGCCTAATGTATCAGAAGTTCTTAACGCTGGACCAAATAATTTCATAACAATACAGTAGGATAATTAAAAATAGGTGTGACCTCATTCTGGTTTTCCAATACGTAGGTTAAGTAAGCTTTACACGAGTGTAAAAAAACACAATTATCTCCAATAATTCGTATAAACTTTCAGTTGAACTGTTACTCAACAATTGATAAATCATGCCAATTTACTGCACGGCGGCAGCATAATAATAGTAAACCAGCGTTTTTACCTTGTGTTGCAGTCATAACACACAAAAAAAATCCTCATCTCCAAAACGTCTACCAGGAAAAGTGTGACCCCGAGGCTGGCAGCACAAGGTTGACGTTGATGTTCCCTCTGCGGCTACCCTGGTGCTGCTAGCTTGGTTTACAAGATTTGCTCCCTCGTCGTCTGTTGCTAGCATGGTCGCTACTTCATTCAGTTACAGTTGCTGAGTTTTCTGTCTCCGGTCTTTTACGCTTTTTAGCTTGTGGTTGATCTATAAAGAAATCCAAAATGCGCTTTTGTGCCATGGCTAGCTAACTTCTGTACTGTTGTTGACCAGCCGGGAAAGTTTCCGCAACTGTCTTCACCAATCATGAATGAGCGTCAGAGGCGCACGGCGCGCCTCGACTCTTGGCAAAATCGGCAGATTCATTCTAATCAAATTATGTGTTTATTTCTTACTTACCAAATTTTAAAATGTATTACATTTAATTTGTAATGAAAGGGATTAGGTTTATATTAATAATCAAAGTATTAAAAATAAATGTGTGTGTTTTTTTTTTATTATGGTTTTAGTAGTTTCTCCTTTCGCTAGGGGGTGCTGCAGCACTCTCCGCACCCCTAGTTCCCACGGCCATGGCTTTTTGCGTCGTGTCTAACGCTGAGAGCCACTTCCCAAGCGTCTGTATTTTATAAGTTGGGAGTGAGAATGGGTTGGAAACAATGACTCTCTGAGGCTGTGATAGCCTCAACAGAGAGGTGACAGGAGATTTCCTTTGATCAGCTTTTATGAATGTCACTAAATGGTGTGAAAATGGCAGCCAAGTAGCTACAATAGAGCAGCACTGGTGGATTTGTCCACGTTTAATGAAGCAGCTGGTGGGGAGGCGAGGCATTGTCTTTCCTCTCATTGGGGATTCATTGAGGTAGTTTGCAGTAGCCAGGGAGATGCCATCCCCTTTCATCCCTCCTCAAATGGCCGCCTGTCTGCTCAGCTATTCCTGAGCACATGGTTGGGATTCAGCAGACATGGACGACCACAGCTTAATAAGGTGTTAAAGAGGACATGACAGTGCAATTAAAGCAAATAACACATAAAGAAACTGGACAATGGTTCCATCAATGAATGAAGTCTAGCATGAAAGCCAACACAGGAACCAACGGTGGTAAATGTACAATGGTTATCACAACAAATTAAAACAAAACCATTGTATGAAAGTAATACAAAATGTACAATGTACTCATTACCCTTCCAACACTGCTGGTACCAACATTGGAAAGCATTGTTCAACCCCACAAAATTGTTTTTAAAAAACCCAACCCGTTCTCACTCCGAACTTGTACGCTTGGGCAGTGGCTGTCAGCGTCAGATACGATGCAAAAACCACCCTTTAGAGCAGTGGTTCCCAACCTTTTTTCCTTGGCGCCCCCCCTACTTATGTCTAAGAAAAGCTGAGCTGCCCCTCTGAAACCAAAGTTGAGGTAACTCTCGAGATAGAGCCTTACTTTCTTTTTTGATACAGAGGAGTTATCAGCACTTTTACGTTTCTCCACCATGTTTCATTCATAAAATAGTGATGCTGTGGCGGCAGGAAAAACGAGGATGATAGCAGCTAGCCACTAGCAGCTGACCTGATGACAGAAAGGGCCACAGGTTAAGAGGTCCCGGAGGTTTGGCCTACTAAGTAGCCTGCCTACAATTTTAAGCGACAACAAAAATATATCGTTTTTATACAGACTGTTCTATACATTATATATTCTAGTGTATTATCATAATTTGTTTAACATGTGCAAATATATATTTTTTTACCTCAACCTCAAACCAGATAAAGACTTGCGGACCCCCTGTGATCTTTGCCGCCCCCCTGAGGTGTCCCCGGACCCCAGGTTGGGAACCACTGCTTTAGAGTGTGTGTAGAACGCACCGGGCAGAGCAGCAGCTACGCGGTGCTTGAAGACGACGTAGTATTAAGAGCGACAACGGTAGCGAGTAGTATGAAAGCCCAAATTCCGCGTAGGGAGGGTGGTTGGGGTGGTCGATGGGTCAAACAACACAGGTCTTTCACCCCTGGGGTCCGGGGTTCGTGTCCCCCATGTCACATTTCCTAAACCTTGTCATTGTCCCGCATGTTACGGAAACGTACCTTTTATAAGCCCACCCACGATCTTTTCCTAAGCCTAACTGCGTCAAAAGTGACGGCAATAGTCCCGACCCAGAGCTTTGGATAAAACGCGTTTAGATATGACGCTAAAGGAGACTTTTAGCATCAGCAACAACACCAAAGGCACCTGACCAAGCGTTTAATCGACTGGAGTGAGAATGTGTTGAAAAAAACATACCAGTGGTTTTACATTGTTTAGCATATTCATTACAAAGGACTATCTTAGGCTTTCCATCACGACTTACTATTTTGCAAAGCATGCTACTGTTTTGTCAGGAAACAGGAAACTATTTTAAACTTCTTAAATGTGCTTGAGTTATCAACCCATCACACTGAGCATCAGGCCTGCATTATTTTCTCTGTCAGTACAGAAATGTGAGAGGGTAATGTAGTGCATTATTTATTTAGCATTGCACTTCCATTAAGGCAAGACACTCCAGGTGAGTAGGGTAACATCTTTAACTAATAGATATTACCATGTAACTTCCCCAATTGATTACCTACATCAAGACATTTTACAAGTGTTCTGAAACTTTATTTTTAGATATGCAAATGAGGCATTATCTTATGAAACAGCAGTAATTTGTATAAATTTCCAGAACAGAAATCTAATCATTGGATGAATCCAGTTCGAAGTTCCTGTTTCATTTTGTTGACATATTAAAGTCAGTTTTTTTTACAGAGGGCATTGTGGATATCTCTTTTTATCACTCCACAAATCAGAAAATGCTGTCAATGGCCAGAAAAAATATCCATATTTTTGGGAATAAAATGTTATATAACTCTGACTATGAATGATATATGAACTAACCCCTTCTGTAAAGACCTTCAGAATAGAGATAGGAAAGGATGTCAGTGCTGCTGAAGTGGAGATTTCATTCAGTATGCATGATTTGTAGTTCAAACTTCACGCACCCTTTACATTTAGATCAAGATTAAAAAAGTTGGCTAACAAGTCCGGTAGGAGACGGTGGACTTTTTTTTTCTTTTTTTTTTTTTTATAATACACAAAATAACACTGAAAGATAGAGATTCCTACAATGCCTTATTAATTAATACAATATGGGAATGACTTGTTTTTTTTTGTTTTTTATCACATCTAACTTTTTGATAAAAAGTGAGATACCTCATAAATGCATTATTCTTGTTCCAGGATGGACATAAGATAAAAAGACAGTTGAATAAATATACAAGATGAATAAGAAGACACTTTCTAATACAACGTACTTACAGCAGTAAAAACCAAAAATAGGAAAGTGATGTAAAACAGAGATTAGACAGAGGTAATATGACTGCATATTGTAGTTACAGGTATCATTTGCACTCAACACAATAAAATAACGAGTGCCTTGTATACATAAGACAATTTGTAATTATGCACAAAACTGTAACACTTTCTTGTGGTAAATGTCCAATTTCAAAAAGTTAATTGAAACGATCTTAAATGATACACAATATTTTCAATTTTACCGAAACTATTATGCTGTGTTAAAGTGCTGTGGGGAGAGTTCAACATCCAAGACTTCCAGGCGCTGTTTCAAAGCACTGCCTTTGCATACTAATCTGTATTTGAACCAATGTGTGTAGTTCAAGACAGAATTCGATACAAAACAATGTGATCGTGAAATGATGAATAAGACGGTTAAATGTTGATCCCATCCGACGACGTACCTTTGGCTTCAACATTGAGGTGGGTTGAGATTTCCACTTTTGACCGAAATTTAAATTTTGAGCATATCAAACACATACTGGTGAATTTTTCTGCAACAATTTGTGCCTTTTCTGCATCAATTTATGGTGCACGTCTTTAATTATGTGAAAGGAAATTATTATTAGTTATTTGGGGGGGATGGCGCTGGCCAGTTTTGATTATTGGGGGGGGGGGTTGTAACCTCCCCCCCCCACCCCATCCCCCTTGTAAATTACGCCTATGATCCCATCATATTCTGGACATTATTGTTTGCTGCTTGGCATGATCGAACACGGTGGTTTCCAACCTTTTTGGCTTGTGACTCCCTCAAACAAGGCAATGTCTTTGGCTGACAGTTCCTCACATTTTTTAAGAATATTAAGAGCCCTGTAGACACAACATAATTAAATGATACAATTATCCAGTTAACAAGATAAAAAGAAAACATGCATCTACCTAATGTTGTGTAGCATAATGTTTATGTTTTCTTCTGCTATCCTATCTTGTTAATAATCTCACAACCGCTCAGATTTATCTCACAACCCTGTGGTTGTGAGATAAATAATGTTGGAAACCACCGCTGTGTAAAAATAGTAAAACCAAAGTAAAAGAGGTTGTTTTCCCCAGTGTGTGTACAATATGTGTTTAATCTCAGACAAAATAATCCAGCACCAATATAGAAAAAAAAGAATCCTGAAGTGACAACTGATGAAAAACTGAGTTAGATGTACTTGCATGCAAAATAGAAAAGAATTCAGTTGTCGAGTTTGGGAAAATCATCATAAAGCCTTTTATACATCCTTGGAAATGTTCTATGCCTTAAAAAGAGGCAATGTTAAGACAAAACTGCAAATAGAATGAATGTAAATGATTTTCTTTTACTCTCTATCTTTTTGAACCAAACACCTCCAGAGAACAGTAACGTTTCTGCAGTCCAGCCACACCAGCTCACACTCTCTGCTGTGTTCTTAGCTCACAGTGCCCCTTGTGGCCACTTTTAAACATTGTGCCTGCTACCCTCCCATTCCAGTACTGCTTTCCAAACAAGGCAAGTGTATGTGGCTGAATTAATTAAATAGAAATTGCTTATATTACATCTTTAAAATCATACTTTTTTTTTTTTACATTTTTAGAACATCACAAGGAGATGTGAACCACAAAAAACAGTACCAAACCAGTGTTTAATTTATGGCTTTCAACCTTCAAATGTTTAGTTTGGCATGAACATATTGCTTCAATTAAACCTTTAACTTAAAAAAAAAATTCAAAAAAAGTAAAACCAGAGACGGTGAAACGTACACCAACACATCAGATGTGGTTATGTGGAACTTTTGGCAAACACAAATTATTTCATGACCTTAAGTATAACAAGCAGCAATTTCCTTGTTTTCACAACCAGTTTCCTTGAACTCAACGCAAACATATGATGCCTAAAGGGCAGCCAGTGTTTGTACATGAGCAAAACAAAGTACAACATCCTGTCACTTGAGCTGGAGTCTTTCCAATACTGAGCTGTCACACACTCCAACTTGTTCTGGGGAAAAAAATCAAGCAGGGTATAAAGGAGTTGGCCGTGACAGTGGACGGCTATCTTTTTTCCCCTTCTTTTTTCTTAAAGTAAAGCAGCCTTGAAAAGCTAAGAAGATGTTAACTAAAAGAAATAGGGGGACACAGTGCAAATAGGTGCTGAGTTTAATACCTTGATTTCAACATGATTATACAAGAGGAAATTAACCAATATACAGGAGATTTATGACCGATAGAAAATTGTATTTATTATACTTTCCAAGATACATTCTATTCATTGTAATGTCAATAAACACTCATAATTTCAACATAACAATACTTTTTAAATAAGGACCGGATAGAGAAAAAGAATTTCGAAATAGAACCTGTCTTGACAATATAACCTCAAACTAAATAAATTAAACAAATGATTTGAAGCCATCATGACCAAGCATTTTTTTTTTTTTTTTTACTAATATTGCACATGGTGTTTTTATGATATGATTCTGACCCGATCTAACAATTTTTAGAGCTTCAATTTGTAGCCTTTTACTCGTCTCCACTCCCGTCCCAACAACTCTGGAGCCATATCAAGTTTAATGCACATTTATTTTGGTTGCATAATGTTAATAAGAAACCTTTTACAAGATACTGTGGGAGATATAAGAATAAGGAAACTGCTTGAAACTTCACAGACTTCTATTAGGCCTCAGCTTGTCGTGCGACACATTAAAAAAAAGAAACATCACAGATCACATTTCACAACCCCGTCGCCCAGCGGGTCCAGTTCTTCAGCAAACTGAGAGAAACAAGAAACCCCTTCGATCAACTCAACAGTCACTTATAGTGGCCTGAATTAGCTCTGATGCATCAAGTCCTTTCCACTTTTTGTGTATTATCCTTTTTTTAAATACCAGTAACTCTTTAAATATTTCTGCATAGAAAAATAAATTAACTATCTTGTTAAATTTCTTTTACTACGAATTGAGAGCTGACAAGGGGAGGTGGATCACCGATTGAATTATATTAGCGGTTTGTTTGACAATTCTGGCTTGAAGTCTTTTGATGATGATGCTCCGTCGTACAGTGTGTGTGTGTGTGTGTGTGTGTGTGTGTGTGTGTGTGTGTGTGCGTGCGTGCATGCGTGTGTGTGTGTAGATGTTTGTCCTTTCTTGTAATTTACAAACCAGTCCCACAGATACAAATAAAGTAAGACTTACAAAATAAATTCCAGGTTACGCTTACATGGCAAGCAGCTTTGTAATTTTTTTATCCTTGGGTTTTTTTTCTTTCCTTCATTTTTCAGAAACAACGTCCTCTGACAGTGTATGTGCCGTTAGATTTCACCCAAAACATACAGTTACTGTAAGTAGCAATTTTTTGAAGAGGAACACAACTCCATTCAGAAGACACTATATTTAACATGGCTCCTTACACAAAGAGAACAAGTCATGGAAATCATTCCCCCAAAAAGAGTTTTGCAGTGCCTTAACAGGAACGGTATAGCCTCCCGGCAAAGAGCAGGTGTACTGCTACTGGTGTGTAATCCAGACATGGTGGCAGAGAGTCTGCAGCCGACTCCAGAGGCATCCCCCAGAACAAACAGATATTCCCGCAAATACAAGAAAAAAGCAAAGTAGCATCCACTGAGTCAGCAACTCTGTTAATCTCATCCCAGAAGCGGTGATTTTGGATACTTTCCAGAGAAAAAGAACAACAACCGACGTGCCCTCCTTTTTTCTTTTCTCTCTCTCTCTCTTTTTTATTTTTACTTTATTAAATGAGGGTTGAAGACGGCGAGGTATATTCTCAAGCACTGTTTTCAACACCCTTTGATTTGGTTGGAAAAACAAAAGGAGGAGGTAAAAGAACAACAAGAACAACAAAAAATAAGAAGATAGATACCCATTTTAATAGCAGCAACAACAAAAAAAATACTATGACTGTCTGGTTGCTTTTTAGGGTGTCCTGTGGTATGCATGTGGGATTCATACATGTAGTGGCATGGATAATCCAAAAGGTCTTTTACTGTGAAATAGATCCACGCTGATTCTAGTAATAGCTTTTGTAGCGTGGAGCCATTTTGTCCATCTCTGCATTGGTCATTAAGGATTTCCAGAAGGCACTTTTTCGCTGTGTGTGGGATTGTGTGTGTGAGTGTGTGTGTGTCTGTGAGTGTGCATGTGCTGCTGCAGAAAGGGAGATGAAGACAGAAAGCGAGAGCTCTGGGGGGTGTGTGTGTGTGTGTGTGTGTGTGTGTGTGTGTGTGTGTGTGTCTGATGTTTGGCTTGTGTGTGTGTGTGTGTGTGTGTGTGTGTGGCAAGAGGGGAAAAAGGAACCAGAGAAAGGCAGATGTGTTTGGCTGTCTGACTTCTGTCTTATGTATGTATGTATGTGTGTGTGTGTGTGTGTGTGTGTGTGTGGTTGTAATCAATGCACTAAATCAAATGCAACAATCCCTACATTTTACTCAGCGCAGTCTGCTCCTCGAGCACCTGCAGGTAATCAGGCGTTCCTTGGAGCTTGGCTTTCAGCTCGTAATACTCACTTTTTCTCTGCTCCACCACGATCTTACTGTGGTTCCCGCCTATCAGCGACGACTTCTTCATCTTTTTATCCAGCGTTTTCTCCGGGTAGCGGATTTCATACCCGCCCATCCCTATACTGTTGAAATCTCTTTTGCTGTCCAGGAAGTTCTGGATGAACATGCTGGGCTCTCGGTGGGGGAGGAACTCCTCGAGTTCGTCGATGGTGCTGAGGCGTTTGTTGCGCTCCAGGGTGGAAAGCGAGTCTTTATCCTTGTCGGCGCTATTCCGGAGGATGATCTTCTGCCTCTGCGAGTCTGCAAACTTGAACCCAGCATCCATGTCTGAGGAGCGTCCGATCCCGCAGGTGTGGCTTTTGCCAATGTGCTCGATTGTCTGGGGGATGAACGTCTCGCCTCCCAAGTCGTCTCCCGGGATGGAGCGTTTTTTGCCCGATTTGTGACTGTGTCTGCGGAGCTGCAATGACATGGAGCCACACTCCTGATTCCCAAGCCCCTCCTGCCTGCCTACTGGTTTTTTATTCCGCCTCAGGACAAAGACTAGCAGACAGAAGGCCACGAACACAGTGAGGATCAGCACTACGAGGATGCTGAGGATCATGATGGAGAGAGGCACAGGCCCTCCCGGCGGTGCTTTTCCAACTCCGGCAGGCGACAGTGAGGTCAAAACAGGCGTGGCGCTAGTGAGAATAAACGGCGGCCTCGCAACAAGCTTAGGACACAGGATCTCATTTTTCAAGAGGCGCAGCTCAATGTTTGAGAACTGCACAGGGGAGGCACATTTCACCTCTTTGGCAGCCACTCCATCACTTAGCTTCTCCAGCCAGAGTTTGAGGGCGACAAGATCGCAGGAACACTCCCACGGGTTCCCTTCGAGGTCTATCTGGGTCAATGATTGCAGCTGGTCCAAGACACCACTCACTGGTAGGTTCATGAAGTGGTTGTTTTTTAGATTCAGTCTGGCTAAAGAGACACCCGCAAACACGTAGGCAGGGAGACTCCGCAGAACATTGTTGTTGAGATACAGGAGTTGTAGGTTCGGCATGGAGTCAAATGTACCCGCTAATATTTCTTTTATGGCATTGTATTCCAAATATAGGTACTGTAAGTTTGTGAGGCCCAAAAACATCTCTGGGTGTAACTGTTCAAGCTGGTTTCCATTCAAATACAGCCTTCTCAGGTTAGTTAGGTTAGAAAACACACCTTTTTGGACCGTGATAATTTGATTGCTGCCAAGATGTAGCAAATCTAAGCCTTCAAAGCCTTGAAAATCAGCCGGGCTTATGTCACGGATGTAATTTCCACTCAGGTGAAGTTTCTTGGCATTTTGGGGTTTGGGAAGGAGATCACCTAAATTTTTAATATTCCTTTCCTGACAGCTGACGCTGATGCCAAAGTCAGAGGGGTGGGCTTTACAGCTGCAGGGCTGTGGACACAGCAATGGAGGGGTCCGTGTCTGAAAGGAAACAATCTGTCTATTTCTTCCAAAAGGGGGTAAACCAGCCACAATACCATTACCGTAAATCTTAGATGAGTCCGTGGTTTTTGCCGCTTTTGTGGCCATGGGAGCCAGAATGGTTGGGGACATTTTGGAGGGTGACTGCCCATTATCAGGCGGTGCGGGTGGCATTCTAACATCAAAGTCACTTCCTGTTCCCATGGGACAAAGCTCCTGTTTGTTAGTTTCTTTCAGGAGCCTCCCGTACAAGTCACTTGGTGTTTCACATATGGCCTCGCCGATAAAAATATTATAGGGCATGTTTTCAAGCCACGCCTTGAGAGGTGCTAAATCACAGGTACAGTTCCAGGGGTTGTCATCCAGCTGCAGCTCTACAATGCGCCCAATATGCTCCAGAACCCCCAAATAAGGAAGCCTCTGGATCCTGTTCCCCCTTATATCCAGGTGTGTGAGCGAGGCAAAGCGAAATATGTTGTCAGGAAGTGCCTGTATGAGATTATCATTCAGGATGAGCACTTTTAACCTGTGCAGTTTGTTAAATGCTCCCTTTTCAATGTATTTTATTAAATTGTAGTCAGCCTGAAGGTATTCCAAGTTTTCTATCCCTTGGAAAGTGTCTGCTCGCAGCACCTTTAACTCATTATTGTTCAGGTGCAGCTGTTTCAACGCGCTCATCCCCATGAACGCTCCACCTTCGATGTTCTGCAGTTTATTGTTCCCCAGCTGCAGTGACACGGCGTGGGTGAAGTTAAGGAACGAGTTAGGGTATAGTACGATTAAGAAGTTGTTCTGGAAATTCAGATGGTATAGGGAGGAGGCCGGCGGGATGAGCTGCGTGGGTCGATAGACAGTGATCTTCTCGCAGTTGGCATACAGCACGTTTTCCACTGACATGCAGGAGCAGGCGCTGCAGGTCTCGGCCATCAAGTCCGAGGCAGACGGGTCTGCCATCTGAGGTCCGTCCGACATGGAGGGGGAGGAGAGGGAGGAGGAGAGGGAGCCGGAGATGGAGGAAGAAAAGGCTGCCAGCAGGAGTACGAGCAGCATCTCGCCGGTTAGAAATCCTCCTCCAGAAAACCATTTAGTAACCTTTGGAGAGAAAAAAGACAGGTGCATGCACAGACACACACACACACACACACACACACACGGGAAGCAATCCATCAAAATGCATATTTGATATTGATTATACTGAAATTGTAATATACATTTAAAAAAATATTTTTAAGTATGATGTTTTTTTTAATATGAAATCCTATCAGGGATGGTATTATTACCTTTTAATGTAAATGTATATATTTAAGTATATATATATATATATATATATATATATATATATATATATATATATATATATATATATATATATTCCCATACTAATTGTGCACTTTCCTAATGATTGCACTTTTTATTGGAATCATTGCAGCGAGTAGCTTTGGCACAATGATTCACCCTAATCATTGGACAACACAAATGTTTAATGCTGATTATTTAATACTGCAGGAAAAGTACCATATGCTCTGGAAATTACTCAAACCCAGAAGCTGCTGCCCATCTATGCACCTAATTCTGACATTCAATGCATGAAGCATCGTCCTGGAAAGTGTCTAAGACAGCAGCACGGCAATATTCTTCACCTCTCAGCAGATTTAACAAAATCAAAGTCAAACGGCTGCACTTCTCTTTTTCGTGGGGGTCTCATTTGAAGCCAGCATTAGCCGCACCACCACCACCAACCACTAAGCAGGCATTCAGGTTATTTAGGAAAGCAACTGTGAGAGCAATGGTAAGATTTGGGACTGTGCCCATTGCTGGCATATTGAGAGGGTTTGAGTATCACACAGAGAACCTTTTATTTTTCCACATTTGACACCAACGAAGAAATGGTCCTCGAATCTAGAATTTTCGTCATTCTAAAGGAACACAAATTGGACTTACCCAAAGCTGAGGTGCTAATGAATGCGGCTCCCTCTGGAGACACGGGGCAGCATTGGTGAGACATGGATGGAGACGGCGCAAACAGTCCTCTGAAGCTTAAGTAGAACGCAGATAGTTGTAGGGGCGCAACAAGGTTTCTCCAGCCCCTATATCCCCATGTAGGCTACTGTATATCAACCCGAGCCGAGCAAACTGGCGGGGGTGCGCTGGAGATGGAGAGAAAGGAGTGAGGGTGGGAGGGGGGGGGGGGGGGGGGGGGGGGGGGGGGCGGCGGCGGCGGGGGGGAGCTCAGATTTCACCCGATGCGTCTCTTGCTGACGGGCTCCTCTTGCTTGGAAAAATCACCCCTCTGGTCGTTCGGTCCCCAAAGTGGTTGTACTACCTCCATGGGAGAGCATTCATGTGGTTGCAGAGATAGAGAGAGACGATGACAAATGAGGGGAAAGAGAGATAGGGAAAGACAGAGAGAGAGAGAAAGGGGGCAGACAGTTTTTAGAGATCTTGACAGCGCGTCCGGCGACTCCAAGGCGTGAAAAAAGGCGCAAGGCGCTCGGTGATGCGGTGAAATAAGTCTGTCATTCTTGGAGCTTTTTTTAAGGGGGAAACTGGAGAAGGAGGATGAGCAGAGGAGAGGAGCAAAAAATGGGGGAGAGAGGATGGCCGACACTGTGCGTCTGGATTTATCTCGGCTCAGCAACCCCCAACGATCCGATGAATAAATACTGGTTTGTTACGAGTGAAGTTGCGCACAGGGATAATGCTTCAGAGGGCATAGGCAGCCAAAACGCTCCCATCAGGTTATTTGTATCAGTATATTATTTTCCATTGAGGCAACATAAATCCAGTTATTTGCTCTAACTCCTTGCAAAACAGTTGTTTTTTTTTAGCGGTCTCTTTATTTGTAGGCAGAAAAGAGGCTTATTTCAGTCTCCATCCAACGAGGGGATTTTTCTTTTCTTTTTAAAAAGGACGGAAAGGCTATAGCGATATCGAAGATCCCCTCCCGGACGAAAAAAAAGCGGACAAGCACAGAGAGAGAAACAAGAGAGACAAGTCAGGACAACAGAAACCGGTGCGTAAAAATGAATAATGCAGTTATTCAGCCTTTAGTCAGCTGCGGTGCAAGTGAGGAGCTGGAAACTCCGCTTCCGTTGGTCCACAGAGAATGTCATCAAAATCAACTTGGAGAGGAAATCTGAGCATTTTTAAATTATATCCAGTCCGGGGGAATGGAGGAAGTTATAAGAGAGGAAAGTAAGCTTGTGTTCCCCCCCCCCCCCACCTCTCCTGTAAGACAGAACAGTATCCGTGTCAGGCGCATAAGTATGCTGGCTCCTTCTGCAACCGCATTCACTGAGCAGCTTCCCACACGACTCAGAGAGGAGAATGCAGAGACGTGGAGAGAGGGGAGGTGGAGGAAGGGAGGGAGGTGCGAGAGAGAGAGAGAGAGAGAGAGAGAGAGAGAGAGAGAGAGAGAGTGAGCGGGGGGGAGGGGGGGGGGGGGGGGTTCTCACATCGACCGATAATGATAATAAATACTTTGGACCTTGAAACAGATCCGTTATTTTGAGTGCATACTTTAATGGCTGTATTTCTGACACTTCATTTTAATTTTATAATTATGTTTTTGGAAATTTTAGGTAATACAAGGAGGCTCTAACCTGTTTGATTCCTCCATGTGTAACCTCCAAAGGGGATCAAGATCAAAGCCGGTGAAAAGCAGGTGTGTGTGTGTGTGTGTGTGTAAAAAACGCTTTACCTGCCAGGTCGTCATATTGGACTGTCCGATTGGGGAGAGAGAGAGAGAGAGAGAGAGAGAGAGAGAGCGAGAGAGAGGGAGAGAGAGAGAAAAGAGGTGTGTGTGTGTGTGTGTGTGTGTGTGTGTGTGTGTGTGTGTGTGTGTGTGTGTGTGTGTGTGTGTGTGTGTGTGTGTGTGTGTGTGTGCTTAAAACCGGTATGGCAGACCCGCCTCGTGAGCGGCATCTTAAATAGAAGGGGGGGGGGAGAGAGAGAGAGAGAGAGAGAGAGAGAGAGAGAGAGAGAGAGAGAGAGAGAGAGAGGGGGGGGGGGGTGGTTATTATTCAAGAGTGCTGCAGTCAGACGGGCTGCAAGAGGGGAAAAAAGGAGGAGGTGGGAAATCAGTCAATCAGAGGCTTATGGTTCATTTCTCTTTTTGTGTGTTTTGCAGAAGAGAAGTAATCAGAACAGAGAGGAGAGAAGAGAGGAAATGGATGGAGCGGTGGACATGAGCTCCTTAAGGTATAGCTACACCCCTGCATCTATCTATCTATCTATCTATCTATCTATCTATCTATCTATCTATCTATCTATCTATATATCTATATATCTATCTATCTATCTATCTATCTGTCTGTATGTCTGTATGTCTGTTTATTTATTTATTAATGTGAGATGAGTCCTATTCAGAGTTTATAGTGGCAGTGTGGCCTGGTGCCTGCTCTCTGGTCCATACAGCTGACACCCATGGGAGAAAAGAGAGTCAGACCTGAAACCTGACAGTGTTCGGCCTCACCGGAAGCCTCACCTCTGGTTTCCTCTTGCAACAGGTGACTGAGCCAAGTGACGCACAAATGAACCCAGGCTGGAGAAAGGGAAGATGGGAAGTATGGGTTTCACCTGCACCCCAGCCCCGTGGAATATATGTGTTTGTATGATCCAGCGGTGAAGATAGATGTTATCTAAAGTTATTTTTTCAACTAGACAAAGTAGTGATGGCCAAATGAAGCTTCATGAATCTTTGTTAACTATTTTCTTTATTTTCTGAGTCTCCACAGGATGGAGCTCTCTGTTCAACAAAGGGTTTAAGCAAACTGAATTGCCATTCCTTGAGCCTTTTTCTTTAAACCAAGCGTGCCATCTAGTGGGCTCAGAAAATAAAGAAAAAGGTTCACAAAGCTCCATGAAGCTTCACTTGGTCATCACTAGGACAAGGTGAAAGTTGTGTGGAGGTGGGCTTAACCTCTATATAATTTCAAAATAAAATGTTACAAGTAGGCTATTGATTACAGTCATAATTTGGTTATTAATGGCAGTATTTATTTATGTTTTTGCAACTAAAACACACACACACTTGGCACATTTGGCACATCATTCACATCTTTTTCTGTATATTTGATTTTGAATATTTGACTGCTGATGTAAACAACCAATTTTCTACATGGAAGATAATATATGTCAGCACTCAAAGACACAGGGTCGGTTATTTTACCTCATCTTCATCTTCTGTTGATTTTTAAATGACATGGCAAATGAGTCAACAGCAAAAACATTTTATGTCAAAGTTTCAGTACTTACTTTTGAATGCGATCATTGCGTAATTCATCTAGTAATCAATAACTTTCATGATATTATTGTGCAGTGCCAAATAAATGAATGCAAGGAAGAATAATTTTCAGCACATTTTTCAATGAAGTTTGGTTCATCACAGGTTCTACATGTGTTAATATGCATATAGTTTGCTGTCTTGTGCATTTATAGTTGAAAAAATATATATTTGAGAAAACAATCCCAATTTAATATCCACTTTCCGCCATTTTTCTGGAGCTTTCAACCACTACGGAAAAAAAGCTAGTAAGCAGACATTAAGTTGGAATTGTTTTGTCAAGCTATTATGTCTTAGAAACTACTGCTCTGTCATGTTTAAAAAATGTTTCATGCATAATCAAAACATGACAGAAATGGTATGCAGCATATTGTGTTTGAAAAGTAACATGTGATGTCACTTGCTTATTAAGAGGTTTTTTTCCATTGTTAGAGCATAACTGAATGTAATGTATTATCTTTACATGTTAACTGTGTTACATGTTAATTTCCTGTTTGACAGACATATTATGGCAGACAATAATCCGTTGCTCAAAGGAGTATACACATTAAGGGAAGAGTAATGTCTGAATAGTGAATTGTAAATGTATTTATGATGATTTTATAAATTGTCTTCCCCAATTCTACATAGCCAGCTGGTAATCACGGACCCTTCAAACTGTAAGTTATCATGTTTTGATAGAGATAGCATTCAGTCTCAATTATTTCTCATTTAGCTGAATCTGGCAGACTTCTAATATAATTTATTCTAAAGCATGTATGAAACAAAAAGCCCACTCTCTTGATTGATTGATGGATTGACTCACAGCGATGTATGCAAACTGCATTCTTCACCTGCAGGACAGGAGCAAATCATTCCAGCATTCCACCTTAAGTCTCTCCAGTGCGTGTGGATTAATGCGTGGGACTGCAAGTGTGTGTGTGTGTGTGTGTGTGTGTGTGTGTGTGTGTGTGTGTGTGAGAGACCTTGCTGATATTTGACAGTCTTGGACATGTTCCTACTGGCTGTGAGTGGCCTGAGGGAAGCAGGCCTACGAGAGAATGAGCCAGACAGTTGGCAAAGCCTCTGCTTCCGTCTCAGCTGTCGTTGGTAGTCTGGCCATGTGGCTGGGACACTGCTTCCTGTGTCCAAACACTGGAAAAACCTTGAATCTCATGTGCTCTAATCCCATTTGTTGGATTAAAATAAAGCGTTTTATTATGTGTTTAAAGGGATTCATGTGTCGCACCACTCATTTGCATTTGTTCTGTCACTTACAGCCGCTGTGACTGCTGGGAATGTCTCCTGTGCTGAGGAATTTTTATGTTTGATGCATTGCCCCCATCTGGTCGCAAGAGTAACTGCACTGCATTGATAAGACGGATAGGTCATGCTGCTCAGGTGAGGCCTTTTCACTCTGTTTCCTCATTTTAATAATGTTTCGTGGATTTTTCAGCAGTGTGGTACATTGCCACACTCACTGATCAATGGCTTTGGCCTGTTTGGATCACAGACACCTGTGGCTGTTCAAATGCAGCTGTTTGCCAGCAGCAGCACGGATGCAAAACTCATATTGATGCCAATCTGGTATTAAAAAAGTCCAATATATTTAACTTTTACTGAACAAATTGAAAGTCATTTATCTCATAATACACTTGTGAAAGTTAAGATTTTCCTCTCCTTTTTGTTTTCTTTTCTCACAATTCTAATGTAGGCTACAATTTAGTTTGTACTCCTAGTTTAAAGGTTAATAATAATAACATTTCAATCATTGTTTCTAAATATGATTTAATCCAAAGAAAGAATGTGTCATTGTCAACTTTTATTTTTTCCAACATTTATTTTTTTCTTAAATCTCTCTAAGCAGCATATTTTGACAGAGACTGAAGTTACAGTGCCTTGCGAAAGTATTCGGCCCCCTTGAACTTTTCGACCTTTTGCCACATTTCAGGCTTCAAACATAAAGATATAAAACTGTAATTTTTTTGTGAAGAATCAACAACAAGTGGGACACAATCATAAAGTGGAACAAAATTTATTGGATATTTCAAACTTTTTGAACAGATAAAAAACTGAAAAATTGGGCGTGCAAAATTATTCAGCCCCTTTACTTTCAGTGCAGCAAACTCTCTCCAGAAGTTCAGTGAGGATCTCTGAATGATCCAATGTTGACCTAAATGACTAATGATGAAAAATAGAATCCACCTGTGTGTAATCAAGTCTCCGTATAAATGCACCTGCTCTGTGACAGTCTCAGAGGTCCGTTTAAAGAGCAGAGAGCATCATGAAGAACAAGGAACACACCAGGCAGGTCCGAGATACTGTTGTGGAGAAGTTTAAAGCCGGATTTGGATAAAAAAAGATTTCCCAAGCTTTAAACATCCCAAGGAGCACTGTGCAAGCGATAATATTGAAATGGAAGGAGTATCGGACTACTGCAAATCTACGAAGACCCGGCCGTCCCTCTAAACTTTCAGATCATACAAGGAGAAGACTGATCAGAGATGCAGCCATGAGGCCCATGATCATTCTGGATGAACTGCAGAGATCTACAGCTGAGGTGGGAGACTCTGTCCATAGGACAACAATCAGTCGTATACTGCACAAATCTGGCCTTTATGGAAGAGTGGCAAGAAGAAAGCCATTTCTTAAAGATATCCATAAAAAGTGTCGTTTAAAGTTTGCCACAAGCCACCTGGGAGACACACCAAACATGTGGAAGAAGGTGCTCTGGTCAGATGAAACCAAAATCAAACTTTTTGGCAACAATGCAAAACGTTATGTTTGGCATAAAAGCAACACAGCTCATCACCCTGAACACACCATCCCCACTGTTAAACATGATGGTGGCAGCATGGGCCTGCTTTTCTTCAGCAGGGACAGGGAAGATGGTTAAAATTGATGGGAAGGTGGATGGAGCCAAATACAGGACCATTCTGGAAGAAAACCTGATGGAGTCTGCAAAAGACCTGAGACTGGGACAGAGATTTGTCTTCCAACAAGACAATGATCCAAAACATAAAGCAAAATCTACAATGGAATGGTTCACAAATAAACATATCCAGGTGTTAGAAAGGCCAAGTCAAAGTCCAGACCTGAATCCAATCGAGAATCTGTGGAAAGAACTGAAAACTGCTGTTCACAAACACTCTCCATCCAACCTCACTGAGCTCGAGCAAAAATTTCAGTCCCTCGATGTGCAAAACTGATAGAGACATACCCCAAATGACTTACAGCTGTAATCGCAGCAAAAGGTGGCGCTACAAAGTATTAACTTAAGGGGGCTGAATAATTTTGCACGCCCAATTTTTCAGTTTTTTATCTGTTAAAACAGTTTGAAATATCCAATAAATTTCATTCCACTTCATGATTGTGTCCCACTTGTTATTGATTCTTCACAAAAAATTACAGTTTTATATCTTTATGTTTGAAGCCTGAAATGTGGCAAAAGGTCGAAAAGTTCAAGGGGGCCGAATACTTTCGCAAGGCACTGTAATTATACCAAAACTATCTTTGACCATAAAGCCAATCTATGGTTTATCAGTGAAGTATCTGAACTACACTGCAGACTGGATTCTCTACTCACAGAGTGACTGCCGATTGATTATGAACGAGTTCAGCGCGGGCTGAATGCACATCAGCTGGTCATTGGTGTTACACAGTGTTAGTGTATGTAATGTCTGTATCAACTTGTACCGGTGACGCAGCCACGATTGTCTGTGCATTGTCGTAGACACATGCAGCCTCTTTTCTGGAAATCCTTGTGTGTCCGTGCAACCGACACAAGTCCACAGCGGTCCACTGGGTGTATGTATGAGCCCGTCTCCACCGCATCCATCTGTGAGGTTGTCAGCTTTGTGTCTGCCTGGCTCAGAGCGCTGTCCAGCAAAAAGCCACAAAGCTTAAAATGCTCTCAAAAGTTAGCTTAGGCTGCTTCTTGCTTGCCATGATTACTCTGCTACCAGCCTCTGTCATGTCCTGTGTGGAGCTTGTGAGCGCGCAGCTGAGAAGACAGTGTCGCTGTCAAATCTGTCCCTGGGAAAAGTAACGTTGCGTCGAATTGAAAAAGGAACTATGTTTCGTTTCCAAATTTTCAGTAGTAGCACGTTACACTACTTTTTACCCCAAAAAGTAATTACGTTACTGTAACGCTAACGCGTTACACCCAACACTGAGTAACAGTGATGGACAAATGAGGCACCACTAGCCATGTTTCCATCTAATTGTCAAGCGAATTTTAAGCAAACTTTTAAAATGTCGCAAAAAAGAAGAAAAAAGAAAATGTGAATTAGAAGTGTTTCCATCAACTGGTTTAGAGCGAATAAACTAGACTACACAAAGCGTAGTTTCGTCACAAGTTGACGTTGTGCATGGTTCTAGATTGCTAAATCAAAGAGTGGAGAGAGGTAGCATTGTACAAGTTGGCCACCTGTGCAGAATTCAGGGTTGTGGCAGAGACATTTGGTGTCAGTAAGACAACTGTACACCACTGTGTATACACAGTGTGCAGGGCTATACGATTCAAGCTGTTGAACCAATTCGTCAATTTACCCGACGTGGCTGAGACACAGGCTATAGCACACCGCAACTCCACTACACCTTGTGCCATAAGTGTACGGAGCACTGGATGGGACCATATCCTGATCCTTCCCCCATCCGATGGATACCTGGACTATAGTCATGTGAGTTACATGTTCGCTGCGTCACAACTTATGCGGCAAAGCTGTTTCCATCTCCCATTTTGCGCATTAACTCTTTTTCAAAAAAGGCAAAAACCACCTTAAGCGAGTAAAAACCTTTTTTTTGAATTTTTTTTGAATTTTGCTGTTTCCATTTTCTAATGCGATTCTTCAAAATGCACATAAAATACGTTGATGGAAACACAATTATTGTGTGGAATTCATCCTCTACAGTCTTGTAGCCTGCGGTAAATCTCATCTCAATACATTGTGATGATCCACTGAAAAGAGGCCTACAGTCTTTCGTTCTGAGGCCTGCTCTGCAGTGTATGAAGGTCTAACGTAAGCTATATATATATATATATATATATATATATATATATATATATATATATATATATATATATATATATATACACACATAACTGAGATCAGCCATAAAAAAAAATCTCAGAGCAACACCCTTTTGCCTTAAGTGCAGACAGAGAAGCATTTTCCATCTCTGAGGGGTCATTATAGGAATACATTAAACCTTTGAATTTTGAAGTTACATTTACAGTATATAAGTGTTTAGTGTTTTTACAAATTATGGTTTCAAAGGAAAGCAATATGTTAATATATGTTCCCTGGCCACATGTTTCCTTGTGTGTTGTTGTTATATTGTTGCAAATTAGACACATAATATCTCGGAGACAGGGTTGATTTAAGGGTGTGGCGAGATGATTAACAGGATAGGGAAAATAAATAAAAAGCATTTCTGCTATTTAAAATTCACATTTTTTCAGACTACTGTTTTTCTCAAATTTTTTCTTTTACTCTTTTCTTGGATAGTTAGACTTCTTCAGGTATTAAAATTGTATTGAAATAAAAAAATTCCACAAAATAAAAATCACACTTTGCATCAGCAGCTCACAACTCAGGCAAAAAGAAGCATATGCAAAATGCAGTGAGTGAATGTACGCAGGCACGAGGCTCAAGAGAAATGTTGACTAAGGCAGGTAGACAGGTGTGTATGGCGATAACATCAAGAAAAGGAAGGTAAAGTAAAGCAAAGCAGTCTTGAAAATGTGGTATTAACCACCCAGCCCAATCTAATTGATTAAAAGTTACATGAATTAAGGTCTTAAATTTGTGAAAAAATAAGCAGTATTCTTTGCTCTGAGACAGTGTCCGCTGGAGGTGCTAAGCCAAAGAACGAGCTGCTGTCATGGACCAGTGCATCGAAAGACTCTGGTTGCGGCTGTGTTAGTTTGCTAGCACACATACTAACAGTATCACACACAGTCTATAGACAGACACCAACAGCAGTGAGCAGTAACTGCTGGTGGGCTGGGTAGCCGATTTAAGCTAAAAGACTGAAAGGTACGTTAGTGACAGCTATTTTACTTATGTTTATACGATTGTGGCATTTAACAGAGTTGTTGTTTTCATGTTAGACTGAAAGAGCTAAGATTTTAGTTTAGTTTATTTGCACAAAATAATATATAAAAAACATACAATACGGGGGGGTTCAGTGCAGGAGAGGAACAGAAGTGTCCTTCCTTAAGGTTTAAGATAAAATAAGAAACTTTATTTGACATGAAGGCTGGCAAGGAAGGTAATGTTTTAGTGTCTCATTATATGAATTCCATAGCAGTGGACCTGCGCTGCTCACAAGCTGTAAATGAAATGACACTGATGCTAGGCGCTCTAACGTTAGTAGCAACATCGTTTTTATACAGTGGGGGAGGGGTTATGTTAATGACTGCTGAGACTGAGATCTCATTGACACAAATCAGTGTCAGATTTAAGGCCACAGAGTTGGAGATGTCAGATTCAATGTGATTTTTTTACTTTTCTTGTCACACTGTCACACTCAAAAAGGTATTGTGCCTCTTTTACCTGCAGCCTGACCATAGCTGTAGGGTTAGGGTTACAAAATGACTGGAAACATTGAAGACACATTATGGGTAACACTTTATTTGGCTAGTCTTTTGTTTGTCAGGTATCAGTAATTTGCTGTGCCTCCAACTTAAAAATAAGATAAGCCTTTGCATGGACTTAATGTGTAATACTTTCCACATCATTTTGACACAGTTGAAAAATATTTGAGCATGAGTTTTTGGCGAGCCAAATAATGCGTGACACTTATTTTGGGTGTAATAATCCAGGCAGAATTATTGCATTATATCAGCACTGCAGGACAGCATTAACCCTGATAGTGACACCCTGTTCTGAGCCGAGTGTGCAACCCATTACTCTCTCAAGCAGCGACGAAAGGAAAATGAATGCTTACCATGCCGGCTAGTTTTACATAAATCGGCAATGTTTGATAGCTCATTATTTATTAAGCAATGTGCGCCGTGGAGTGAGGTGCTACCCCATTTATTACAAACAGCTGAAGTGTACAGAATATGTGAAAATATGCAAACACAGAGACACAGGGAAGCACGGACGGACTGTTTAGGGACCCAGAGAGGGAAGGGGACAGGAGATGAGCTGCTACCTGAAATACACACACACACACACACACACACACACACACACACACACACACACACACACACACACAAAAATCCCCCTTTCTGTGACGTATCCAGTTGTCTGTGGTGTCTTTTCAGGGTGCAGTACTCACCATGTGAGCCTGTCACATGCGGTTCAGTCTGGGGCTCATCTCCAGCGTCCACCGAGACACACAAAGATATAGACAGAGGTTAATTGGGCTCAGGTGCACCTCGATGTCCTGATGGGATCGGCCTGCCGCTCAGCCAAGACTCAGTCCAAGCCCCGGTTTCCACATAAACACACAGGGGCTTTGTTCACATGTGCACTGTACTCTGATAGTGGGTCACAGTCTGGTTAACCCTTGTGTTGTCTTCCCTTCCACCTTGAAAAAAACGTATTTTTCGGACGTTTTTGACGCCTTTTTTTCACAGTTTGTTTTTGCTTTTTCCAACGTTTTAAATTTTTACATTTTTCTTCTACACATTTTCAGAGCTTATTTCTACATCCCATATTTTCTGATATAAAACAAAAATTTTAAACGGGTCAATGTAACCCGAAGTCAACACAAGGGTTGCATATATGCATATCTAACACAGCTTTGTGTGACTAGTCAGCAAATATTAATTTTAAGGTCTGATACCACCTATTTGAATGATTTCCCAAAAATAGTCTTGTACTGCAAAGCCTGTAATTCTTTGTTTTACATTGCCAACCAAACTACATGGCCCTACACCAGTTTAGTTTTGGTATGGATGAAATAAACAAGATATAATAATTAGAAGTGTTGTAGGTGGATTTTATCACGCACACCAGGAAACTGTGCATGTGCGCCTCCCAACAAAGATGAGATAGAAGTCCGATACCTCACTCTGTAGCTAAAACAGAGAGCTTAACACACAAGGTGAAAAGAGGATCTGCAGCAATGTGCAGTACAACAAAAAATATGGTGTTTTTTTGAAAATTAAACCATGTTTAAAAAAAGCAAATAAACACAGTTCCCAAAATGTCGAACAGTTTTTTTTTAACGCGCTGAGTTGAAATGACCGTAAACTAATGATGGCCAAATGAAGCTTTATGAAAATTTGTGAACCATTTTCTAAAGAAAGAAAATAAGGAAAATGGTTCACAAAGATTCATGAAGCTTCATTTTGCCATCACTAAATGACTGTAAACCATTCCTGGGTTAAACTGACTAGAAACAAATAGTTAAAAGTGGTTGATGATTTTAACACGGCTTCTCTTTTTTTTCTTATGGCATACAGAAAGTGGGACAATACAGGACTAGGTGTCCATTGTTTTTGAGTATCAGGACACCTCGTTCTACATTACCCTGCTATTAAAGGGCAGTCCTGCTGGTCCTGTTTGGCATTTAAATGCTTAATAAACAAGATATCTGTTGTGTCTGCATCGTGGTGATCAATACCCCTGCCCTGTTCTTAATTCACACTGTCAAGGAAAATAACAAAACTCTTGTTTGATGCTTCATAACCTCTTCTACAATATGCTGCATCTATATATTGACCAGTAAACAGGATTCCGAATCATGATTCGGCTAGTGGAAGCTACAGAGATGTGATTTAAACAAGCATGTTTTCCTGCAGCAACCTAAAAAACAAGGGAACATTATGCATTTGAAGGAAGATAAAACTTTGTCTGGATCATTATGAAGCACATTCTGTGTTTAATCCTTGTGTTGACTTCGGGTCACATTGGCCCGTTTTTAATTTTTGTTTTATATCAGAAAATATTGGACGTAGAAATAAGCGCTTAAAATGTGTAGAAGAAAAGTAAAAAAATGTAAAACGTTGGAAAAAGCAAAAACAAATTGTGAAAAAAGACGTCACAAATGTCAGAAAAAAAGTGCTTTTTTCAAGGTTGAAACGAAGACAACACAAGGGTTAAATGCACCAGCTCATTAACAGAATCCATGTAAGTGCAGCGTGAGGTACACAGTCTGTCTATAACTCACAAGATGCTACGGAGATTTCAAAACAGCTAAGAGGCATTGTTAGGCATAATGACTCAGTGTCAAATGCCTTGTTAGCTGTTTCTAAATCACAGTAATGCACAGCCTGCATGTAAAATATATGTTTCCACATGAGATGTCTTACATTTTAAATGGGTCTATATGTAATTTTTGTCTTTTTATAAATGCAGTAAAACACAAAGGCACTACAAAGAGGATGCACATTTTTTAAATATTTACGTCATCAACGCATAGACGAGAGGTTACTATAGTTAGTTACCTAACATATTGACGTATATAGTTTGCTCTGTTGCCATGGATGTGAGTTGACCTTGAGTTAAGATTGTTATTTGCCCAGATAACAGCAGTGAGTTAAGAGTCAGCCAGTCCCAACACAGCTATCCATTATATTAACACAGTGTCTGAGTGACAGTGCCACACATAGCTGAGTTCATAAACTATCTCTCTATATCTCCTTCTTCCTCTCTGTCTTTCTAACATCTTTTATCTCTTCCTTCTCTGTTTCTTCCCCACTCTCTCTCTCTCCCTTACTCAGTGTCTTTTGATATGCTAAGCAGCACCCTATTTATAAATCATTGCGAGAGAAAACATAGTAGGTTAGGGGACAAATAACAAATGCCCCATGTCTGCTGAGAGAGAGAGAGAGAGAGAGAGAGAGAGAGAGAGATTAAAAAGAAAGGGGAGAGAGAGTTTGAGTGAGGAGAGAAGGGGGATGTCGGCTTGGTGGCTCCATACGAGGCATGTCACCCAGGTTGAATAGATGTACATATCATTATCTTTCCCTAGTACATGGCGATAATGATATAAGACAGGTTAAAGGAAAAAGAAAGGAGCCATTGTACAGTGAAGCTGTGAGCCAATAAGTGTGGCTTGTAGGCTGAGAGCCAATTATCTGATGCTCTGATGCTATAGTGTACACAGGCAAGCCATTTTACTGGTGCTGAGGCATATGGTGGCCAAAACACTCAATTTCAGCAATAAGACTTTCATTGAACATTCAACATAATGATTCAACAGTTAATCAATCGTTCAGTTCTTGTTACATTGTTTTATCATGTGCAAGATGAATAAGTGCCTTAAAGGAGAATTCCGGTCGATTTCAACATGTAGCTCTGTTGTTTGTAAATTTGGAGTGCTGTCAGTAGCAAGAAAAATATTTTCAAAACACTGACCCAATCTCGTTATTATCCCAAAGGTCCGTCTTCGTCTGTCAGCTGACAGTCTGAGTCTCCGCTGTTGCTTAGTTACCTAGGCGCATGCGCGATAGCTCTTGAACTCTTGAACTGTTGTAGCTGTGCTGGCTCAGTTGTGGTGTCAGGTTACGGCCAATCTATGTTGCTACATAGTCATTACTATGGACATAACCACGGCAAATTGTTTTTTTTGTGGAAAATTACGTTTTGGAATATTGGATTGTATGAGTTTGACAATCGACTAGTGTGGACTTCACCGGAAAACAGGAAATAAACAGGGGTATGTGCACTGGCTGACATTAGCAGAACTTTAATGCATTTCTTTCACATCTACTGCAGTCAGATTCGCTGTGTTCACTCGGAAGGAATCATTGCACATGGCTAGGCACTTGTAATGACATTTCGAACATGTTTAGAGGCTAAAAGCACGTCTAAAACTTGCCCTGTTTCAGCCTGCTGGGTGCAAAATCTAGCAGAAGGATAACACGGTGTAGGCAGCACCGATTGTTTTCATTTTTCGCTACTGACAGCACTCCAAATGTACAAACAACAGAGCTACGTATTGAAATCGACCGGAATTCTCCTTTAAGATGCAGTTACTCAAACAGACACTAGATGCTGGCTGCATAAAGACTGACAATTCATAATCCCCTAACGAAACAAAAGTGTGTGTCTCAAAAGCTAATATCCCTTAAAGGAACACGCCAACTTATTGGGACATTAGCTTATTCACCGTATCCCCCAGAGTTAGATAAGTCCATATATACCCTTCTCATCTCCGTGCGTGTCGTAACTCTGTCTGACACACCCACTGCTAGCCTAGTTTAGCACAGATCCTGGAGGTAACTGGCTCCATCTAGCCTACTGCTCCCAATAAGTAACAAAATAACGCCAACATTTTCCTATTTACATGTTGTGATTTGTATAGTCACAGCGTGTACAAATAACAAGGTCACATGAGACACAGCCATCTTCTAACCGTATACAAACTGGGAACTGTATTCTCAGAAGGCGAAGCACTGCAACTTCTGCTACTTGGGCAGAGTGATTTGTAAAGGAAAGCAGGCTACCTGGCAACAATAGTAAACACAATGTTAAAACACCGACGTACCGCGAAACAATATATTTATCTGTCTATTTAGGCTAATGTCACGTTGCCATAATGTGGTATCGGGGTACTTTTACAAGATCGAGTATGACTACATGAGCACAGTATTGGACCATAACCCGAGTACTGGTATCGGTATCAGTGTATCCCTAATAGTATCAAATCATAATTAAAGCTGCAAGCAGCGATGGACGGGCCCTCGCGTCTGTGCGCGCGTCTGGCTTACTGGCGGACGTCGCTCCTTGCGACCGTACATTTGCGTGGCACTCAGACACTGCAAATCGTCACCAATGAAAAGGGAACTCCCTGCCGAATTCAATGATACCTCACACAAGACTCTATGTCATACAGTTCATTAGGTGTGAAAAGGGGCGTGGCCTAAGCATAGGGGTCGGGGCAAACCTTTACCAATAAAAAAAGAGTCTCTGCTGAGTTCATTGATACCTCACATAAGACTCTACCTTAAACAGGTCACCAGCTATGAAAAGGGGCGTGGCTTAAGTATATGGGGTGGGCCAAACAGTCACCAATGAAGCAGCAACTACCTGCTGAGTTCAATGATACCTCACACAAGACTTTAAACCTTAAACAGTTCAAATGTTATGAACGGGGGCGCATCCTGAGTAAGTGGGCGTGGTTAAAGTATAGGGGGTGGCTCAGTATCACATGTAGACCACACATTATAAGTTTCATGTGAATCGGAGTATGTTTGTCATATAAGGCAGACTTCCTGTTGCCAGTGGGGGGCGCTATGACCAAAAGTCAATATTGGCCTCTAGATGTCCTCAGGCCTGGACTCTTGTTGAGTGTGGGGAATTTTAAGCAGATATGACAATGTACACTGTAGTTACAGCCACTTTCTCCTTTATTGCTAAACACTCAAAATGGCCGCCACGTCACGCCCACACAGTTTGATGAAAAGTTTTTCTTTTAATAACTTTTCATCTTTAAGGTGTTGAGATGGTACAGACCAAATTGGAAGTCCATCAGATGAAATCTCTAGGAGGAGTTCGTTAAAGCACCTTGACTTTTAGGCCTACTTCCTGTTGCCACTAGGGGGCGCTATGACTTTGAGTCAATTTTGTCAGGTAAATGTCCTCAGAGTCTTATGAATCATGAAAAGTTTCGAGCCAATTTGACAATGTACACTCTAGTTACACCCACTTCCTGTTTCGATGGCGAAACGCACAAAATGGCCGCCCCGCCACGGCCATGCCCTATGACAAAAAGTTTTTCTTGTAACAACTTTTCATCTTTAATGTCTTAAGATGACAAAGACCAAATTTGAAGTTGATCGGATGAAATCTCTAGGAGGAGTTTGTTAAAGTACGACGTGGAAATGGCCAAAATCGCACTAATTTCGAACTTTGAATTCAAAATGGCGGACTTCCTGTTGGGTTTAGGATATGGCTCCAATGACTTTTCTTGTACGTCTTGACATGCTACATATGTGTACCAAGTTCCGCGAGTCTACGTTAAACGCACTGCAGGGGCTCAATTTTTTTTAACTTTGTAGGGGGGCGCTAGCGAGCCATTTTTGTGCGACTATTCCCGAAACCCTTAAAATACATACATTTTCACCAGGCGTGATGCGACTGCCAATTTTGTTGACTTTTTGAGTATTATTTTGATGAGAAAAACCTTTCATCATTGTGAGTAGGCCTATTACTGATTGTAAGGCCCATATCATGTGAATTGTGAAAATGTTTTATAATGACAAAAAACTAATATCATAATTAATAACTGCAAAAACCCGCATTCCTCATAGCCACTCAAGTGCAGGAGGATGGCGACAGCAGCAAAACCAAACCTGATAGAGCATCATCTGCCGTCAAGTGCGGGTAAAACTGTGTGACACATGGAAGACTCAGACGCACCACGCAGATAAAAAAAAAAAAACGGATGAACGGGCACAGGGATGCAAACGTCGCCCACCGTCATGCCTCTGAGGAGGGCCGCGGAAGCTGACAGCACTCTCGTGGAGTGCGCCCGAATGTCCTGAGGGGGGTTCCACTCCCTCCGCGCTACAGGACTGGGTGATAGCATCACACAGTCAGTGAGACAGACGCTTCTTCGAAAGAGCCGCACCCTGTGATCATTCTCTGTAGTGAACGAACAGCTGCTGTGTTCGTTTGATGTCTGCCGTGCGTAAAACATACTGGAATAACGTGCGCACCGGGCAAGTCGGTGAGACGCCTCCTCCGCGTCGTTGTGATAAGGCATAGGGAAAACTCCCTCGCCCGAAAGGGTTGTTAAAACTTTCGGTGTAAATTATGGATTTGGCTGTAAAGTGGCCGCGCTCCCGTCCCCTTTAATGGAGAGGCATGACGGTGAAACCGACAGCATGCACAAATCACTCACCCTCTTAGCCAACGTCAAGGTGAGGAGAAGCGCTATTTGAGAAGCTTGTGCCAGAGGCTCGAAAGGAGGATTCCCCAGAGCTCGGAGCAACAGGGCTAAATCCCATTGAGGTGTGAGAGAGCGCACAGCAGGTTTCTGTCGTCTGATCCCCTTCAAAAATGTTTCACCAGGGGGTGCACAAAAACTGACTTCTCTCCATAGTCCTTGTGGCAGGACGAAATGGCCACTATGTAGGCTTTAATGGTAGACGGAGCCAAATCATTATTAAGTTAAGTTAACACGAGGGGCAGAGGACACGATGTGGGCTCTGCACCTTTCTCCACATACCAGCACTGGAAAGCGGACCACCGCACCGCATAACACGCCGTAGTGGAGGGGGCTCTCGCACCCTGGATAGGGAGCACAACGGCAGGGGGCAAGCTTAGCCTCTCCAAGCGCTACAGCTCAGCGGCCAGGCCCATAGCCGCTGGCTTATCACCGGGGGGTGGGCTATCACACTGTTCAGCTGCGACAGTGTGTCCCCTTGCCACGGCAGTTGCAATGGGGACCCCGCCAGAAGTTGAACCAGGGTCGGGAACCAGGATGCGCTTGTGCATTCCGGTGCCACCAGAATGACCGATGTGTGCCAGGAGGCGAGGAATCAGAGAGACCATAGTGAATCATCGACCATGAGTCAGTGTACTTGCGGTGGTGTACATATTGTGCACATATTGTCTAGTAAATAATCACACTTAGGGAAAAATCATAACAAAACAATTTTACTGCAGTAAAGTATTGTGGTTGTTGGCTCAGTTGCCCTCAGCTACAGCAAAGTGATGTGGAATAGCAATAGTGGGAAAAAAGTAACAGGCCATAGTGTGGAAGCTCAATAATCACAGAAGAAAAGAAAGGCAAGCTTCTCTCTATTACTGTACATAGATTTAGGAAAGTCAAGTAATCCAAAAAGAAGTCAGATTAGGCCACATAAAAATTATTTGTGTGATTGGGATTTTCTGTTACATACTGAGTACAATGATTTGACTGCTTTTTAGCCTAAAAGAGGAGCTAATCTCTTAGGAGTTAGCATGCTACTACAGTCTGACAGGGCATACTCCTTGAATACATAATACAAATCTTTATATTCCTTCCCCTCACAGTCAGACACATTTCACATCCCATTTCAACCTTTCCTCTGGGAAGATTCTTTTTTGTTTTTTTCTGAGCAGACACAGTTACAGGCTGATGTCAAAGGCTGTTAAAATTATCCATTTTGGAGAGGGTCTGGAGGGTCCTCATCCGAGAGATTTTATTGCTCATCTCATACAGGACCTGTTAGGCCTGGATGAAAAACCCCTCTTGGACCGCGCCCACAGGTCTCTCCGAGGGAAACCCAAGAAGGGGGGACCCACCCAGGAACAGATCCTACGCAAGGCGGGAAAAGATGCCCCTCTACTACACCAAGGAAAAAGACTGTCCATCTTCCCTGATTATTCCCTGTCAGTGGCCAAAAAAAGAGAGTTTGGGAATGCTAAGCGCATTCTACATGCCTGCCCAGGGGTCAAGTTTGGCCTTTACTACCCAGCCGAACTGAGGATCACTTTGCCAGGCGGCACTCTCCGCAGGTTCACTGACCCCGCTGCTGATTTTATTAACAAAAATTTAAGAAGGGCTGACTCTCCAAATCAGGGGTGATGGGAACGATGGTGCTGAGACTCGACCTGTAACCAATATGTCCTTAGCTACTAAACACTTATGATCCTGCATTTAGTGAGTATGTTACTGTAAAATTCTGAGGGGCTGTATATCTTACTGGTGTGCTGGAAAATCAGCCTCCACAATATAACTCTACTCTATGTTTTTAGGGCCCGAGTGCCGAGAGCGGCGATGTCGTACTTTAACGAACTCCTCCTAGAGATTTTATCCGATCAACTTCAAATTTGGTCTTTGTCATCTTAAGACATTAAAGACGAAAAGTTGTTAAAAGAAAAACTTTTCGTCACAGGACATGGCCGTGGCGGGACGGCCATTTTGTGCGTTTCGCCGCCGAAACAGGAAGTGGGTGTAACTCAAGTGTACATTGTCCAACTGGCTCAAAACTCTTCAGGATTCATAAGACTCTAACTCTGAGAACATTTACAGGACAAAATTGACTCAAAGTCATAGCGCCCTAGTGGCAACAGGAAGTAGGCCTAAAAGTCAAGGTGCTATACTTTAACGAACTCCTCCTAGAGATTTCATCTGATGGACTTCAAATTTGGTCTGTACCATCTCAACACCTTAAAGATGAAAAGTTATTAGAAGAAAATTTTTTCGTCAAACAGTGTGGGCGTGGCGGCCATTTTGAGTGTTTAGCGATGAACAAAGAAGTTGTTGTAACTTGAGTGTACGTTGTTGTATCTGCCCGGAATTTCTCACGATTGATAAGGGTCCAGGCCTGAGGACATGTACAGGCCAATATTGACTTTTGGTCATAGCGCCCCCTGCTGGCAACTGGAAATGCGCCTTATATGACAAACATAATCCGATTTACATGAAACTTATAATGTGTGGTCTACATGTGATACTGAGCCGCCCCCTATACTTTATCCACGCCCGCTTACTCAGGCCACGCCTCCTTTCATAAAATTTGAACCATTTAAGGTAGACCCTTGTGTGAGGTATCATTGAACTCAGCAGAGAGTTCGTTTGTCATTGGTCATGTTTGGCCCGCCCCCTATGTTTAAGCCACGCCCCCTTTCATACATGCTGACCCATCTAATGTAGAGTCTTGTGTGAGGTATCAATGAACTCAGCAGAGAGTTCCTTTTTGATTGGTGATGGTTTGACCCGCCCCCTATGCATTAGCCATGCCCCTTTTCATAACTATTGACCTGTTTGATTTAGAGTCTTATCTGAGGTGTCAATGAACTCAGCAGAGAGTTTGTTTGTCATTGGTCATGGTTTGGCCTGTCCCCTATGATTCAGCCACGCCCCCTTTCACAGCTAATGAACTGTATGGCGTAGAGTCTTGTGTGAGGTATCATTGAACTCAGCAGAGAGTTCCTTTTTGATTGGTGATGGTTTGACCCGCTCCCTATGCGTTAGCCAAGCTCCTTTTCATAACTATTGACCTGTTTGATGTAGAGTCTTGTGTGAGGTATCATTGAACTCAGCAGGGAGTTCCCTTTTCATTGGTGACAATTTGCGGTGTCTGAGTGCCGTGCAAATGCACGGTCACAAGGAGCGGCGTCCGCCAGTAACCCTGACGTGCAGAGATGCAAGGAGCCGTCCAACGCTGCTTGCAGCTTTAATAATCTTTTAAGGTAGACCCTTGTGTGAGGTATCATTGAACTCAGCAGAGAGTTTGTTTGTCATTGGTCATGGTTTTGCCCGCCCCCTATGTTTAAGCCACGCCCCCTTTCATAACTGGTGACCCATTTAAGGTAGAGTCTTGTGTGAGTTATCATTGAACTCAGCAGAGACTTCCTTTTTCATTGGTCATGGTTTGCCCCGCCCCCTATGCTTTAGCCACGCCCCCTTCACAGCTAATGAACTGTATGTCGTAGAGTCTTGTATGAGGTATCATTGAACTCAGCACAGAGTTTCTTTTTGATTGTGATGGTTTGACCTGCCCCCTATGTATTAGCCACGCCCCTTTACATAATTAATGACCCGTTTGATGTAGAGTCTTGTGTGAGGTATCATTGAAATCAGCAGATAGTTCCTGCTTCATTGGTGATAGTTTGGCCCACCCCCTATGCTTAAGCCACGCCTCTTTTCATAACTGGTGACCCGTTTAACGCTCAGATCCCTAAAGGCCATTTTTACAGTTCATTGTCCGTCTGGTTTTATTTTCTAAAAAAGCTTGTAAAACATCAACCCTGTTGTCTACAGTCAATTTCTGAACATCATTTTCTTCAGGAAAAACTGAGCTATTAGAATATTTGTGCTGCTATATATTTGGAGTCATGCAGTGCAAAAATAAACATAATGAACATTATAACTCATGTAAAAGGACAAACTATTTACATTTCTTCAAAAAAGGCCTAAATGTATGCCACATCTCAAAACAATCTTCTCTGTAGAACGGTAATAGACTGCAGTGATCTATCTTTACACTCTTTAGCCTTTGTTCTCGCTCGGATTCGCTGGAGTGATCCATCTTGTCCTCTCCATACACTCTTTGTATGACGGACCTGCCTTCACATTGGTTGAAAGACGTCAACACAATCTCGCAAAGCATTATGGGATATTCAAAATGGCAGCTAGCATCAAGCTAGCAGCAAAAATGACGGAAAATTGATAAATTATGGACATCAAGTGGATAAATCTTGAATGTAAGCGTTTGGATTTATTGCTGAACAACTCCGAAAAGAGGCACAACTTCCAGGCTGGATAGAAAACCTTCTGTAAAGGCTACAAAGACACCAAAGACACCCCTGTGATGCCTAACTCCTTAGCTTTTAGCAGCAAAAATCGGTAAGTGGCTAAATTAAACCGTTATCAAATTATCTAAATATTAATCAGAGGTGCCATATCTCGTCGTGGACGATGCCGAAGGGCTCTGAGGGTTAAGGTAGAGTCGTATGTGCGGTCAGCAGAAACTTCCTTTTTCATTGGTAAAGGTTTGCGCCGACCCCTATGCTTTGGCCACGCCCGCTTTCAAAGCTAATGAACTGTATGACATAGAGTGTTGTGTGACGTATCATTGAACTCAGCAGGGAGTTCCCTTTTCATTGGTGACGATTTGCGGTGTCTGAGTGCTGCACAAATGCACGGTCGCAAGGAGTGGCGTCTGCCAGTAACCCCGACGCGGGCAGAGGAGCGAGGGCCCATCCAACGCTGCTTGCAGCTTTAATTAGAGCCAGAGCGCCGACAGCGGCGAAGGCCCTATTGGAACTGAAGGAATTATTATTATTTTCCCGGCAAATTAATTGCCTTTTTGAGGTGCTTAATATATTCAAAAACTCACCAAATTTGGCGGTCGCATCACTTCTTGTAGGAATTTATGTATTTTAAGGGTTTCGGGAATAGGCGCGCGAAAATGGCTTGCTAGCGCCCCCTACAAAATTAGAAAAATTGAGCCCCTGTAAGTTTAATGTAGACTCATAAAACTTGGTAGACATATCTATCATGTCAAGACGCACAGAAAACGTCTGTGGAGCCATACCCTAAACTCAACAGGAAGTCTGCCATTTTTAATTGAAAGTTCGAAATTAATGTGATTTTGGCCATTTCCACATGTCGTACTTTAACGAACTCCTCCTAGAGAGTTCATCTGATCAACTTCAAATTTGGTGTGTGCCATCTTAAGATGTTAAAGATGAAAAGTTGTTAAAAGAAAAAAATGTAGCCACGCCTCATTTCACAGCTAATGAACTGTATGTTGTAGAGTCTTGTTTGAGGTGTCATTGAACTCGGCAGAGAGTTCCTTTTTGATTGTGATGGTTTGACCCACCCCTATGCGTAAGCCACGCCCCTTTTCATAACTGGTGACCCATTTAAGGTAAAGTCTTGTGTAAAGTATCATTGAACTCAACTGAGTTCTGTTTTCATTGTTCATGGTTTGGCCCGCCCCCTATGATTCAGCCACTCCCCCTTTCACAGCTAATTAACTGTATGATGTAGAGTCTTGTGTGAGGTATCATTGAACTCACCATAGAGTTCCCTTTTCATTGGTGATGATTTGGTCTAAACCACCAAATAAAGCGCAGTAAAGTGCTCAACCATATCAAACATTTCGGAGCTAAGATTGCTTTTTTGCAGGAGACGCACCTGAAGATTTCAGACCAATTCAGACTACAAAGGGGATGGGTCGGCCAATGTTATCATTCTAACTTCCAGAGCAAGGCCAGGGGTACTGCTATTTGAATACACAAGTCTGTACTGTTTGTCTCATCCAGTGTTATCGTAGACACCAATGGTAGATTTATTGTGGCCACTGGGAGCATTTATGATACTAATACCAATACTAAGTATACACACCAAATTGGGGCGACAATAACTTTTTTCACACATTTTTCTCTAAACTTCCAGACATGTCATCACACCTTCTTGTCCTTGGGGGGGATTTTAACTGCTGGCTGGGCCCTCTTGATCGATCCTCTAGTAAACCTAGTAACCCATCCAAATCTTCTAAGGCTATCAAAACTTTTCTTCAAGAATTCTCTGTTTCAGACTCATGGCGTTTTTTCAATCCCACAGGCAGGGAGTATTAATTTTTCTCCCCTGTCCACCGCACCTACACCCGCATTGATTACGTACAGTTACGAACAGACTTATACCCTCTGTCCGCTCATGCTCTCATAATCCTATTGTTATGTCAGATTATGCACCGTTGACTTTAGACTTAGTAGTGGGTGGGGGACCGGTGTTGCTTGCACCATGGCGTTTTGATTCACGTTTGTTATCTGGCGACAAGTTTGTCCTCTTTCTAAATGGTCAGATTGACTTTTTTAGAGCCACTAATAAAACGCTTGGTGTCTCACCATCCCTGCTGTGGGAGATGTTTAAGGCCTTCATTAGGGGGCAAATCATGTCATACACATGTTTTGTGAGAAAACAGAGGGAAAAAAAGATGTCTGAGCTAATGACCCGTATACTACAGCTGGATAACATTTATGCAACTTCCCCCTTACCATCAGTATACAAGGAGTGCCTCTCCCTACAGGCAGAATTTGATAACCTTTCTACTATTGAAGTTGAAGGAATGCTGCTCAAATTACACCATAATCACTATGGACATGGTGATAAGGCGAGTAAGTTACTTTACCACCAACTACACCAGACATCCTCAGCACATCAAATCCCCCAAATTCTCACCAACCCTCAGCTGATAAACGATGAGTTTAGGGACTTTTATGCCACTCTTTATACTTCCGAACAGTCAGCGGACCCTTCACTCTTTGACTCATTTTTGTAATCTTGCTGTCCCCTCTGTTGCTACAACTTCCAAACTACAACTGGAGGAACCCATAACAGTGGAGGAAGTTTCACGAGCGGCAGGTTCTTTACAGTGTTCTAAGTGCCCGGGACCGGATGGTTTTCCTGTCGAGTTTTACAGGAAGTTTATAGCCAAGCTGGCCCCACTCCTAACCAACATATTCTCCAATTCATTTGACTACGCCTCTCTCCCTGAGTCCTTATCTCAGGCCTCCATTTCATTGATATTGAAAAAAACAAAGACCCTCTTTCCTGCAGATCTTACCGCTTCATTTCGTTACTCAATGTTGATTATAAAATCTTAGCTAAGCTACTGGCTATGCGTTTGGAAACTATCCTGCCTTCTGTAATCTCCCCTGACCAGACAGGCTTTATTAAAAATAGATATGCTTTTTCTAATGTTAGATGTTTATTTAATGTTCTGTACAACCCCTCCAGCTCAAAAAACTGAGAAATCATAATTTCCTTAGATGCCGAGAAGTCTTTCGATAGAGTGGAGTGGGGCTATCTTTTTCGTACGTTAAAAAGTTTTGGCTTTGGTGAGAAGTTCATAGCCTGGGTGAAATTATTGTACACCCACCCACTCGTCTCTGTCACAAATAATAACAACCACTCTGACTATTTCCCTCTCTTTAGGGGTACGAGACAGGGATGCCCGTTATCCCCCTATGCTCTTTGCAGTCGCCATAGAGCCTCTCGCCATTGCGCTCTGATCTCATCCTCATATCACTGGTGTGAACAGGCATCGAGCAGAGGGTTTTGCTCTATGCGGATGATTTGCTCCTCTACGTCTCTAGACTAGATACATCCATACCCACCGTGCTTTCTGTTCTTGATTCATTTGGTCTCATCTCTGGCTATAAACTGAATTTCAATAAGAGGGAATTATACCCACTTCACACAATACCTTTTAGAACTGTTCTTGACAAGTTTACATATCTGGGGGTCCAAGTTCAAGACCAATTTAAGAATCTTTTCAAATGTAACTTTACAGAGAGGTATCCTCACCCAGATACAGCAGGACTTTGAGAGATGGTCACTACTCCCTCTGTCGTTAGCTGGTCGTATCAATTTGGTTAAAATGAATATCCTGCTAAAAATGTCCTTCCTTTTTCAATGTGTTCCTGTATTTATCCCCAAATCCTTTTTTTAAAAACTTGATGGGATTACTTTAAGGTTCATCTGGGGGAAAAAGAGTTGGGTGGTTGGTTCCGCATACTTCAGTTTTGGCTGCGTGCAGACGCTTTGCAGTGTGCCCCAGCTTGGTTAAGCTAAGAGGTGTATTCTTGCAGACCGTCTTCTCTATCTGCTTTGATTTACTCCCCTTGTTCAGCATATTGCAAAAACACTCTGGTTAAGTCGACTCTAAAAATCTGGAATCAACTCAGATGCCATTTTGGATGGCACACTTTTTCACTGCATGCCCCAATAACTATGAACCATGCTTTCGTACCCTCTCTGGCAGATAGAGCATTCTCCATGCGGTCCAGTTTTGGCATTAAATCATTCAACGATCTGTACATTGATGGCGTTTTTGCCTCTTTTCAGCAGTTATCAGCTAAATTTGGCATCCCAAAAACAACTTATTTTTTATATCGTCAGGTTCATAGCTTTGTACGTAGTGTAAGCTCCCAATTCCCCTCTTAGCCTGTAGACCTCCCCATGGACACTTTTTTACTTCCGCTCCCATCGCCAAAAGGTATCATTTCATGTGGGTATGAGAGAATTTTTTCGCTCCGGTGTTCCTCATTGTCGGCTATCATGGCAGCATGGGAAAAGGACTTGGGGGAAGAAATCTCTGATTATTTATGGGATGACATTCTTTCCCGAGTTTACTCTTCTTCTATGTGCGCCAAACATGGTCTAATTCAATGTAAAATCCTCCACCGCATTCACTGGACCAAACTCCGACTCTCTCAGATTTACCCAGATGTTAATCCTGACTGCGACAGGTGTAGAATAGCTCCCGCTTCGCTTATTCATATGTTTTGGTCCTGCCCGTTTCTCCAAACATTATCTGCTGCTCTTCAGGTGCCGTCTGCTCCAGCAATATTAACAGCTCTGTTGTCGGTGGCCCTGCCTAAAATTAAAGCAGACCTTGTGGCTTTTTTAACTCTTTTAGCTAGACGGCTCATACTACTTCGTTGGAAGTCAGCTTGCCCCCCATCCTGGGAGGCTTGGGTCAGAGATGTCCTCCATTTTAGTAAACTTGAAAAGATTAAGCATACACTGCATGGATCCACAAATACATTTTTCAAAGTATGGCAACCCCTCTTTGTATCTCTTTTTCCTTGTATGTATTTATATATTTATATAAATAAGTCAACTTTCAACCTCGCTGTTCTGTGTGTGTATTTCTTATGTATAGGTACAAACTTAATGCATAAGTGCCTTGTGTGTGACCACTGCTGTTTACCCAAAGCAAGGTGCTGGTATACACATACCCCTTGTCCTTTGTTTTCTATAAGGAAATGCTGAACATACTTGTACAATCACAATCTTGAACTCTGTACAATCTGCTAAAAACACCAATTAAAAAGATTTTTTTTCACTGACATTTCTGAGTCAGTTTCCTGACATTGTGACTCTGCTGTGCTTGTGCTTCTGTTACGCTACAAGTTAGCATTCATGATCATCTTGTAATTTCCCCTTGCAAATACAGCAAATACCCCACTCGTGAATGTTGAAGCTTTTATGTGTCATAAGTTGAAAGCAATTTGAAGCTTAGTGGTGGTAACGTTGTCATGCAACCATGGTGTAGTTCAATGACAGCTTAGCTTTCTACTTCTGCCGATTACATTTACGCTTCAAAAATCAAAAAAGTGGTGTTCATTTGTGAAGATTATCTTGCTGAACAAAAGGTGTAAGTATCATACACTTTTGATTGCCACAGAGTTTATTTTCTGCAATCATCTAAAATCCAATGGAACAATCTGTGGAGGGAACCAGGGTCATGCTAACACCCGGGTTGGCCTACGAAAATACGCCATTCCTGCACAACCCGGTCTCACGACAGTTCGTGAAATGGTCACGTTATTTTGATCTATTGATTCGTCAACAAGGACGATTTTCTCGTTTATTTCGTAGTGGTCACCACCAAAAAGGAAAGGAGAAGTGCAACTGAATCTATTGATTCGTGTACAGGGACACGATTTTCTCGTTTTTCTCTTGGTGGTGAACACAAATTTTAAACTAATGTATTTCAATGGGAAGCATTTTTCGTGATAACAGCACGATTACGGTAGCAAGTAGTATTGAAAAGCCGAAAATCTGCATAAGGAGGTTGGTGGGGGTGGTGGATGGGTCAAACAACACCCTCACACGCAGGAGATGGCAACAACAACGGGACGGTTGTGGTTAGGAAAGAAGAACGCGGAAAGGAACTGCCACACGCGGGACGTTATCCCCGGTCTCCGGGGTGAAAGTCCTGTGTTGTTTGACCCATCCACCACCCCAACCAACCTCCTTACGCGGATTTTTGGCTTTTCAATACTACTCCCTACCGTAATCGTGCTGTTATCACGAAAGATGCTTCCCATTGAAATAGATTAGTTTAAAATTTGTGCTCACCACCACGAGAAAAACAAGAAAATCGTGTCCCTGTACACCATTCAATAGATTAAATAACGTCACCATTTCACGAACTGCCATGAGACTGAGCTGTCCTGTAACACTCTATTCAGAGGTCTGAAACCAAGCAAACGTAAAGTTAGGATGTGTGGGGGAAAAATCTCCTTGAACCCTTCATGTTCAAAGAGTCCAGGGCAAGCTTTATTGAAATGTGAGGATTACAGTCAGTAAACCACTTCTGCCACTGTCACTTCTGCTTATGGAAAAGTGTGGTCTCAGTGAGGAGAACTTGAGCTTTTCCCTCAGGTGACCACTTAATTAAGGCCTAATCAAACAGGCTAAAGTTATCCCTGGTGCCTCTCACAGTTAAATGTGTCACTTCCTGTGTATTGCCTCTAACTGTATCTTATTGCATCTAATTTGCCATAAATGCATCTGTATTTCATCCATGTTAAGAGTTTGCTTCTTGGTAAATTTGCTACTCAGGGGGGAAGTCTGGAACTTGAAGTATCAGCTCAATTTGAAAGCTGTTATATGCCTCTTAGTCTGTCAAGGAATTTGGAATAAAATATGTTTAATTATAGCAGTGAAAATAAAATTGACCTAAATGTCTCAGTTAAGTACATTGGACTCCTTCACCTCTCTATCTCTGGCTCTCCCTCTCTCATCATCATCCAACAATGTCCTGAATACCTCAATAAAGTGTGTATAGCCTATATTTCTGAGCCAAGTATATCTGTCACACTGTTAATTACCCTATCAGTCTCTCCCTCTCCCTTCTGTTAGTCCCTTATCCAGCTTGGTTGTATTCAAATTGACATTATCACTAAATATCCCATTGCTATAACTCTTATTTCAGTGCATCGACACCCTTCTTGATCATGCTCTGCTACTCTCTCTCAATTCGCTCCTTTTAAGAGTTCATATTATGCATGAATCAAATGTATATCACCCCCAAATGTCTTAACTGCATCTGCCACCTTCTTAATCAGGCCCTCACACCTCTTTCATAATCAACCACAGAGTTTCCACATCAGCAGAAACAAGGACGGTGTCTGTTTTAAATTGTAAGAAGTAGCGCATCCCATCAAATATTAACAACATGCTCGCTAGAGAGGTGCGTGAGCGTCTTTGTAGTTGTGACTTGACAACACCAGTGAGGAAATTGTGTTGGAAGGGCCGGTGTTTTCTGTTTGAAGGGGGGGCTTGTAATAAGTGTCTGGGTTCATTACGGTGAGATGAGCTGGTGATGAATCACCAATCACAAAGAGCTGTAGGGTTTGTGGGGCCGTTTAGCATTTCGATTACATCATGTCTGTGTTCAATGCCTACATCTAAGGCAGCTCTGATTTAGTCAAGTATAAAGATAAATGATGTCCAGAGAAGATTTTATAAGGTCACACAACGTCCATGCTCTAGTTTGTTTATGGCACATGCACAGAACATTTACATGTGCTGCATATACAGATGTGTTTGAAATAATAGCAGTCCAACATCACTAACCTCATAAATCAAATTCTTTGGTAGAAGTGATATTTCTACATGGCAAATAATTTACTAGTAAGTGTTGTAGAGTCATAGAAAACCAACAGACCCAACAGTCATGACATGCATGCTGCTCATTCCGTGTAATTGAATCTGTAATTGAAAGGGGCATGTTCAAAATAATAGTAGTATTGTGTTCACTTAGTGAGGTGATTGATTCTGTGAAGAAACAAGTGTCAATTATGGCCCATATTTAAGGAAGGAAGGAAGTAAATGTTGTGCGTGCTGGTTATAGTGCATTTCACACTAAAATACTCAGCAAAATGAGTCGTTCCAGACACTGCTCTGAGGAACAGCGGACTTTGATTAAAAAACTGATTGGAGAGGGGACAATTATTGGCTGCTCAGCCAAAATGATTTCAAATGCCTTGAAATGGCATTCAAAGCCTGAATGAAAAAGCCTGAAAAAAAGCCTGAAAAAAAAACTGTCAACTACCATTCGAATGGATTGAAAAATAGCCAAAATGGCAAAGGCTCAACCAATGATCAGCTCAAAGAAAATCAAAGAAGACTTAAAGCTATCAGCTAGAAGCCCCCGCAAAGTCCCATTGCTGAAAAGAAGAGAAAAAGAAATAATGCAGAGCTACCTTAAAAACCCTAAAAAGTGCATTTAAACTGATTTTGGGTGGGAGGAGAAGAAGAGGGGGGGAAATAAAAATAGTGAGAGAGAGAGATGAACATATACATCCATGCCACATTGCTTAAATATAAGAATTATGTTATGTTCAGTCGGCCAATATTCATCCAAGATGGCAGCAAGCTCATTGTCTGCTCAAGTGTCTCTCTCTGAACTAATTTGTTTTAATGAATTTTACAGTTTTTCATTGTTTTAAAAGTTGCAGTTTAGTGCTTTTTTTGGGTGGACTTTAAATGAGTTTAATTTAGCCTCTGCTATACCTGATCATGGGCTAACAAGCCTGAGTCACATCTACCTCTGCCTGGAGCCTGGGCTAACAAGCCTGAGCTTGCCTCATCCACCTCCATCTGGAGCCTGGGCTAATAAGCCTGAGCCACATCTACCTCCGCCTGGAGCCTGGGCTAACAGGCTTGAGCCTGCCTCATCCACCTCCATCTAGAGCCTGGGCTAACAGGCCTAAGCCTGCAACATTCAGCTTTCGCCTGGAGCCCGGGCTAACAGGCTTGAGTCTGCTACATCCACCCTCATCTGGAGCCTGGATTAACAGGCCCGAGCTTGCCACATCTACCTCCACCCGGAGCCTGGTCTATCAGGCCTGAGCCTTTCTTATCCACCTCGGGCCTGGGCTAACAGGCCCGAGCCTGTCAAATCCACCTCCTGGAAAATAGCTACGGTTGTGCTACTCACAAACTGTTTTTGCTGATGTTTTTTAACATGAAGATTATGGCACTTTTAATAGTTTTATTATGTGGGTTGACCGTTTGGGACTTGGGACTAAGCAGTGCTCCTTGGGTAAGTACTGCTAATAATAAGCAGAGCATGTGTGGTACTTCCTATAGTGGCACTACATTTAGTACAGCAGGGCACCCTGAGCCACCATTGTCTCATTTGGTTCTGGTCTTCAACTTCAAGCTGCCTGGGGTTGTACCTAAACTTCAGGGTTTCCTCGCCTTGTACAATCTTTCTATTTCACTTAATGAAAAGCATTGCTTGGCTTTAACATTTGATACACAGGAGTTTGTATCAAACAGACCCCTGCTGAATTCAAATCAACGCCTGGGTTAAAATTTGTTCATCTTAATGTGCGCAGCTTATTACCCAAGATGGACATGTTCAGAATTTGGGTGAAATCGACAGATGCAGATATTGTGATCATTTCTGAAACATGGTTATCCAAATCTATTTCTAATGATGACATCGCCATACTTGGATACAATGTTCATCGTACAGATAGGCCCAGAAAAGGTGGTGGCGTAGCCATTTATGTAAAATCAAGATTTGATGTATCAATTGTTCTATCTGAATCTATTTCTAAGCAAATAGAGTTTTTGGTTTTGAATGTAGAAATAGTTAAGTCCCTGTCTATAACTGTTGCAGGGTGTTACAGGCCTCCATCTGCCATCAATAAAGCATTACCATCCTTACAGTATCTTTTGTCAAAATTAAATTACAAGGAACTTTTATTGGCTGGAGATTTAAATTGGGATTGGCTAAATGCAGTTTCTGGTGAATTTAAATCCTTCTGTGACTCTATTAACCTTAGCCAGTTGGTCAACCTACCAGTGGGTGTGTTCTGCAATGATTTGAGTGATCATTGTGTTGTTGCTACCTCTGATTGGTCTAATTTTAGGCATTTAAGAAATAAATGTACTTCTCTTATTAAGAAGGCTAAATCAGAATATTACTTATCTGTCACAACAGAAAACCTCAACAATCCACAGAAATTTTGGAAAGTGATAAAGTGCCCCAAAAAACAAGGCCCACCTAGCTTGACGGGAGTTGAGACATCTGGGAGATTGCATGTATGCAAGGTTCTTGTGGTCAGTCCAAACGATAACGGTTGTTCAGCTCCCTCCAGCCAGTGGCACCACTCCTCCAAGGCGAGTTTGACGGCGAGTAGTTCCCGGTTCCCCACGTCGTAGTTCCTTTCAGCTGGAGAGAGGCGGCGTGAAAGGAAAGCACATGGATGAAGTTTACCATCAGTGGAGCTACGCTGGGACAGGATTGTGCCAACCCCCACATCTGAAACGTCCACTTTCACAATGAACTGACGGGAGGAGTCCGGCTGTGTGACGATGGGTGCATTGGTGAACCGGTTCTTCAATTCCAGGAATGATCCATCTGCCTCTGGATTCCAGCAGAATGACCGGGCACTAGACGTCAGGGCTGTTAACTCAGATAAACTGTCGATAGATATTAGCAAACCCCAGGAACCTCTGGAACTGCAATCTCGTACCAGGCTGGGGCCAGTCCAGGACCGCCCTCACCTTCTCCGGATCCATCTTAACTTGTCCCTCCAAAATGATGTATCCGAGGATACATTCTCTACTTTCACAAAGAGGCGGTTCTCCAGTAACCGCTGCAGGACCTACTTGACATGCTGGGTGTGGCTAAGAAGGTTCTCTGAGAATATGAGGATAACATCCAGGTAGACAAACACAAAGCGACCGATCATATCTCTCAGAACATCATTTACCATACTCTGGAACACTGCAGGAGCATTGGTGAGGCCAAACGGCATGACCTGATACTCAAAGTGGCCCATGGGTGTGTTGAACCCCGTCAGCCATTCGTCCCCCTCTCTTATACAGATCAGATGGTAAGCATTGCGTAGATCGAGCTTGGTGACCACAGTAGCGCCCTGCAGGGAGTCAAAAGCAGAATTCATCAAAGGCAGAGGGTACTTGTTCTTGATAGTTATGTCATTTAACCCCCGGTAATCAATACAAGGTCGAAGGGATCCATCTTTTTTACTCACGAAGAAGAACTCGGCCCCCAGGGGTGATGATGAGGGACGAATGAGGCCAGCAGGTAGGGACTCCTTGATGTAGGACTCCATGGCCTCGCGTTCAGGTCGAGAGATGCCGTATAAGCATCCTTTGGGAAAGGTAGCTCCAGGAATCAGGTTGATAGCACAGTCATACGGTCGGTGGGGGGAAGAGAAAGTGCCTTTTGTTTGCGGAAGAGTGAACACTTCACCAAAACCGTGATAGACTTCAGGCACCAGGGACAAACCTGGTGACCTGACTGGGAACAGACTGGGAACAGGCAGTTTTAAGGCAGTGAGCATGACAATCAACACTCCAACTAGTTACCTTGCCTGTCAACCAATCGAAAGTGGGGTTGTGTTTCCTCAGCCAGGGGTAACCAAGAACCAGGGGAGCGCGGGGAAAGGGCAGGATGAAGAAGGAGATGACTTCCGAGTGATTGCCTGATAACAGCATCTTCACAGGTCCTCATGGTCAAACGTGCCATTAGTCTGCCATTAAGAGTGGTAGCATCAATGGCCTCCGGAAGTTGCTCCTTGGAGAGCCCCAGCTGTTCCACCAGGTCGCCATCCATAAAACTGTCATCCGCTCCAGAGTCAACAAGGCCGTTGATCTCTACAGATTGATTAGACTTGAGGGTGGCAGGAAAAAGGGGTCTGGCTTGGTTAGAGGGAGACTGAGGTTGGCTTGCTAAAAGACCTCCCACACTTAGCGAGCCTGGGAGTTTAACGAGCGCTGTGGACAGGAGGAGATGTAATGGCCCACGTGACCGCAGTAGAGGCAGCTGTTGGTCTCATGTCTACGCTGGCGCTCCTCAACAGATAACCTGTGTCTTCCCACCTGCATGGGTTCAGGATCTGATGGTCTTACTTCTCTTCTAATCTCATGGGGTTTCGAATGATCAGGAAGCTCTGGTCCATCCACAGACTTGGGTCGTCTCAGGGTCAGTGACTGGTTGGAAGATCCCCACCGTCTCTCCCTCCTTTCTCTCGGCACCTGTTATCCACCCGAATAGACAAGGCTACCAGATCGTCAAGGCTCCTAGGCTCAGGATAAGAAATTAGCTCATCTTTAAGTTGCTCAGTCAAACCTTGATAAAACACCGACCTGTAGAGACTCCTCGTTCCACCCACTCTCCACAGCCAGTGTCCTGAATTCGATAACATTCCACTACTCTGCGGGCTTGTTAGGAGATGGCATGGGAAACAGAGTCCAGGTCTGCTGGGTTCATCCTGGCCGGATCGTTCTGTCACAGTTTCTCAGATACAGAACCCAAATGCAGACCAGGACAAGGTAGGTGGCGAAAAAGGTGAGTATTTATTGAAGAACACAGGTAATGCTAAACATGGAGACAGGTGAGTCTGGAGAGAATTCCCCAGGCGAAAATGCAGACAAAAGGAACAGGAATCAGTTTAGCAACAATCAAAAGCAACAGAGCAGGAAAGCTAACTGTCAGCTTATATGGTGTAGAGATGATGATCAGGACCAGATGTGCAAATTGCTCATGAGCCACAGGTGAGTGCAGTTGCAGATGATCCTGGGTTTCCCGCCTTGCCCTAGTTGCCCTGCAACAGGAACAGGAAAGTCAGGCAAGGAAACATAAAAACAAATCACATTTACACGTGGCCGGCTATTTTCATAAACGGACATTTCAAACATCGTGCACAGCTGTCAGTTTTCAGAAAAGTGTTTGTTTACATGTACCCGTGTATATATGCCGTCAAGAGCACGCCAGACCTGTAGGTGGCAGTGTAACGAGAAGGCCAAGCACACGTTAGCCAATCAGAATCCCGAAAATAGCAACAACAGCAACGAATCACTTCCTCTCTCTTCTCTTCCTCGGCTGCCTAAACCTCCGTTTGTCTCAGTTTACATACAAACGTGCAAACGAAGTTTTCCAAAATCTCCACTTTGGCCGGAGTTTTTAGAAATAATCTTTTTTTTGTGATAAAAACGGGGTTTTCGTGTAAATGAGAGGCCAAACCGCAGGAAAATATCTGCGTCTTCCCTTCGTGTAAACGGGGCATAAGATGTTTAACCTTCATCCTACTAACATATTTAACAAGGACTGGGGACCACAAGAACAAACTTCTGTAAGAAACAAACATCATAGAAAAATGTCTTATTTCTTCTCAACAAATTCATTAGTTATGTAATAAATATCACCTAAAGAAAAATTATTATTTTAGGAAAGTTAGGTAATTTGCATACTGTGTAAAATGAAAATAGACAGACATTTGTGTCTGCTGAATCTGTGTCCTTCAAAATGACTGACAGAGTGCCCCTAGCCCCCTGATTGTTATGGGGCTGCAGTATTCCCAGTTCCGTGCGTCCGTGCGTGCGTGCGTGCATGTTTTTCCCCCTTCCATTGTGTGCCTGTTTGTCTCTCCCCTGTCTGTGTATGTAAGTCATGGTGCATGTTCTTTACCTGTGCACTGCACATGATTAAGCACAGCTGTGTCTCATCAACTACTCAACTCTCCAGCATAAAAGCTCTGGTTCTGGAACCATAGCTGCATCTCATGGCCCTTATTTGATAGCTCATCGACTCCTTGGTCCCCGGCTGAACTGGAAGTTGTTCTGTCCCTCCTCGGTGAAGGCCGTCTCAAAGCTCTTATTTCTGCCCCAAGGAGCGAGGATCGAGGAAGCATCATCGAGGAACTATAGGCGAGGATTCACGAGAGCAGCCTTCCCGGAAGCCATGCGGCTGAAGGAGTTTCTAACTCCGCCCACAGCTGACAAATTCATGTGACGCTTCAGAGGAAAGGACGTCCCATCCCGAGCAACTGATTGCTCGTTGCCTCTCTCCTTCCATGATTTCCCTGCGTCTCTCCCCTGCTTTCTCTGTGGGAGGGACTAAGACATGAGGAAGGGAGGCAAGTGGAAGTCGAGGAGGAAAATTAAGCGACATGAGAAGCACCTCGTGAGAAGTTTATAGGGGAAATGTCTCTCTGGTGAAGCTGCTAGCATGATATACATCTAAAACGTGACAAGGGGCCCCAACTAGTTTGTAAGGGGTCACAAGCCACTAATGTTGGGAACCACTAATGTGTTGTACTTAAGTACAGCACTTGAGTAAATGTACTCTGGCTTGGACCCCTAAAAACATCTATTTGGTTCTATCTGATGCTGTTCTGAGTTGTTAGCAGCGTCTAACCTGTAAGGCATGAAACAAATGCTGAAATATTGCAATTAATTTCAGCATTTTTATGTTGGCAAGTAAACTAACTGCTAAATAATCACAATGCAGATGATTGCATTGTCACATTTTGTCTAACGATATAAAGACAATAAGTCCCCTCAGCATTTATGTCTCTCCATCAGTGCGTCTTTCAGTCCAACAGTCAACACACACCCTGCCATCTGATTGCGCACATCCACACCAACCTAAAAAAATAATACAATTTAGAAATGCTAGTTTGTTTTGTTCAAATGAGTCACATCAATAACATTCCTGATATTATAGCGTATGGCGCACATGGGACTAGTTTCGCTAGATATTTTACACTTATTAAAAGGATGAATACTGTGGGTAGACCCACAGTTAAATGTCAATATGACAACTTTGACCATTCCATTTGTTTTTATTGCCTCTCTTGCATGACGTAGGCTAAGCTAGAGTGATTATTGGATCTTCAAGCGCTTAAAAAATATGTATTGCCACCAGATTATGCAAACTGAGAATATTCTATTTCTTCACTTGGAGAAAAAAGTCGTTCCAGAGAACTCTGGCAGCACTACACGCATGCTTTACCACAGTGATGTGAAGAAAGATGTGAGGTGAGCAGTGAATTTGCATCAGTCAAGGGGTGTGATTTGAATAAATGATGCCAAGTGAAAATGAAAGAAGTCATCCACATCATCCCCAGTGATGCCACTTTAACAGGTAATGATGGTGGATGGCTTGAGAAGTGCTTCGTGAGTAAGTACACAATCACAATACAGGAGGGAAACAATATGAAAAAAATGTGCTCTGCTTAGAATTTCAATTGGATTGCAGCTTATGTGTTTGATTACATTTCCATTTGATTGTGTTAAGGAGGAAGTGATGAAAATGGTTGAGACACACAGGTATGATTAAATTTGGATTTGAAATAGCAGAAGCAAAGGTGGGTGTGCATATTTTACACACTTTACATTCAGGAGTAGATTACAGGTGTTTGACTGTGTTTTACAGTTTGTGTATCTGCAGCCAAAGGAAGACACCCACCATGCTTTGAGAAAACACAACCACAGACACAGAGACATACAGTAGGCTACAGAAAGATATTTGGCATACTGGAGAATATGATTCTAACTGGCACACTGTAACTGGAGTATGTGTCTGAGCCAAGGCTTTATGAAGCTATGGAGAACACAACTGTGGCACCATAAAGGTTCAGCTGCTCTGAAATCAAAGTAATAACAGGAAGGAGGTTTATGCTTTCAGTGGCAACATATATTATTGTTTGTTTTAGACCTAACCCTGCCTGTTACAGCCTAACAAGCTAACAACATAAACAAATAAAAGATGCTTACTACACTTACAATTGTGCTACAATTATAGTGTTTAACAGATTCCTCGTCTGAGTCTGAGTCTGACTGAGGCTCAGACATGCTTGGCTGAATCTGGGTGTCAGATCTGTGCAGAGCACCAGAACAAAAACACAGACGGTATCAAAAACACAAGATTCACATGAGAAATACTTTCAAAGTACTAATGTTTAAAAGTACAAAAAAATAGAGGTGCCTTAAGGATCTTAGCCCCACCGAGTGGAAAAAGTCAAGTGTCATCTGCTGTACCATGCTGTAAATTCAGAAGAATTTTGATTGGCTGTCAGTGTTTCTATCGTTCAACAAATCACTCTGAAAGTCATCCCAATTATATCATTCGAACTCACCCACTTAAGTTAAAATGATTTTTAAAACTATATATTTATATTTATATTTATAGTTAGTCATCATTCTGTAACCATATTGCAAGGGTACATAGAGCCATTGCAGGGGGGAGGGGGTGCACATGGCCAGGGTAAATATGTACGGTTATTCTTGAATTGAATTGAATTAACAGCAAACATGTTTGTACTGGTGTAACAAGTAAATAAGACCCTATTAAATTGAATATTTTTACTTTCTTGATGTATTGTACAGAATGTAAATTTGTCCCAATAATGCATGTTTACTAACTTCGCTTCTTCCTGTGTCCTTGTCCTTTTTTCGCCTCACATATTTCCCTGGATTGTGGTGGCACCTGGATCGTGGTTACAGCTGATTCCGTGGTTCTGTTCAATGCCCACGGCTACAACTATTATCATTATTAGTCATAGTTCTATTATCTTTACTGTTTATGTAATTGTCACTCCATTATACTCACTGCTATAAATATTATGGGTCATATTTCTGTATTTATTGTATGTTGGGTATTTCTGTCACTCTCAGGTTTTTGCCTGTTAAAAGAAAGTTTTTCCATGACACTTCTGCAATAAGTGCAATTTCTCTTGGGTTTCTGTAAATTACAGTGTGGTCTAGACCTACTTTATCTGTTAAGTGTCCTGAGATAACGTCTGTTATGATTTGACACTATACATAAAATTTAATTCAATTGGTAATTAATGTAAGACTGTGGCAATGCGAGCAGCCTATGACACTCAAACAGATAAAATTTCCGACAAAGCCACTTGGGATAGGCCCAAGACCGTTAAAGCACACAAGTCCGTTTATCCAAAATTAGGGGTCAGAGACAATTTATTTATAAAAATATACCATTTTATTTCTTTGTTTCAAATGTTATCTATTAAAATAACAGGATATTTTACGTTAAAAGAAAGCATAGAATGAATATTAGGAAAGTAATAAACAAAACACGATTCAAATCAACAAACCAGCATGCATAATTAAAGAACCAAAATCAAACAAAAACCCAATATGTACACAGTTAATACCAATATTTACAAACCAATCTGGGTGTTCAAACACTTAGCCGTGTCGATCCAAACCAGCTCTGTGCGTCCAGAACAGTCCCATACATCCAGACACTGTTTGTACCAGTATCCAGAACAATCTATACCAGTATCCAGAACAGCAGGAGTGGGAGGAGAAACGCGCCGGGGAGTGTTGGCCCCTTAGATAGCTGTGGCACCCGGCAGCCTAGCCTCCGCAGCAGCATGCACAAGGCTGTAGCTCGGTGCAGCTGTGATGTGGAAACGCACCATTAAAACAGGACCGCAATAAATTGTAAGCAAACAGGCAGACAAGGCACTTACTGCTTTACAGGACACAACCCTCAGACCCCAGCAGGGGCTCACGCAATCCGCGCAACCACACAGCACCCAACTATAACAAATAAGACCATGTCAGATCTTGATAAACACCAAATGGGTTGAAACATGGACCCAGCTAACAATTCGTTTTTGGTTGCGGGAACGTTCCCTAATGGTTAGGTTAGATTTTGGTTGAAATGGAAAGTCGGTTTAACGTTCTGGGAACGTTAGTTTTTTACCTTTATGGAACGTTCTCCTAACGTTCCCCTAAAGTTATAACCTTTGGGGAACGTTCCCGTAACATTCTTTTTAATATTTCCTAACCTTTAAAAACCATGGTACCAAAAATTGAAAAATTATATACAGTAATCAGAATCAGTTTTATTGGTCATATAGACACATACTGTACAATAAAGACAACAATATACATATAGGCACATAACACAAAATACAATTATACAAATAAGATATAATATCAATCCAAGTACACATGGAGTAAAGTAATAGTGCAGTGTGCAAGATGCATATTGGAATGATAAAGTATGTAATGTGTAGGTGAAGGGCCAAAGTGGGGATGACCCCACTTATCAGCAGTTCAGGAGAGTGATGGCAGTGGGAAAGAAGCTGTTCTTGTGTCTGGTTGTTTTTGTGTGCAGGGATCTGTAGCGCCTGCCAGAGGGGACGAGGCAGGAAGATGGTAGCAGTGTAGAAGATGGCCAATAACTCTTGTGGTAGGCCATGCTTCCGCAATTGCCGTAGGAAGTACATCCTCTGCTGAGCCTTTTTAAGGATGGCGTGGACTACCACTTCAGGTCCTGGGAAATGATGGAGCCCAGAAACTTGAATGAGTCCACCTTTGACACTGGGCTGTTGGATATTTTGAGGGGGAAGCACTGTGGGGTCCTCCGCGTCTGCTGCAGTCAGCACGGGGAAGTTTTTCTGGGAGGCCGCTAGAGTAGAAGTCAAAATGAAGCAAAGTTACAAGTCAAATTAAAACCTCTTATCAGCCAAGATAAGCATAATACTGATGTAAACAATAAAATAACACATGCCTGTTATAACCCTGCAGATTGTCAGGTCCTGAAAGGCCTTCTTTGTCTTTATACCCCGCAGGCTATACGGTTTTAGAATGTCATTGGTTCCCACTCGCAGTAGCATGCGACAGATGGCAGTACCTCCGGTCGAACCTCCAAAGGTTGTCTGAAAAAGTTGCTGTAAAACATATAGAAATACAAATTACACATGTAGAACAAAGTGGAGAGCTTGTACAATCTCATTTTGTAAGAGAAGTCAGTTTAGTTATAATGATATTTGAATTTATGCAATTATATAGTGTTAATCTTAGGGCAGGGTAGGGCAGGTCTATGGCCACTTAATTACCATTTTGTTGACCGAGACTCCTGTTGAACTCATGCAGCTCGGTGACTGTCGAGCAGGGTGACAGCAACATGTCATCAACTGGAGCAGAGGGAGGTGACTGGGAGCTCCTTAAGAGCATGAGCAGCTCATCCATCTTCTCTTTAAATGCATCCATCTGCTGTGCCATGCGGGTAATGGTTGTCCTCATGGCTATGGAAAAATGAATAGTGTTAGTTTTAGTTGTAATACATTATATACTTGCACATGTGAACAACTTAAGTGAGTCTTCTTACCTCTCACTTCCATCTCCTGTGTGATGAGTTCTGCTGTTTACAACAACAAAAAAGTTAAGTTACTCTCAAGTTCCTTGTCACGAAATTGTATTTAATTGGAAATGGAAAATTCAAAGCCACTGTACCTTCAACTGGGTCCCAACATGAAGTGACAGGCAGAGCTGATGGGTCTACAATAGACCCATCCAGCTCTGGGCGACCGGCTGGTTTCCTGTGTGGTGTTGACTCATCTAAAAAGAAAGTAGATATGAATATTGGTCAGTTCATTTATGGTAGGTTTCTTGCACATGCCATTGCAAAAGATGAACCTATGCTGTTACATTAAACAATCAACAAAAAAACACTTAAACGCAGGTGGTGGAGGAAGTAACATCTGCTGACTTGAAAAAGGGCAGGAAGAGACAAACTCATCAGAACAGTCACGTGATATGCACCAGGTTGAATTTCAGTAGTTTCATGGTAGGAAATATGACTGACTTTTAATTAAGTTGTGAATAGCGATTAGAGAACAGCGGAGGGCAGCAATACGCCATAGATGCATCTAGTCTGCCGGAAACAAAGAAATAGGACTCTGGTTTCTTAAACGCATGCATAAATGTTAACTTACGGACAGGGCTTCCAGACACATGCTCCGTCCTGAAATGCTTTCTTGCTTGTGGAATGGATTCATCTGAAATAAAAGACCATACAATTTGTACTGATTGCAAAAATAATATTTGAAGTGTAAATAATAATACATAGTCTGTACTTAAGGTCTTACCATGATTATCTAAATAAACGATGGATGTATTTAGACAACCAAGTAGGTGTAATCATCATGTCGTGCTAGGTTAGCCTGCAGTTTTGTGAACAGAGCTTCTCTTAATACATCCATGGATTTATGTCTCATCCACGTTACATGCTTTACAGCATACAGCCCTCGGATGTATCGTAAGATAAGTGTTAAACCCTAAACCCACATCGGCTCTTAGGGACACAATATATTATGTTAACGTTAGCTAGCTACCTAGCTCCATTGTTGCTGTATAATGCTGGCAACCATGTTGGCGCTTTCTTTAACTTGTTTAGCAAAATCTCTCACCTTGTTGTCCAGGTTCCTTATGGTGGTTAAAACATTACCGAGGGAACGTTCAGTCTCTGTGGCCAACTTTGATGTATCCATGGGGCTAGCAGCGCTCACGGCATAGCTAGCTGTGGAAAGCTAACTTGTTTCCCGCGTTAGCATACAGGCTAGCAGTCTTGAGCGGAGAAAAGTCTTTACTGTTGACCGCCAACAATGCCTTTCTTGGTATCTTCGTCCTACCTTGCGTTATAACACCGTCAGTGAAGTGTAGTCAGCATATGTTTTAGTCAATGACAGTATTTCAGTTCGAATTTGGGACCAACCGAACGGATCTTTTGTCTGCCTTGTTCACCAGGTATGTATGTGTTGTATACGGAAGTCAGGACAGGACTTGAATCGGTCACCTGAAAGCAGAGGCACTGTCTTCCCCCTACTGGCGTGGGGGTGTAACGGTTGGATTTGTACACTGAACTGAGCCACTTGTTAGAAATGAAATGAAAGAAGTGAATTTTCTTAGTTGTGAAAATTGTTCTATTGATAGGTTCTTGTTTTAAGTATTTTCACCTAATAAATTATTGTTTAACAAAATTGTTATCAGCCTAAAAATAAATATATTCTCTTACTATGTTTATCTTACTTATATTTTATAAGACCAATCATTTTTGAGTGAATGTAAATCAAGTGACTGCAAACCTTTTATATGCTACTTCAAAAACTTAAATGGAGCTGGTATAAATAAACATTTTTAAAACCGCACTCAGAACAACCAAAAACAACCAAACGGGAACGTTATGTTGAGGTACAGTGCAACCACAGGAGAACGTTCCCATTGGTTGGTTCCCTTAACGTTGAGGGAACGTTATAACCATGAGAGAACGTTCCCTAAACGTTATTGTTTGGTCTGGTTCGAACTAACCTTTAGGGAACCAGAAACTAATGTTCCCCTACATTCCCTAAACGTTCTGTGTTAGTGGGGGAGGCATACAGCTTACCGAGGCACCCAACGCCAGCAGCCCAAGTGTTCATCTATGCACACGGGGACGTCCAGGGCCAAAACAAAGTCGGCTCTATGAGAGAACGCTCGTTAATACAAACAATACAAACAATGAAAGGCACGAACGATGAAAAAGCGTCCTTACCACTCCGCAGCAAACTGACAACCTCTGGCAGCAGCAAAAAGCGTGCAGCACGCCAGCCCAGACACGTCTCCACACCCAACAGGAGAAGACAGAAACAGAACGAGTCTACACACAGGCTTAAATAGAGCCCCCACTACTCCCAATCAAAGGGGATGAGCCCCAGGTGTACTGGTGCGCACTCCCGTGCACAGGTAAGAGGGAGGGAAAAACCTCATCCTGTCACAACTAGTTAGGGTAATGGTAAGAGGCAAAGTAGCACAGGTCATGCCTTCGCTTTCATAGGAAAATAAATATTGTGTACATACAGGACTGTGTCAAGATGTGGCACAGACTGCAAATCAATGGAGCATCAGTCAAGTGGAGAAAAGCTGGTTTATTAGAGAAGACTAGAAAGGCAGGATTGTTTCTTGATGCTTTTATTGGTTTGGGTTTTTTAGCTAGTTACCATCAAGATTTTCCCAGGAGATAAGGGTTTTGTAGGAAGATAAAGCTTCCTTTTCATACTTGAAAGGCACTTTAATGAGAAAAATCTATATAACCCTTATGACTAGGAATGACCAGTAGTGTAAATCTTGGCACACACAATTTAAATCATTAGAAATGTTGGGCCTTTGATATTCGTTGTTATAACACTACATACTGATAATACCACAATATGTTGAGGTATGTTGAAGACCCCAAAACAACTTCTTCCCCCAGTTTGTGAAAATTGACTTAACCCTTCCTTGTGAAGTATCAAGTGAAGTTGTTACAGAGAAAAGAATTCCACATCTTGGCCCTGAGAAATGGAAAAAAAAAAGTACATATTCATAGGCAGACATCCAACCGCCCACTCAACCATGTCCACTTTGATGACATCAACTCACCTATGCTTCAAAATCATGCATGAACCATCAAAGGCTTGAATTTATAAAATCTACACATACCGAACCTTGTCTTAAAACATTTACGCAAATGCAAAATACACTTTTATCCCTTCATCTCTCACAAACCCATTCCAGCTGACACTGTGATTTGATGTAAATGTCGCTATGTGTATATAGGTCTACTGGGTGTTGATTTGCTCATTATATACACAACTTCCTCACCGACACTAACCACAGTATGCATTCAGTATACCAAATGTCAATTTAAATAGAAATAACTAGAGTCATGGCTCACAGCAGACATGGACAGGAGAGAGAGTTTCATCTGGAGAGACATCCAGAAAAAGACATGAAAAATAAGGGGCAAGCTTAAAGACATGTAAAGGTCAGGAGGGAAAAAGAGAAACAGGTTATACTACTTCTACCTTTATCATAAACAATCTGAGCCAGAAGATCTGCCCTGTGGTGCATAATTTTAAAGGAATAGCTTGAAAATGTTTTTTCTTTAGAAAATATTTTAGAAAATATTCATTAATATTACAAACGTGAATGGCACTAGAATATGATTAGGGACGCACCGAATCCAGGATTCGGATGGGCTTTTTGACGGGGTTCGGTTTCTGCCGAACCGTAAAAAAAATTTCCGCCGAACCGAACTATACTAGGCTGCTGCTCATTAGCTAACATTAGCTTTCTAATTTCACCCACCCAACATGCCTTCTGTAGTGGAATGGCTTCAAGTGACGACCAAAAACGCTTGTCTTTTACTGTGAACATTTACTATTCAATATGTTGCAGTTTTACACACAAGAAAGTGAGCATCTTAAGCTTGACGGACATTTTTTGCATCTATAGTCTCACGTTCATCTCAGTAAGCTAGCAAGAGTACACAACAGACAACTTCCGTGTAGGCTACTTCAAAATAAAAGCACTTCCTGTGATGGTTCGCAGTAAAACTAAATTACTGTTTAACAAATAAGATTGTGTATCTTTTCACATATCAGCTGTAAATCAAGTACTGTAAATAATGTAAATAGTGAGTTGTAATCACACTATAATTTACCATTTCCTGTAGACTGTTTTAAACTAAACGACATGCATGTCTTATTTAATTGCTTTAAACAAACATTTCACAACACCTTCATCATACACTGGTTAGCGAAAATTTGCCAAACAAAATTGTCACTCATCTGGCGATAGCGATGTGCTTTCCTACGATGTGAAAAGAGTGTGTGAATTCAACATTAAGTTGTTACATTTAACTATTTTAGAGGCTGTGGACGTTTACTTCATTAATGTGTTTACTGTGTTAATGGACTGAGGATGGGAGTAGGATTCGATATTCAGTTTCGGATTCGGCAGAATCTTAACCAGTGGATTCGGTATTCGGCCGAACCCCAAAAATCTGGATTTGGTGCATCCCTAGATATGATGTCTGACGGACACATAGAATAATGATACATGGTAAATGCTGAGGATTCAGAGCATTCAGCAAGGGATAAAACAGAAACATTCCATCCCTCAGCTTCCAGAAATGAAGCTGGGAACAAATCACAAGATCTACATAGCTCCACTGGGAATCAAGTGGGATCAGTTGGTGAGTGTTTTGTAGGTTTGCAGGCCCCGTGGGACTTAACATGGGATTTGTTAGAATTTATGTCGATGGAAAAAAACAGGGCTTTTGGAAATGTCAGATTTATTGGGTTATCCAAGAAACCCAACCAGGGAAACCAATTACACCTTTGTGAATTAAACAAGGCTTCAAATGAAGATTCTGAAATGAGATTCCTGAAAAGCTTGCCTTTGGTTTCCACCATTAAACGTATATGTACCATGTAAAATGCTAATGGTAGACTTCCCGAGACACTTATGAAAAAGAATTGTATTACACGCAGGGAATTGCATGATACCTCACTAGAAGTATCGTCAGAGTGCCTTCATTTTGCCAGGTGAAAACAGTTCTATTTAAATTGAAGTGGTATCAAATATCCACACCAAAAAAGTGGCTACTCATCTTTCAACAGAACTGCAGTGATAGAGCAACCTGGGTCTAACTTTATTTGATTCAGTCATCACTCCTATCAGTTATGGTGATATGTGGTCACCAGCTTCATCATAGAGATTGCATACACAGGGAATCTGCTAGTTATATTTTGCACCAGCATCTGAAGCCACGGTGCTTGAGTATGTGATAGGTCCAAATATTTGATTTAAATAATTTGCTGTTTGACTCACCCTTACCGATGCTGAAACACGTAAACCAAGTAAACCAACTGCAGTGACAAGTATGACTATAATTATATTGACCAGTTTATGAAAAGGTGACACAAATAATTCTACAAATCAAAGCCCAACCCGGATGTGTCAAGAAAATGCAATGACATTTTATTTCTACGGAGAACCTCTAACTTTCACTTCCAAAGAAACAGTTCAGATTAACAGTTAAAGGGATAGTTCAGAGTTTATGAAGTGGGGTTGTATTAGGTACTTTTATATATTTAGTGTATTACCTACAGTAGATTGCGGTCGATACGCCCCCAGTTTGGAGAAGCAGGCAGAAGAACACAGAAGGTGTGTGCAATGTACTGCTGTGGAGCAACAAAACTTATTTTATCTATCTAATGCATAGATAATAGCTTCCCCCATCCCATAGGAAAGGCCTGTCTGAAGGCAATGTAAAGCGATGAAAATATTCTAAATATAGCGTACACTTAAACTGATAATTTTTTTTAGGTGACTATAATACATTTAGCTGCTGGTGGTGAGTTGGGGAGGGGGTGGGGGAAGACTCTGGACAGACCTGGTAACCCCAAATGGGTAGTGCAGGTAAATTGGGAACGTCTGGAAGAGGCCCCTGTCCAACAGACTTTCAACTCACACCTCTGGCGGAGCTTTTTGTGCATCCCTGTGGAGGCTGGGGGCATTGAACCTGAATGGACAATGTTCAAAGTTTCCATTGCTGAAGCTGCGGCGGGGAGCTGTGGTCTTAGGGTCTTAGGTGCCTCAAGGGCCGGTAACCCTTGAACACCTTGGTGGACACCGGTGGTCAGGGAAGCTGTCTGACTGAAAGAGTCTTTCCAGGATATGTTATCCCAGAGGACTACAGAGGCAGTTGCAAGGTACCGAAGGGCCAGAAGGGCTGCAGCCTCTGCCATGAAAGAGGCCAAGCAGTGGGTGTGGGAGAAGTTCGGAGAAGACATGGAGAAGGAGTTTCGGTCGTCACCAAGGTGCTTCTGGAAAACCGTTCGCCACCTCAGGAGGGGGAAGCGGGGAACCATCCAAGCTGTGTACAGTAAGGATGGGATGCTGTTGACCTCAACTGAGGAGGCGGTGGAAGGAGCACTTTGAGGAACTCCTAAATCCAGCTAATACGCCCTCTATGGTAGAGGCAGAGCTGGAGGATGATGGGGGATTGTCGTCAATTTCCCTGGTGGAAGTCGCTGAGGTAGTTAAACAACTCCACAGTGGCAAAGCCCCAGGGATTGATGAGATCTGTCCAGAAATGCTTAAAGCTCTGGGTGTGGAGGGGCTGTCTTGGTTGACACGCCTCTTCAACATTGCGTGGAAGTCTGGGACGGTGCCTAAGGAGTGGCAGAGCGGGGTGGTGGTTCTCCTGTTCAAAAAGGGGCCAATTACAGGGGTATCACACTTCTCAGCTCCCTGGTAAAGTATACTCCAAGGTACTGAAAAGGAGGGTTCGACCGATAGTCGAACCTCGGGTTGAAGAGGAACAATGCGGATTCCATCCTGGTCGTGGAACAACGGATCAGATCTTCACCCTTGCAAGGATCCTGGAAGGAGCCTGGGAGTATGCCCAACCTGTCTACATGTGCTTTGTGGATCTGGAGAAGGCGTATGACCGGGTCCCCCGGGAGATACCGTGGGAGGTGCTGCGGGAGTATGGGGTGAGGGGGTCCCTTCTCAGGGCCATCCAATCTCTGTACGACCAAAGCGAGAGCTGTGTCCGGGTTCTCGGCAGTAAGTCGGACTCGTTTCAGGTGAGGGCTGGCCTCCGCCAGGCCTGCGCTTTGTCACCAATCCTGTAGTATTTATGGACAGGATATCGAGGCGTAGTCGGGGAGGGGTTACAGTTCGGTGGGCAGGGGATCTCATCGCTGCTTTTTGCAGATGATGGGGTCCTGATGGCATCATCGGCCTGTGACCTTCAGCGCTCACTGGATTGGTTTGCAGCCGAGTGTGAAGCGGCTGGGATGATGATCAGCACCTCTAAATCTGAGGCCATGGTTCTCAGCAGGAAACCGATGGAGTGCCTTCTCCAGGTAGGGAATGAGTCCTTACCCCAAGTGAAGGAGTTCAAGTACCTTGGGGTCTTGATTGCGAGTGACGGGACAATGGAGCGGGAGATTGGTCGGAGAATCGGCACAGCGGGTGCAGTATTACATTCAATTTATCGCACCATTGTGACGAAAAGAGAGCTGAGCCAGAAGGCAAAGCTATCAATCTACAGGTCAGCTTTTGTTCCTACCCTCACCTATGGTCATGAAGGCTGGGTCATGACCGAAAGAACAAGATCCAGGGTACAAGCGGCCAAAATGGGTTTCTTCAGGAGGGTGGCTGGTGTCTCCCTTAGAGATAGGGTGAGAAGCACAGTCATCCGTGAGGAGCTCGGAGTAGAGCCGCTGCTCCTTTGCGTCGAAAGGAGCCAGTTGAGGTGGTTCAGGCATCTGGTAAGGATGCCCCCTGGGCGCCTCCCTAGGGAGGTGTTCCAGGCACAACCAGCTGGGAGGAGGCCTCGGGGAAGACCAGGACTAGGTGAAAGGATTATATCTCCAACCTGGCCTAGGAACGCCTTGGGATCCCCCACTCGGAGCTGGTTAAAGTGGCTCGGGAAAGTGAAGTTTGGGGTTCCCTGCTGGAGCTGCTACTCCCGCGACCCGATACCGGGTAAGCGTACGAAGATGGATTGACATTTTCTCCCAGGTAAGTAAACTTCTGACTCTAAATTGGAACAAAAAATAAATCCAGTCTCACATAAGTGTTTTTATATATATATATATATATATATATATATATATATATATATATATATATATATATATATATATATAGTCAGATTCTGTTATATAAACGTACTGTCAGGCTGAAATGTTCACTTCTAAATTCCTGGACAAGCAGCAGTCATGCCAAACATTTTCCTAGTTGTAGTCACAGTGTTGGCAGCCTCCCATGGACCTAACCAGGGAGCCAGAGTGAAAGAAAATGGTAAAGTTGACTCATTGGTAAAGTTCCAATATCAACAATCCTTTGTTACACCAGGGTTATTTTACCTTTTAAAGAATTAGAAAGCATTAAGGAGAAGAAATTATGTTCTTGCTAACATAATAACAAATAAGAAATGTGTTGTTGCATCATAAACAACAAACCTTTACTTTGCTAATTATGTTGATCTATCATGCTATTATAAATAAATTATTTAATTTTGCTTCATGTAACATTTAAGAGATCCTGTCTGTATTTTGTCTTAGAAATAATTTCATTTTTGTACTTTAACATAATTAACAAAATTGCTTTTATCTACCTCCTGTGTATGTGTATGCACAGCGTACAGCATGGATTTTCTCTTAAGAGCATAGATTACACATACACACACACAACAGCTTGATGAATGAAAGGTTGGCTCTGCGCTCTAATAGCTTTGACTTGCTGACATTTTTTTTCCAGCCTTGGAGAAAATAGAGACACAGACATACCCCCCACCCCAAGAATCCACCTACACATGCTCTTAAACACTCACATTATCAGGCAGGCATGTACCTTACGGACACATACATACTGAACCACACAAGGATGCACATACCTGGGGAATATAGACACTTGTATAAGGACTGAATTGTGTATCAGTTAGCCTACAGGTATTTTCAACATTGAGAAACTGCAGTATCCAGCAAGCATGTATAAAGTGTTGCTAATAAGATGGCTGTTTCACAAGTTTCACAATTCGATTATTTGCTATATTAAAATATGATGCTTCAGAAAAGAAATGACAATGATGGAGAGGCAGAGAGAAAGCATAATCCCAGATTCCCCTGCTCTCCCATCGCTCCTTCTCCTCCGATGTATCATAGTAACTGAAATGTCAAATCAAGCGTCAGCGTTAAATACTGAAGTGCCTGTGAGCTGCTTGCTGCCATCTCCTGCTGCTCAAGTGTGACTTATCATTCTGCCACAAAGGAAGACATCTAGAGTTCCAGATACTTGTTGAAAATTATGAGAACTGTGAGCAAGAGGGCGATGCACATCATTAGGGTTATAAGTGTTATAGTGTTATAAACAGTCTTTAAATTTGGTAGATGATGGAGTGGGTAGGTAGACACTGGAGGGTGAGTACAGACATCACACAGGGAGAGGATGGTCTTACTGGATATTAGCCACTCATGAGACGCACTTAAGAGACGCCAGGAGAGCAATGATGGGTTTCATGAGTTATGCCATTTCTTGTTTGATTAGTTTTTTTTTGCACTTGGAAGCTCACACTTTTTTCCAATAATATAGAACTTGAACTACCAACATCAAGAGTAGCAGGCTAGCCATCAAGTTACTCGGGTGACACAGACTACACCCCTAAGGGTTTGGGTGAGTCAAACCTGTTCCCCGCAGGGCAGGGAAACGGAACATGCTCAAGAAAGACAAACAGGCACATCTTTATATCAGAAAAACAAACTGCAGGGCCAAGGCCCTCAGCTTTCAAGTTAATTAGGTGGAAGATAGGCCATGTTTATATATTCCCTGCTGTAACCCAACATTTTTCTGCATACAGACCACCAGCATTTAAAATGGTGCTGAAAAAACAGAGAGACCAGCGAGTACAAAATGTATGAAAATATCAGCTTACTGTCACAGGGTGAGTGTGTATGTGTGAGGATGTATGTGGTGGCTTACAGTCAGTGGCGCAAAAAGTGGGTATGTGCTATATGTGGTGCATAGGGGCACAATGGGGGTGACAAAGCGATGGTAAAAAATAAATAAAAAATAAAATTTAAAAAAATGTTTTGGTATTTTCTATATGTAGCTGCTGTTTTGCGTTTCTTACTTAATTTCTGCAATTCTGCATTTCCTCAATGTTATATAAAATTTTAGAGGACTAACAAATTAGATTAGGCACCCTATCTCATAAGATTCCATCATAGAATGTTGACATAGAAGAGGGAGCGGGTGAGTTGTCATCTATGGAAAAAGATGGATGAAGCAAAAAAGCTGTCGGGGGCTAACAATAGAAAAAGAAAGAGGGAAAAGGAGATGGCATGTCAAGGGATGCGACAGCAGTTAAATAAGTGGACGGTGAAAGGCAACAGGTAGGATTTAAAGTGTGATGTCTTTGCTTGGAGGCTTGCAAATATTCATGTAGACTAGCTAGTGTTTGCTAACACTGGGAATGTAGCAGCCAAATGGGGGTTTACGGCCAAAATTGTTGCTGCATACCCCTCTGACACTGGGTAGTTGCACCCCTGCTTACAGTGAAAATACACTGGGCGCATGAGCGTCGCGTATTGTGAAGATACGTGCCTAATCCCACGCCTGGCCATTCATACCGGGTGCGTATATCAACGTGCCGGTCACAAAGCGACCCTTCACCTCTCTCTCTCTCTCTCCCTCCAATAGAAAGAAACAGGACGAGTGGGGAAAACTGTGGCAATTGTAGCCTACATGTGGCTGTGTGTGTGTGTGTGTGTGTGTGTGTGTGCGTGTGTGTCACTCTCTCTGTCCGTCCATCAGTCTCTCTCTCCGTGTGCCTGATCGTGTGTCTCACTGTGAGAAATCAAGACAGCCAAAATCACCATGAACCTAGGTGTTTTATTTAGAATGTGTTTTTATTTTATTCATTTATTTTTCTTTATTTTTATAAAGGACAACACACATTAATTAACATTTCTGTAAATGTGCCAGTGTCAGCCAGCCAGGTAATTTTCAACTGTAGTCCTTTGGCTAGATGATTTTAGACCAGAGCAACAGGAAACAGCAAGACATCAGTTCAGGTTCAACTTTACAGACAGAAATCAATAAGACACCATAAAGACAGCTTGAGCAACAAATACACTTTCTCAATAAGCCATGCAGTTACAGGAAGCAGCAAGACATTAGCACAGTTACACATCAACAGTATCCACAATCAGTACAGGAAGCCATGCAAGCATCAAAACACAGCCAAGCCACTCATGAGACACGCTTAAAGTCACACTCCAACCCTGTGATATTACCTTCAGCAATGTACTTTCATATTCTCTGATTTAACTTCCTCTGTCAGAGTATAAACAGCTCCACACAAAATCAATAGTTAACTGAGAGTTGTAAGACAGGACTTGATGGTACAATTGTCTTTTTAATAAATAGTTTGAACTTATAATTTATAACCGTTAGCAATCGAGCAACCACGTTTGCTAACTGACAGTTAGCAAGAATGCTGATTTACAGTTAGCAAGCTTGCTTGTTTGGAAAGCTTGTTATCCTCTTCAGTACTCTTTTTTTTAATGACATTATGTACAATCAGTAGTGATGGCCAAATGAAGCATCATGAAACTTTGTGAAAAATTCTCTTTATTTTCTGAACCGCTTAGATGGCGATCTTGGTTTAAAGAAAAAGGCTCAAGGAAGGCTTTCAACCCTTTGTTGATCAAAGAGCGCCATCTAGTGGGCTAAAAAAATTATTGGGACTTTAGCTTATTCACCGTAACCCCCAGAGTAAGACAAGTCGATACATACCCTTCTCGTGTCCGTGCGTGTTGTAACGCCGTCTGACGGTTCCACGGGTAGCTTAGCCTAGCACAGAACCTGCAGGTAACTGGTTCCAACTAGCCTACTGGTCCGAATAAGTGACAAAATAACGCCAACATGTTCCTATTTACATGTTGTGATTTGTATAGTCACAGCGTGTACAAAAAACAACGTAACATGAGACACAGCCACCTTCTGGGGGTTACGGTGAATAAGCTAAAGTCCCAATAAGTCGGCGTGTTCCTTTAACATGAATCCAACATATTATTAGCAAATATAAATCCCCACTGCTTACTGACCTATAGGTAAGGTAGTCACTAAGATAGCCATCCACAGATACAGTTCATCCTAAGCATTCACTGTGTCACATGTATGTTTAACATTAAAACATGATTTATAAAATCATGTCAACAATTTTTATGTTAATAGCTTAATATGCAAAAGAATTATGTATAAAGGCTTCAGGCTGCTCTACACATTATTGTAGGCCTATTTTATCTCTCTTTCAGTTAAGGGCTTTTTCAGTTTTGGCTTAAAAAACGTTGAAGACCTCTGTGTTAGGGGTTAAAGCACCGGCGACAGTAGTCCAACTCACCCTGCAAATATCACTCCTTCACCATGGCTCTAGAACCAGATATGTTGCAAAGAGGCACAGATGAATTTTGCTGTGCCACTTTCTAGTGTGACTTTTAGTGCTGCATCTAATTATTTTGATTATTGATTATTCTGTCTGTTGGAAATGTAATCAATCAAATTTAAGAAAATATGCCCATCAGATGTTAAATTTACAATGATTAAAAATTCTTCACATTTTTAAGATTTTTTTTTGGGCTTTTCCACCTTTAATTTTTGACAGGACAGCTTGGTGAGAAAGGGGAGAGAGAGGGGGAAGACATGCAGGACGTCGAGGCATAAACCTCTCAGTATATGTGCGCCTGCTCTACCACTGAATCAACTCGTCCACACAAAATTCTTCACATTTTACAGATACCAAATCTTTACATTTGAGAAGCTGGAACCAGCAAATGGAAAGCATTTTTTAAAGCATAAATTATTTTCAATAAATCCATTAATTGATTATCAAAATTGTTGTCAATTATTTTTTGTTTATTCATTAGTGCAGTTGAAATTTAAAGTGGGAACCCTTTTACACATACAGGTCAACTAGTCATATGGAGCACTACTCAGCCTCGAAGACATTACAAATGGCTTAAAACGTAGAACAGAAAACTTACATTACAAAGTGGATCCATGGAGTTGTTGGCATTTAATTGACAGGGAGGGTCTAACAAAAACATGGTATTGGTTAAATTATGGGAAATTATCCTTTTTCAAAATACTTTCCTTGTTAGATATTACCAAGCATACCAATATCAAGAATAAAACCGGAGCATTCCTTGAACATTTTCATCTGATTTGCATCCCATTGATAGCGCCTGTTAACTTTTAGACACTACGACATATTACATTACATCACATCTGATTTGTTGAGATAGATATTTTTAGGTGGTGATACATTATATTAAGTTCATGTTTAACCTGTCCTTTTGAAGTAATAGGAAACAAAGGAAAACAAAACGTCAATCTGTTGCCTTGCTCACAAATCTTTCTCCTTTCTATTTGATGAATTCATCTGGGTCCTACTATTGAGTAGGAGGATTCACAACTGTGCCATCACTTCTTTCCTCCTCTCAATCCCGCCTGTAAAACTCTTCCTTACACGGTCATTCCTGTTCCTTTGATCCCCGGTGCATTGTCAACAGGTCCCAGTCTTGAGTGGGTGTCTTCACATCCTGTCACTTAACTGGAATAACACTTATTTCTCCCCTCTGACAACTATGTTTTGCTTTCATTTTCATTCTCCCAAACCATACTGTATAATCTTTTTTTTTTACTTCCTTCTACCTTCTGTCCCTCGACGACACTGCTTCCTGTGACTACTTCCCAAAAGTCCGTCAAATCGTATACTGCTGTCTACTCTCTCCTCAAATTTTCTGTTACTTTTTTCAATCCATTACATACTGTTACTCTCCCTGTGCTTAGTCTGCATCATTCTAGACTTGTTTTTTATTCTAAGACGTCTAGCGTTAGTGCTAGCCTCTGTTGCTGCTGTTCTTAGCTCTGTGTCTAGTCTACTGTAGTCTAGCCTACCTGCTAAGTCTTTTTTCCACTTTACAACTAACAAAACGATGCTAACTTGTAACCAAGGTTTGTTGTTGCAGAATAGGGTGTCTCTACTAGAGACATGTCGGTGAACTAGAGCAACTTTTTTCGGCTAGCCTTAGCTTGAATGTCACACGCACTCCAGACAAGCCGCAGTAGCTTCAACTGCAGTTGTTGCGGAGTTTGTCCTTGTCCAGCGCCATGGGAAGGCATAAAAGCATGCAACTGGTTGTATTGCCCGGTCTGCAGTCAACTGGTTTCCCACTCACTAGCCCTTTTGGTAGTCATATGGGCCCATGTGCCTCCTCCCTGCCTCCTCATTAGTGAAGGCCAAATGAAGCTTCCTGATTTTTTTTTTTTGCTGAACCCACTAGATGGCGATCTTGGTTTTAAAAAAAAAAAAGGTTCAAGGAAGGCTTTCAACCCTTTGTTGAACAGGGAGCGCCATCTAGTGGGCTCAGAAAATAAAGAAAATGGTTCATGAAGCTTGTAGCGATCGCGGCTTTTTGTTCCTACATGTCCTGCGTTACAGACACCCCCCCAGTCCGCCTCTGTAGTTACGCCAATTGTATTATTATGCCAGCCCTTGGCAACGAGTAAAAGATCGCGTTGTTCTTTAGCCTTGTTCTAAGCGGATTACTTGTCTTCCTTTCTTCCTCTGTGATTCTACCAGAAAACCCCAACCCTACGCTCACAGCTCTACAGTCTCCGGAGCGACGTCAGCGTATTTGTAGCTGTAGGTAACTCCACTAAGGAGGCAATCAAACATAATCAACTAAAAGCAAAAGGCTTTACTATTTTGGTTTTTGGTGTCCCGCGCGGAACCTGTTCTTTTTGTTTGGGGGGTTTGCTACGGTTGTGATTTTGAGAGGAAAAGGACCTATTGAAATTTAAATTGTGGGGTTTGTTTGAGCTGGTTTGTATAATACACTTTATTGAACAGAAATTACTTCTGTTTGTGGGTTTATTGTGTCTGCTGAAACCTTACGAGTTACTCTAGTTGTTAGTAGGAGCTATGCGAAAATACCTGTGTATATTTGACTAAAAATATAAATTTGTCAGAATTTCCCTCTGACTGGCACCCCAGCAAGGTCAAACAGTTAAATAAAAAGTGGCACGCTAGATGGGTAGCCACCATTCAGGAAATACTGGATTCGCTGGCCGGCTCTGTTGTTGGCAGTAGGGACATAACAGCTTTCATCCATCCCTTTGGCCTTTATCAATTCAAGGTCGTGCCCTTCGGACTTAAAAATGCACCCGCAACTTTCCAAAGGTTAATGGTAATACATTTGGAGAGCTGAGAGGCATCATCTGTTTGTTTTTTTCTGGATGACTCAGAGAGCAAAGCAGACCGCCAACATGAAGAAAAGTAACTTCTTCCAAACCTCCCTGAAGTTCCTGACTCACATTGTGTCAGCAGTCGGAATTCAGGTGGACCCCGACAAAACCAAGGCAGTGGAGGAATTCCCTATGCCTTCTAATCTTACGGCTGTCCAGCGTTTCCTTGGTATGTCTGGCTGGTATCATCGGTTTGTTCCAAACTTTTCTCAGCTGGTGGAACCCCTCAATGCCTGGAAGCGCAAGGGAGCCAAATTAACACCTGAGTGCCAGACGGCTTTTGACAACCTGAAGAAATGCTTGGTCTCCCCCCCAATTCTAGGGCATCCAAACTTTGACCTCCCATTTGTTGTGTACACCGACGCCAGTGATGTGGGTCTTGGAGCCGTGCTGGCTCAGAAGACTGGGGTCGGAACTGAGGAAGTTCTGGCATATGGCAGCAGGAGCCTAAACACAGCAGAGGGGAACTATTCAGCCACTGAGAAGGAGTGTTTGGCAGTGGTGTGGGCTTTGGAACAATGGAGATATTACCTGGAAGGAAGATCCTTCACCGTGGTGACCGACCATTCAGCACTGCTATGGGTCTTTAAAATCCAAAATCCCAGTGCACGCCTCACTCGGTTGGCCCTTTGGCTACAGGAGTTTACTTTCACGGTGGAATACAGAAAAGGAAAGTATAACACCGTTCCCAATGCCTTATCCAGAGCCCCTCATGATGCCAACTCCAGCTATTTACCACCGGCCTGCGCCACTCTGCTCTCGGTGAAAGGGGAGGGGAGGAAAGATCTGGAGAGGGTAAACCGAACATTAAAAACCATGATTGCTTCCTTTGTACAAGAAAACCACAAACATTGGGATAAAAACGGAGTTCTGTTTTGCCCTGAATTCAGCCGTCCATGAATCCACTGGAGTACCCTTGCAGAACTAAACCTTGGTTGGCCCCTCCGAGGACCAGCGGATGCCCTACTCCAGTCATGTGAAGCCACCCCCGATATCACTAAACTTCATGGTTTAACAATATTTACACAGGATAACCTCACAAAAGCAGAGAAAGACAAAAACTAAATTATGACAAAACTCACAGAGAACAGTTTCAAGGAAAAGACAAAGTATGGCTCCGATCCCACCCGTTATCCAAAGCAGAAAAATAATTTACTGCCAAACTGGCTGCTAAGTGGCTTGGGCCTTACTGAATTGTTGCCCAGGTGGGACCGGTAAACTATGATATCGTATTGGAGGATACTGGTGAAGGGAGGAAAGTTATCCATGTTTCACGCTTGAAACCCTGTTATACCACAGCTCAGGGACATTTTTTTGGAGGAAAGTGATGAGGACTTTCTTGGGTTCCCTGCTCACTCGCCATCGCACTCTGTACCCAACCTCCCATCACCTTGGAAAACGGACAGTATTTGCCAGCATAGGAACCATGATTCCTTTAACAAACAGGAGGGAAGAGCATGCCAGTGTGCTTTTTTTCTATGGGGGGGGGGGAGATGTAGCAATCCCTGCTTTTTGGTCCTACACGTCCTGCGTCAGACACCCCCCCAGCCCGCCTCGATAATTACGCCGGCAATAGCAAAGTAAAATGGCGTTGACACTCACCCGTGGAAGAGGCTGAGTCCATCCAATGAGCTCCGTAGCTTGCCAGCCCTTGGCAATGAGTAAAAGGTCCTGTTTTTCTTAAGCCTCGTTCTAAGCGGATTACTCGTCTTCCCTTCTTCCTCTGCGATTCTATCGGAAAACCCCAACTCCACGCTCACAGCTGTACAGTCTCCAGAGTGACGTCGGAGGCAATCAGAGATTACCACCTAAAAGCAAGAGGCTTCACTATGTTGGTTTTGTTAGGCTATGGTTCAAACCCAGCACACAGAGAAACAACTGCGGACTCAGAGTACGATAAACAAACATTTATTTTAATGAAAGTTTAGTTCATCAAGTAACGGAAAAATGAAAACACACAGGTGTGTGTGTGTGTGTGTGCAGCAGCAGTACTCTCTAGGTTAACAGGTGTGTCGGTCTGGGTCTACTTTCTGCCTCTCAACCAGCAGCCCACTTAAAAGAACATGTCACTTCTTTTGGGAAATTAGCTTAGGTTATTTGTAGTCTGTTGCAGTTATAGGCTACTGTTACGGAACGGCACAGGAGGTTGAACCCAAAAGCAGACGAAAACACACACTAATTGAGATTAAGTGATTTAATGCGTGATAGATAGATAGATATACACACAATAATTGTGCTGGTGGAAAAAAGGGAGTTGTGTTGACGGAATCCAGTGGTGAGTGGTGGTGCAGTTTGCTCTCCAGAGCGTGCCCAGTGAAGTGGTGGCGATGACCATGTGGTAGGGCCTCCTCCAGAGTCCAACAAACAATTTGATTTTGAATCCAATCCTTACAGAGAGAGAGGGAGGTGCAAGCAGGCAGGAGCACGAGTGAGCAAGGAAGGCTGCAACAAGAGATCCACACAGAAAAACGTTTTAGCGACACAAGCTGAGACACAAGGAACACAGAAAACACAGGGAGCCAAGAGTACCACTATAGAAAACTAGTAGACTGTACGATCTGGCGACGAGTGGCTCACAGAGCCAGCCTTAAATACTGCAGGAGGTTGATTAGGGAATGAGCCCCACCTGCCAGCTACGCCGCACCCACAGCTCACAGTCAGCACAGGAGGGAGGAACATGAGGGGAAAACAAACAAAAACACACAGAACAAGAAGGAGGACAGGCTGCCATGATGACATCATGACAGCTACAATTAAACTGATTCTGGTTTGATATCTCGTTATCTTGCATTTGTGTGAATGTAGTCTAATGTAAGGCTCTATATTTCATTTTGAGGTGTACAGTATTGTGGATTCAGTATTATGTAACATTTCATATTGCACTTTCTATATACAGTTTAGATACTGTATGCAAGATTACATTTTGCTTGGACAATGGTTGCATTTTTTGGATATATTTGTGTAAATGTAGTCTAAGGCTCCATATTTCATTTTGAGGTGTACAGTATTGTGGATTTAGTATTATGTTAAAATGTAAAATATACAGTTTTTAAAATAAAGATGACACACTGTATATTGTTAGCAAATCTTGTTCCATATGCCCTTTTCTGAATTTGAGCCCCTGCCCCTCAAAAGGTCTCTGCACGGCCCTGCACATAACAGTACCCCCCCCCCCCCCCAACGGTCGCCTCCTGGTGGTCACGATGGAAGTCCGTAATCAGCTGCGGATCCAAAACGAAACGTTTAGGAATCCATGTCCTCTCTTCTGGTCCATAACCTTCCCTGTCGACAAGGTATTGGAGTCCCCTACCCCGCCTCAGAGAGTCCAGGAGCCTATGGACCGTGTAGTCCGGATGGTCGTCAATGAGCCGAACAGGAGAAGGGGGATCCGTCGGCGGACACAAAGGGCTGGAGGACACTGGTTTCAGTTGAGAAACGTGAAAAGTTGGGTGAACCTTCATGGCTTGTGGTAACTTCAAACATACTGCAGAGGGGTTAATAATGGACTCCACCACAAACGGACCCAAATACCGAGGCGACATCTTGCGTGACTCGGTAGGAAGAGGGATGTTCTTCGATGACAGCCACACCTCGTGGCCAGGATGAAACACGGGTGCAGGAGTCCTGCACCGATCCGCTGTCCTCTTGTTCCTCTCGGCGGTCCGAAGCAGGCTTCCCGAGCGTCACGCCACACCTTCTGGCAGCGGCGAAGGTTCTCCTGAACCAATGGAACAGCCAATTCCTTCTCCTGAGTGGGAAACAAAGGGGGTTGATAACCCAAGGCTACCTCAAAAGGTGAAAGGCCGGTGGCAGAGGTGGTCAGGGAGTTGTGGGCATACTCTATCCAAGGCAGATGTTTGGCCCAGGAGGTTGGATGCTGAGCTGCCACACAACGAAGGGTTGCTTCGAGGTCTTGATTGGCTCTTTCCGTCAGTCTGGGGATGAAACCCTGAGGACAGACTTACAGAAGCACCCAAACGCAGTACAAAAAACGTTCCACACTTGAGAAGTAAAGTGTGGGCCTCTATCAGACACGATGTCCACAGGTATTCCATGGGGACGGAATACATGTTGGACTAAGAGGTCCGGTGTCTCACTGGCAGACGGTAATTCTGGTAATGCTCTATAGTGGACAGATTTAGAGAATCTGTCCACGATGGTAAGTATAGTATCATTACCTTAAGACTTGGGTAGGCTAGAGACAAAATCCAGAGCTATGTGGGACCACGGACGGCTGGGAACTGGGAGGGGTAGCAACAGCCCCGAAGGGGACTGATTGGAGGCTTTACACAGGTTGCAGGTTGCACAGGTTGGATAGGCCGCCACAAAAGCCCGGACATCTGCCTCCACTGACGGCCACCAAAAATGTCTCTTTAGCAACGTCAACGTGAGTCTCATCCTAGGGTGACACGCAAAGCGTGAGGTGTGGATCCACTGTAACACCTGAGACCGGACCGTCTCAGGAACAAAGAGTAGGTTGGGAGGTCCATTACCCAGTCCAGGGTCTGTGGCAAATGGAGCCTTCACTTGAGACTCGATTTCCTACTGTACAGCCGCCACAACGCATAAAGAAGGTAGAACTGCCTCAGACTCCCCAGTCTCCGAGGGGTCAGCAAACTGGCGGGACAGAGCATCAGGTTTAATATTTCTTGACCCAGGTCTGTATGTTAAAATAAAGTTCAACCTACTAAAGAATAAGGCCCATCTGGCTTGGCGAGAGTTGAGTCTTTTAGTGGCTTGGATGTATGCCAAGTTTTTGTGGTCAGTCCAGACCTCGAACGGCTGTTCAGCTCCATCCAGCCAGTGCTGCCATTCTTCAAATGCAAGCTTGACCGCCAGTAGCTCCCGGTTTCCAACGTCGTAGTTTCTTTCTGTGGGAGACAACTTCTTGGAGAAAAAAGCACAAGGGTGAAGCCTTTGGTCAGTGGGGGAGCGCTGGGAGAGGACTGCTCTCACACCCGAGTCTGACGCGTCCACCTCCACAATAAACTGCAGTGAGGTATCGGGATGTATCAACACGGGGGAGGTAGAAATACTTCGGTTCAATACTCCAACCGCCTGCTCTGCTTCAGGGAACCACAGGAAAGGGACTTTAGGGGACGTTAGTCTAGTTAGAGGTGCCACCACTCTAACCTACGGTAAAAATTTGCAAAGCCCAAAAACTGGGGATCAGAGAGAGATGGAGAACTGACAACAGACAACTTAGAAACTTGACCGGTTAGCTGAGTCACCTGATTAAGCAGTTGGTGGTTGTTTTCCAATAAGGTCCGAATCAATTGGTCATGTTGTCCCAGCAAAGTTCCTTGAGCCTGGATAGCTTGCTGGAAACTTTCCTCGTCTGCCTCGTGTTGTTTCTCTGTTGGGTCCATGGCCAGATCGTTCTGTTAGGCTATGGTCAAACCCAGCACACAGAGAAACAACAGCAGACTCAGAGTACGATAAACAAAAATTAATTTTAATGAAAGTTCAGTTCACGCAGCTGTTGCGCAGCAGAGCCGGTCCGCAGACGTTCCGCATCCAGTGGAAATTGCCGGTGAGGCGGGCAGGCAGTAGAATGTCCAGACGCTTTTGCAGGAATCCAAATGAGGTGGTGGAAAACTGGAGTTGAATAAGCTGGAGACACGGAACGCCACGGCAGCAGGTTGAGAGGTGTAGGTCTGAGCAGAGAAAATACAGGACGTTAGCAGGAGCACGAGAAAACGACAAGAAAACTAAACGAGTCGACTAAATGAAACTAGGGCGCCTAGTTACAGCACTGGTAGGTACAACAATGTGGCGCCGATGGAGAGCCATGCCCAGGAATAAATACTGTCAGGTTGATAGTGGGATTACAGGCAGCTGCGCAGGAGAGAATCAGTGGAAGCGCCCACAGCTGTACGAGAGAGGTAGATCTTCCAAAATCTTGATCTTATGTTCGATTCAACCCTTTGTTTTGATCAGCACATTCAAGATATTACCGAGATCGCCTTATTTTACCCATGCAACAGAGTTAAAATCTTTTTATCTTTGGTTGATGCAGAGATCCTAATTCACACTTTTGTATCTGTCACAAGCCGGCTCACAGCCTGTGGCAAATAATGAGGGGACACCAACAACAAGTATAGGCCAATCAAAAAGATACTTTATTGTAAATCAAACTATTAACTTTAAACAAAGAAAAAAGAATGACGTGTGAGAATGTCATAATGTAAGGTGTATGTAAAGTGCATGGATGAATTAATCTGTGTGTATGAAGAAGACTGAATGGAAACTAAGTAAAACTATAAAGGAACAAACGTAACAGGATCATACCTGGAGGAGCAGAGAGAGAGAGAAGAGTGGTTAGAAGCAGTTTAAATACCCTGAGCCCAGGTGGCTCCAATCACTAACGACCCTCCTCTGCCTGCAGGAGGAACCTCCCCTGCAATGCAGAGGAGGGGCCGTAACATATCATCCAGACTGGATTATTTTAACATTTTGTTGTCAGGCCTGCCACATGCAGGTCATCAAATGGTTTCGAAGGCTGCAGCAAGAATCTTAAATAAATCTAGACAATCTTATCATGCCCCCTTCCTCTGAAATCATCCTCCTAAATCCAAACTCAAAACCAATATTTTTGCCAAAATTCTACATTGCCACAGAATATGTTAGAAAGCCAGTATACTTCTAGTTCCTCCGGGGTGGGTGGGTGGACCCATTCGATTTCTGTTTTGTGCTGTCTGCTGTGGATGGACTTTATTCCATTTCAGATTGCTGCCGCCTGCCCGCCGGGCGACCGAGCAATCTGAATCATATACAGTACATAATACAAATACATGAAACAGTATTTTTTATCATTGTTATTTTTATTGTATATATCCTACATACAATGTGTGACAAATACATCAATATTACGTATATTATGTATTTTTTTTCAGACTTGCTGTAATTACTATGTCACTTCAAACTGAGCAACTTGTCCCACGGTTGCTAGTGACAAAATCACTCATTTAATATGTACATTGATGACACTGGGTTGTGTAATCATGTCCCCTTTATAATGGAGTGTCAGATCAATGGGTGGTGGGTCAGGGTATGGTACCTGGACATCTGGAAGGAGCTTGCCTTCACAGCCTGTATTACACCTGTACAGGTGCAACTTATATGAATATGGGTGCTAGATATAAAACATGTTTGCTGCTTCCTTTTTCCTCACAAAATAAAAGATATTTTGTTGTTAGTGCAGACACAAAGAATTTCACTGTCACCTCCTCCTAATGTATCTATTATAACTTGACCCTTATGTCAAAAACAGCCTGTAATCACAGCCTGGAAGGTACAATAGGAGTCGAGCACAGCACCGGACCTCAAATAATGGCCTGTGATCAAAAAGTCGATTCTCAGAACGCATTTCCCCCTCTGTTTCATCTGGATGGCTCTAGGGATGGCAATGTTGGTCGATTGGTTGGTCCGCCACTATACTATGGTGCAGAGTGACAAATTAAGAACTATTGAATTGCCATCAAATTTTCGACAGACACCCGTAGTCCTCAGAAGTAGTTTCCTCTAGTGCCAGTTTATGGTAAGTTTGTATACTGATGCACCCCCCTCCCTGTTTATATATTCACAGACTCTAGACCAGCATCAGTTGCTATTAGAGATGCACCGATTGACCGGCCGGTGACCAGAACTGGCCGATTTTCACGTCATCGGCCATGACCGGCGATTTTATGCCGGTCAAATGCACTCGGGCACCGCATGATTTACATCGCGCAACACCACACGTGCACATGCAGGATTTCCGCTGTATGCATGTAGCAGCGGCGCACTGCCGCTCCATCAGCTGTTTATGAAGTGTCATACAGTCGTAATTATACACGGCTCGAACAGTCAGCTGCTCTCTCGCTCCCCTCTGAGGCCGAAAAACTGGAACATGAAAATCACACTCACGCGGGTCCCGTGAAATATGACAACTACAGTTTATCGGAAAACAGCGTTGGGCTCACTGACCTGAGACGAGGTAAACAAAAAAAAAAAAGAAGAAAAAAAAAGAGACGCTGTAGTCCTCAGACATGCTGTATTAACGTTACTGTTTACGCTTTCCAGGTTAGTGGGGATGCATACCGCTCAAAAGTTTTGTTTTGTTGTTAAACTGTAAAATGAGCAGTGACTTTAAATCATCCTTTTTCAGGTAACGGCACTTTAGGGTACCGTCTATTTGCTGGAGTGTTCCGAGCTAACCCCCGGTAGCTAACGTTATCAGATAAGCCTGTTGACAGCAACGGCATTGTTCATATTTATGCACAATGACACATAAAGCAAACTTGCTAAAAAAGGAACTACACGCTGTTTTCAGGTAACGTTACTGTTGACGTTCAAACAGGCCTGTGTGTGTGTGTTTTGAGAAATATCTTGCATTAAGGCTATATTTATTTTATTTGTATTTGTTATTTATATATTATGTTATTGCCATTACCTGTTTTACCTGTTTTCATACATACAGAAGTTTAGTTTGCTAAAGTTATTTTAAATTTTGTTTAGATGTGTGTGTGAATTTCCCCCACCAGGAGTCATTTACATAGTTGAATTTTATAGCAATCAATTATCTATTTAAAAAATGTTCTATGCAAAATGTAACATTTTCTATTAAAGAAAAGATTTGTTTTGTTTTGTTTGTTTTATTTGTGTGTGCTGTAAAGTGGTTAAAAAAAATGAAATCGGAATCGGCTAAAATTGGTATCGGCTGGCCTAACTCAAAGAAAATCGGAATCGGCCTAGAAAGTTGTAATTGGTGCATCTCTAGTTGCTATATTCTGCCATAAGTAGTAAAATGCTTTGCAAGCATTTCTCAGCTTATAATACAATGGTTTAACTGTAAAGAAGTAATATTCAGAAAGGCACTTATAGAGAAGAAGAGAACAGCCGTTCAACGACAGGCAGCTGAAGTGTGGGGCTCCCACTTGTACTATTTATCCTTGGATATGTTTTTTTCTGTTAATTGTATTTGTTTGTTTATTTGTAAACTGTCAGTTCCGTCGTCACTTTTTTTTTACAACACAAAGATCAACTTGAGGTGAATAAAATGTTCACTATGTAGTTGAGATACAGGGAAAACGTTAGGCATTTGACTTACTTCAAACGAGATATTCAAAGAATGTGCTTCTTTTCAGTGCTAAAGGGACCCTCTCAACTGGGATAGTCTGAAAGAAAAAGGTAGACAAAGGAGATGGTATGAGCTCTGATGCTCTGTCTTTAAGACATAATGACAGGTTTAGCAATGCCATTTAAAGATCAGCATGGAATCTACAATGCTTTGAGCTTCAACTGATCGAGAAAGAAGTGTAACAAATAACATAGAATTAAGCATTGCGCTAGTTCATGCAGGACATGGAAGTCATAGACCCACTAACTGAATTATCATTCCAGCCAGTCACAACCAATTGCAGCCACTTTCACATCAAGCTATGGGGTGCCGAATGTAAAAGTTTGGTTACAATTTTTTAGCTGATACATTTTCAACATTTAGCTCACTTTCCTCACATTTAGCGCATTTTCCTCACATTTGAGACAGAAATTATATATTAAATCTAAATGTTAAATCTAAATGTTATATCTAAATCTAACTTATATCTAAATCTAAATGTTAAATATATATCTAAATTGTTAAATGTTAAATCTAAATGTTAAATGTTAAATCTAAATATTATATCTAAATCTAAATGTTAAATCTAAATGTTATATCTTAATGTGTCGCCAATTGTAAAGTTAAATATTTAGAAAATATTCAAATCCCCAAGGAAACCACGCCCACTGCAGTGGCTTCAAATCGCGCTGCACCGGAGGAGGTCTCTCAGACCGCTCTCGTAAATAAGAGGCTTTTATTTCGCCGTTGACGGTTCGTTTCTTTAAATATCACAACACATGTCCATCATAAGATTAACGGGAACCTGTGGTTAACTGTCTTTTCGGAGTTAAACTCCACAAGCGTGTCCTGCGGCTCTCCGCGTGCGTCACACACACACACACACACACACACACACACACACACACACACACACACACACACACACACACACACACACACACACACACACACACATCCACAGCGCAGCAGGCAGAGGCGGGGTCTGTTCTGAGTATAATAAAGTATAATAAAGCCCCGTCTGTGTTGAGCAAAACATTACGTGAATTACTACGAGAATGGACGGAATGCGGAACTCGGAAAAGTGGACTGATGCGAAGGTGCAGGCACTGCTGGCCATGTAGCTACGCATTTGTTGTTGTTGTTGATGATGCTATAAAGACGGGACAAAATAAAACACCCAGGGCCTGTTTCACGAAATCAAGATAATGGATTAAGCTGGGATTTCCCAGTTATCCTGGATGAATTTAGCCTTGACTCTGTTTCACGAAAGCGGAGGCACATAAATCACAATGGAGATTTATTCTGTGCAGCTAGCCTGCTCCCGACCAGGCTAACAGCCAGGATTTATTTAATCCTGAAGCCTTTTCTGATCACCCAGCAGTGGTTTTACCCTATCAGCCTGGATTAAAATACAACAGGTGCATATTGCTGTTCATTTAAGTACTGTTATTATTTAAAGTTGGGACCATTATTCTTTTTTTTAACAGTCATTGTTACTGTTATATTGCTGTATGAAGACTGCTGTTCATATTGTTGTTAGAAGTTTGATGAATATATTATGACAGTTGTTGAGAAAAGGCTGATACAAATTCAAATGTGTTTTAAATGATATCTGTTACTAAGGGCATTACATACAATGCTGTACATTTCTATAGTTGACCAATGCACTTTTAACAATAAGCATCATGTTTGTTCAGCTTCCATGTGCACTGTATTTGGCATTCTTAGCACACAATTTGTGTTGTCCAGTAAACTGGGACTATGATTTGGGAGGAATTTAAAGAACATATCCTAATTGTACAATCCTCCCAAATTATAGTCTTAGTTTACAGGACCAGTAACTATCTAGTGATGTAGGCTACTGTACATTGATGTAACAACAGGGAGAGGACACCTCAATGGTTATATGGACCTTATATTTTGCTGGGGGGGATAACTGATGAATATACTCTGTTCCATTCATGTTTACAGTGTGCATGGGATTTATCACTTAATTATCTTTATAGTTTCTAGATTTTAGAGTCAAATTTCTTCGGTGTCTTTATTTTCTATGTCCATATATACAAGGGAGCAAGGCATATACTATGTAGAGAAGGAAACTCATCCTCTATAAAAAAATAAAAAATAAAAGAAACGCGAGAGTGTGGCAGATAATAGGCTAGCGGACAGACTGAATGATAGTCTAAAAATATACATTTATGAACTACTACTCTTAACTGAAACCATTCAATGAGTCACTGTCATTTGCAAAAACGAACAGTTGTACACTTTGCATTAAAAGCGAGCAGGGGAAGTTAATGACTTAGGAAATTTATATTTTAGCCCATGAGAGAGAGGGAGGAACAGAGTGAAAGAGATATTTACGCATCATAGCCTAGAAAATTGATCTTCATGGTAAATTTCCTGAGTAACACTATATTCTTCTTACTTTTAAGGCAAAGAGTACAACTGTTAATTTGTGCAAATGATTAGTAGCCTAATCCTTGAATAGAATGATTATGACGGTTTCAAGCAGTGGTCAGTTAATGTATATATTTAGGCTACTTACACATTCAGTCGGTCCGTGATCGTCTGCTACGCTTTCTCTCGCTGTTTCATTACAACGGCGAGCGGCCATGTTTCTTTTCTTTTTATACAAATAATGCGTTTCACGTCATCATACTTCCACAAGAAGCTGCTGCTCACTCTGTGTAAAGTATCTACAATGCGTATTCTCCATTTTGGCATCAGTAAATCTGTGATCGACCTCAAGGTCTTTTGAGGAAAGTCGTGGACGCGCATCTATCTGAATTACTTAAGCCTGGCTCAACCTAGTCGCTCCTCCTCAGCCTGGCTTGGCCTTCGTGAAACGCACAAAGCCAGGATGCACAGATTAGACTAGGTCAAGCCTCGCTTTATCAGTTATCCTGGATTTATAAATTCTGCTTTGGTGAAACAGGCCCCAGCATATTACAACATGAGAAACATCACATTCATAGCCTTAATTATTACAAGCCACTTCCAAAAACTAATATAGGCTACATATTGTGATTGTGGACATTAAGCTATAGCCTACATTTAAAAAGTGTTGATAGAGAAATCACAACAGATATGTCGGGTATTTTTCTAAGATACACCGAAGGGAGGCTACAATATTACAATAGACGCGAGGAAATTATATAAGCCTATTATTGTTTCAGGTCAACCCAAAACAAAATGTTGCTTTGATGTTAGCAATCACTGTGAGGCGATTAAGGCATATACAGATCAACTTTATTTTTCGCCTTTCTTGTAAATGTACTGATTCGTTATGAATGCATTTTTGGAAGTGGCTTGTAATGTTTAAGGCTATGAATGTGATGTTTCTCATGTTGTAATATGCTGGTGTTTCATTTTGTCCGGTCTTTATAGCATCGTCACTAGACCTTAGCGCCACATACAACAACAACAACAACAAATGCGTACATGGCCAGCAGTGCCTGCACCTCCGCATCAGTCCACTTTTCCGAGTTCCGCATTCCGTCCATTCTCGTAGTAATTCACGTAATGTTTTGCTCAACACAGACGGGGCTTTATTATACTTTATTATACTCAGAACAGACGCTGCCTCTGCCTGCTGCGCTGTGGACGTGTGTGACGGCCGGAGAGCCGCAGGACACACTTGTGGAGTTTAACTCCAAAAAGACAGTTAACCACAGGTTCCCGTTAATCTTATGATGGACATGTGTTGTGATATTTAAACAAACAAACCGTCAACGGCAAAATAAAAGCCTCTTATTTACGAGAGCGGTCTGAGAGATCTCCAGCTTACAGCGAGGTGTCTGAGCATGACTGACCGAGCGACGAGCTAGAGGCCGGGGCAGGCGCTTGCTGGCTGTTGCCTCACTTCATGGAGCTCCTCAACTGTCAATTTGGCATAAATTTTCGCAAGACTGCATATATTCGGAATCTAAACAGTTAATTTCTCGCCTAAAACGTTGTCAGAAGTGAATTTAATGATGAATAAGATGGTGAAAATTGTTAAAAATGTCCCGCTGTTGGTTGTTGCTCTGTCTGCAAGTTCCGAGTTGGCAGTGGGCTTGGCTTTAGTCCCTTTAGTGTGGGGTGGGGGCAGTGCAGCGTGATTTGAAGCCACTGCAGTGGGCGTGGTTTCCTTGGGGATTTGAATATTTTCTAAATATTTAGCTTTACACTTGGCGACACATTTAGATATAACATTTAGATTTAACATTTAGATATATATTTTAGATTTAGATATAATATTTAGATTTAACATTTAGATATACATTTAAGATTTAGATTTAACATTTAGATATAACATTTAGATTTGACATTTAACATTTAGATATAAATTTAACATTTAGATTTAGATTTAACATTTAGACATATATAATTTCTGTCTCAAATGTGAGGAAAATGCACTAAATGTGAGGAAAATGCGCTAAATGTGAGGAAAGTAAGCTAAATGTTGAAAATTTATCAGCTAAAAAATTGTAACCGAACTTTTACATTCGGCACCCCATATCAAGCGGTCCATTTAAATGTCTCCCTATTCCTCTCTGCTTCCTGCTACTCCAATGCTGCCTCACACCGCTGCTGCTGGCAAAGCTTGCCTCCACCACCCCAGCCTCCACATTCCCGGTTTTGGGTGTCATCATAACTATGTCTGAAATTGTTTTGATGTCTTGGATTGGGCCTACTCTTGTGTACAGGGAGGTCTCAGCAGCAGGCTCACTGTCTCATCTTAGCATTGTAGCTTGGCTGATCCAGGGAGCATCATCAGAACAGAGCCTTCTTCGCCAAGTATAACTCTATTTCCATTTGTTGCAATAAATGGTTAAATCTATGACGAGAGTTTTCCTTACTGAAATAACAAAATGATACAAATTTGAAAAATCACATTTAAATAATTACATAATTGGGTTAAAGTCTGTGTTGGCAGTGCAAACTACATGGTCTACTAGGGACAACCTTGGGCAAGTCTAGGGAAAAAAGCCCTTGTCTGCTTTTATGTCCCAACTAGTGTCTGGAGCCAGTACATTTGAGTTTAGTGCTCCAGTTCCACACCCATGGGACCTTTGCTGTGCCAGAGTCAAACAAAAACATGTTCCTGCAGATATGGTAATTGCACAACTGAGAGACCATGCACATTAAGTTGAGTTTTCCAGGAATTTCAAGAAGTAAAATCACCTGCTAACTCCTTCATTACCCCCCAACAGGACATATGTCTAGTCACATCATGTCCTGTGTTCTATTGGTTCGAATATTTAATAAGGCTACATTTTATTAAGTGTGTACTGCCAACAAAAGCAGACATCAAGGGACAGTAATGAGAAATGTTTAAAAGCCAAATCCAGATTTTCACCTCACAACCCAAAACCAGATATTTTGTTAGAACCTGTCACATTCAGATTGGGTTCTGATACTTTGTTGTGTAAAGCTCGGGGTGTTGGCCAAGTTTGGGTTTTGTTATTTATAAGTACAGTGTATTAAAAGGTATAACGTTTTTTTTTGCCAGCTGAAATAGGCAGCCAATGGCAGGATTTATCCCAACAGTCGACATCAGGTGAGTCTGATTAGTAACTTGCTGACTCAAGTGATGTCACTTAAGTCAGTTGGTGATATGGCGTTAGAAAGGACCTGACCAAACCTCTGTAGGCCATCTTTGTTACTAGTATAACACACCCAAACCTCCGACCGAAACCGTTAGTGGTGAAATTTCATTGTGGGTAATATTGTTATCAGGTTTTGACCAGAAAGAAAATATTTGGAATAAAAATAAATATATATATATATATATATATATATATATATATATATATATATATATATATATATATACAGTGAGGAAAATAAGTATTTGAACACCCTGCTATTTTGCAAGTTCTCCCACTTGGAAATCATGGAGGGGTCTGAAATTGTCATCGTAGGTGCATGTCCACTTTGAGAGACATAATCTAAAAACAAAAATCCATAAATCACAATGTATGATTTTTTAACTATTTATTTGTATGATACAGCTGCAAATAAGTATTTGAACACCTGTCTATCAGCTAGAATTCTGACCCTCAAAGACCTGTTAGTCTGCCTTTAAAATGTCCACCTCCACTCCATTTATTATCCTAAATTAGATGCACCTGTTTGAGGTCGTTAGCTGCATAAAGACACCCGTCCACCCCATACAATCAGTAAGAATCCAACTACTAACATGGCCAAGACCAAAGATCTGTCCAAAGACACTAGAGACAAAATTGTACACCTCCACAAGGCTAGAAAGGGCTACGGGGAAATTGCCAAGCAGCTTGGTGAAAAAAGGTCCACTGTTGGAGCAATCATTAGAAAATGGAAGAAGCTAAACATGACTGTCAATCTCCCTCAGACTGGGGCTCCATGCAAGATCTCACCTCGTGGGGTCTCAATGATCCTAAGAAAGGTGAGAAATCAGCCCAGGACTACACGGGAGGAGCTGGTCAATGACCTGAAAAGAGCTGGGACCACCGTTTCCAAGGTTACTGTTGGTAATACACTAAGACGTCATGGTTTGAAATCATGCATGGCACGGAAGGTTCCCCTGCTTAAACCAGCACATGTCAAGGCCCGTCTTAAGTTTGCCAATGACCATTTGGATGATCCAGAGGAGTCATGGGAGAAAGTCATGTGGTCAGATGAGACCAAAATAGAACTTTTTGGTCATCATTCCACTAACTGTGTTTGGAGGAAGAAGAATGATGAGTACCATCCCAAGAACACCATCCCTACTGTGATGCATGGGGGTGGTAGCATCATGCTTTGGGGGTGTTTTTCTGCACATGGGACAGGGCGACTGCACTGTATTAAGGAGAGGATGACCGGGGCCATGTATTGCGAGATTTTGGGGAACAACCTCCTTCCCTCAGTTTGAGCATTGAAGATGGGTCGAGGCTGGGTCTTCCAACATGACAATGACCCGAAGCACACAGCCAGGATAACCAAGGAGTGGCTCTGTAAGAAGTATATCAAGGTTCTGGCGTGGCCTAGCCAGTCTCCAGACCTAAACCCAATAGAGAATCTTTGGAGGGAGCTCAAACTCCGTGTTTCTCAGCGACAGCCCAGAAACCTGACTGATCTAGAGAAGATCTGTGTGGAGGAGTGGGCCAAACTCCCTCCTGCAGTGTGTGCAAACCTGGTGAAAAACTACAGGAAACGTTTGACCTCTGTAATTGCAAACAAAGGCTACTGTACCAAATATTAACATTGATTTTCTCAGGTGTTCAAATACTTATTTGCAGCTGTATCATACAAATAAATAGTTAAAAAATCATACATTGTGATTTCTGCATTTTTTTTTTTAGATTATGTCTCTCACAGTGGACATGCACCTACGATGACAATTTCAGACCACTCAATGATTTCCAAGTGGGAGAACTTGCAAAATAGCAGGGTGTTCAAATACTTATTTTCCTCACTGTATGTATATATATATATATATATATATATATATATATATATATATATATATATATATATATATATATATATATATATATATATGTGTGGTTATGCAGCATTGATTATGATACTCATTTTAAACTGTTATCAGGAGTCCATCAATATTGGATGGAGTTTCGGCCTCTGTTTTAGACCCATGCAGAACTCTACTGTATAGGCAGCCACCAGAATGTAATGGTACAATGTATTGATGCCAAACCTGATAACACAGCATATTTGGTTCAGTTTTGAGTCAGTTGAATAACTGCTGTCTTTGTCTTGACTAGTGTGGAATATAAATTAAAAAATGCAGTGGTCACTGTGTGTCAGCTGCGTCTGTTTTTATTTTGGCTCCCATGTTAACAGGTTAGAGCTTGCACACTGCCTGCATGACATGCACGTCTCGAGCCGTGCCGAAAACGCGTGCATGCTAGAAATAGGACCAACGCCTATTTTTCACGCGAACGGCTAGCATGTTGGAAGCGTTTCCAGGCAAAATAGAATACGAAAAGATGTTTATATGTCATTTTGACACAAATACATTTAATAGATGACATTTTGATGTTTGAAAGTCTCTTGGTTTTGACATAAATGCAGATATAAATGTAATTAAAAAAAATATATATATAATAATTATCGTTTTTCAAATATTGCACCTGTCAATACAGAACGAAATATTCTGTAGCCTATTTTGCCATCAATACTGCCGACGTTGTCTTTGCTTTTATCAAAACACGCTATTATTTCATTTTATCAATGGGAAACATACATGCGTACAGACAAGGCTAGCAGCAGCAGCGCCGCGTCAGACACGTTTCTGGTGTGCAAAGACAGAAAACGCCACGCAGCTGCCACGCAACTGACACACAACAGAAACGCCACCCAGGCAGTGTGCAGGAGGCCTTATATTATGTCACTGGGGATACCTAATTGAAACATGCTAACTCATTTGCAATGGCAACAGTCGAGTGAGTGTGTTATAAGAGCAGGGCAAAAAAAGCTGTGAGCACATTATATAGGATGTATACATAATGAATAATGTAGAGTGAGTGGTCATTATTGTGAATTAAAACCTGTGCTCCCTACATTATCCCACGTATTACACTGCTAATTACTAAAAAGCAATAATTTGGCAAAAAATATTGATTTAAAAATGATTTTATTGATTTAGAAAGGGTCCTTCAGAGTGTATGATCAGTCTGTTATTCATGGCAGCGGTCTGCGATACAGAAATAACAGACCAAAGAATGCAAAATCATGTAATAAAGAAAAAAAAAGTAGTATGTGCCATTATACTATTTGTATACTGTGGTCAGAAAGTTAAAGCCATATTATAATATTCCTACCTGTGTGCATATTTTTATATTTAGGATGGATCAATACACATTTGTATTTTATTTTAGATTACTGATTGACCATATTCCAATGTTTGAGTGTCTGTTTTTAAAGAGAGAGTAACAGCATGTTAGCAACTGTACATTTCTTATATTGCATTTCTTTGTTGTCTATGCTGCACTAAATATAAACCAAACTGGGCCCATGCCACTGCATTTGACTCGCTTTACACATTTTAACATACAATCAAATCTTATTGTGGTAAAATCAAGGATCTCATTCAGTTCTTTTTCAAATCCTTTATATTTTTTGGAAAACAACTGGAAAATATTTTCCAAGAAGCAGCAGTGGCACTTGCCGGAGAGACAGTTTAAACCAAGTTTGCTGAGAAGCTAGACATAAACATGACAAGAGATAAGAGTTGAACTGCAAAGATTATGGGCTGTGCTAGCACAGCTTCCACTGTCCTGTTTTGTTTATCTTGGACATTCCTCATTCTTCCAGGAGCTCACAAAATTGTAGACAGTCCTATACCAAATAATTAATGAATTACAAGTGTTGTGCATTAGCTGATGGGTACCTGCTGACAGCACCTTGACTCATCAGTATCAGCTGACTGCTCACATTCTACCCATTCTTGCTAGAGACCTAAACCAGACATTTTGGCTTTGGCTCAATTCCATCAAGTGTCCCAATAAGCCATGACAGTGAGCCATCACGCACTATACCAGGACATTGGAACTGGCTAACCTAAATGGAATGTCATTTTTAATGTCACCCTTGCTTGTCCTGCTATAATATGTGTAACCAGATTAAAACATACCATACATTGTCATAAAAATATTTTATTAAGCTAAAGGTATTTGTTCTTAGTAAAAAAACACACTAGGCATTGTTAAAAATATGGTCAAAAAGCTACTTTATGAAAGGTTAAAAAAGTGAAGTGTAAGAGATATGTTTAAAAGACACAGATGTATAGTTAAGTTAAAAATATATATATATATATTGTTTTATTTTGAAGAGTTCATGGTTGTAAGAGGGAGTGGTATTCGAGAATAAGAGTAATTCTGGTTGTTCATTGGTTAAAGTGGGTGGGATTACAAATATGTGGAGGAAATAAAAGAGTAAGTCTGTTTTGAGATACTCAGGCTACATATTTTCTCTGAGCAGCTGGAGATAATTCTACTCAAAGTTTGTTGAACAGTTGTTCACTTGTGTTGCAAGCTCATTAGCCAATGGAGTGTATTTCGTTAGCATTCATTAGCAAAGTTAATGGACTCTTAGCCACTATAGCTATCCCAGCTATTAACTTCACTTAAGCGTTTTCAACATAGAAACCCTGACTCTGATTCTCCACTGGGTGCGTCTGTGCTGCGTTCCGGTTTTGTTCAGTCCTCCGCCATGCGCCATATCACACCGGGAGCGTCTCAGACAGGGATGGAAATTAGCACCCACCACCTGCCAAATGTGGGTGATTTTGCGCAGTGGCGGTTAAATAAAAGTTGAATACGTTTTCACTCTGACATTCATAGAGGAGACACAGCTTCTTTTTTTTTTGACAAATGTTTTTATTGATTTTTTTCAATTACAATACAAAGACATAAGACAAAGCATAACAAGGCATATCAATGAGTACAAATAGGCACTTGAGGATATTCCCAATGTAGAGATGTTAGTGGTATGCTTATCTGTTATGGTAACCCCCTGACTCCCATCATGGCGTTTAAGGAAGTGCATGTACATGCACAGATGGACACAAAAAAAGATGTTTAGAAACAGTAGACTACAAAGCCGCTATGAAATCCCCCCCTCCAGAAATTGCATAAATGAGCCCCAAATCTTAAGGTGTCATATTTCCCTTTAACAACATATGTAAGTTTCTCTAGTGCAAGACATTGCAGTAGCCCTTCGATCCAGCTTTGTTTGCTTGGTCTGTGAACAGATTTCCATGACAGTGCAATTTTATGTTTAGCTTCAAGAAGACAAAATATAACCGTCTTCTTCCTGCTATTATTTAGTGTACAGCTAGCTGGGAAACATCCAAAAATACAAAGTTTGGGACAAAGTGGAAGTTGTTCATTAATAAACATAGATACAATTGCAATGATCTCTTTCCAAAATTCTTGAATGAGGGTGCATTCCGTATACCGCACTTGACACAAGTATCCGTGTATTAGGGTGGATGCGATGTATCAACTCTGGGGTAAAGTATGTTGTCATCACCCATTTATACTGGAGGAGTTTGAACCTTGTATTTATTGTTTGTATTTGGCCCTGGAAACATATATCCTGCCATTCTTCTACAGTGATTTCTTCAGTAAGATCTGAACACCATGCTAATCTTTCATCCTCTGAGGATTCTTTTGATGCAGCTATGATAATCTGATAGAATTTTGTGATTACTCCAGCTGCGCCATAATGATTCAGAACTGTCTTTTCTAAAGAATTTAGACAGGGAAGATTTACAGAGTTCTGTGTCTTTGTTAAGAAGCTCCTTATCTGAAGATACTTGAAAAAATGTTTAGAGTCAATACTAAACTTTTGCTTAATCTCATTCAAATTTAAAAGAGTATCATTCTCATACAGATCTGAGATTTTACTGATACCTCTGTCTGCCCATTGCTTAAAACCAAGGTCATTAGTACCTGGTGTGAAGCTTCTGTTCCCCCAGATATGTGAGAATTGGGATAAAGGAGCATTTTCCCCAAGATGACTTAACACCTCATGTCATACTATCAGTGTATTTTTAACAAAGTGATTTGAGGTGTGTTTTTTCAGAGTGGATAAGTTTGCTGAATAAAGGTAGAGGTATAAGGGGATTTTAGAAGTTGTGATTTCCTCCATCCTTATCCAGTGCAACGGTGACTGGTGTTCAAACCAACATGAGGCTGCTCTTAGTTGGGCCGCCCAATAGTATCCCTGGAGGAAAGGGAGCTTTAACCCGCCTCTGTCATATGGTAAGTACAACAGGGTCATACGCAGTCTTGCGCGTCCACTATTCCAAATGTAATTGTGAAAAAGTTATTTCATTTTAACAAAGAAATTAGGAGGGGGAGCTAGTGGAATCGATTGAAAAGGTACAGGAGCCTAGGGAGAATATTCATCTACAGGACATGAATACGTCCAATCATAGAGAGTGGTAAAGATTGCCATCTGTTAATAGATTCTACTACTGACTCGACCACAGGGTTATAATTAGTAGGTACCATGGATTCTACTGTAGGTGTGATTGTAACACCGAGGTATGTAAAGCCATCCACAATATTCCTAAAAGGTGTACATAGTGGAGGACACAATCTCTCAGTTCTTTTCAGAAAAAGGATTGTAGACTTAGAAGCGTTAACCTTATAACCTGAGAAATTGCCATACGTTACTATTAAATTTAATAGAGTAGGTATAGATTGTTTCAAGTCTGTCAGAAATAGAACTGTCATCGGCAAATAATCCTATTTTATTTACAATATTATTAATTTTGATACCAGTTATCCCACTGTTGCTTCTAATCGCGATTGCTAAAGGTTCAATGGCCAGTACTAAAAGAAGAGGGGACAAAGGACATCCCTGTCTTGTACCTCTGGAAAGAGAGAACTTATCTGAAACCCTATAGTTGGTCATTACTGAAGCCCTTGAATCGTGATATAATATATATAATCCAACTAAGGAAGTAGCTGCCTATTCCAAAACGGTTAAGCACTTCCCATAGGTATTCATGCTCGACCCTATCGAAGGCTTTTTCCGCGTCAAGTCCTATCATAGCCGTATCAGGTGTTTTTTTCTTGGCATATATAATATTCATCAGCCTACGGATATTGTGAAAGCCCTGCCTTTCTTTAATAAAACCATTTTGATCCAGAGCGACAATAGATGGCAAGTGTTTTTCTAACCTTCTGGCAAGGACTTTTGCTATTATTTTCACATCATTGTTAAATAAATGGGACAGTAGGATTCACACTTTATAGAGGGCTTTTCTGGTTTTAATATTAAGGTTATAAGTGCGTTCCGTAATGATGATGGCAGTTCACCTTTTACAAGTGATTCTTCAAACATGTTCAGTAAAGGAACCAACAGCATGTCCTTAAACTTTTTATATATTTCGACAGGAATACTGACCGGATCCCGATTAGACTGAAACCTGTTCCTCTAGAGGAGCAGAATAGCAACCAGCAAAATGAAAATAAAATAAAATAAAAGGACATTAGGTTGGACAAAATAAAAAATATAATGTTGGTTTGTGACCCTGTATGATTAAAATCTTTAGTTAGTTACAGTAGCCTACACAAATGGACAGTAGCCCAGATAAAGTGGCTATGCCATCCATAATATTAAACTCTCCCTCAGTTACAGTTTATCATAACAGTCTCTGAGAGAGCAGCGTAGGTTAAACTATTTTGACACTTAATCAAAGTTCTCTGATATGCCTACTCGCCGCTCTTCAGCTGATGACCTTTGAGGTGCATTATGATTGATGTTCGCCTTCTTAAGCTGTCGGATGAAGTCTTCAGCTTGGGCTGCAGAGTTGAAGTAGTGCCAAGTTTTGTTGTGTAGAATTCGCAATTCAGCCGGAAACATAAATCCATACTCCTTACGCATTTGGCGCAGGCTTTGTTTCACTCCATCAAAGAGTTTTCTTTGTCTTTGGATTTCAGTGGAGAGATCTGGGAAGAACATGACCCGGCTCCGCTCTACTACTACCTTTCCGACGCGCTGCCTTCATAACTCGATCTCTGTCTCGATATGTCAGGAATTTCATGATGAGAACCCGTGGCCGTGTTCCTCCGATCCCCGCTGAGCCTGAGTCGGCTGTGGCGTTTTCCCCAGCCTGTAGGCTTGCTCGATGGTTAATGGTTGTCCTGCTGCTTCCATGTCGAGGGCCTTGGGTAGCCATCTCATTAAGAATGCACACGCATCTCCATTCTCCGGCCCTTCAGGTAATCCAACCAGTCTCAGGTTAGAACGGCGTTGTCGGTTTTCCAACTCTTCAATCTGTGAGGTAAGTTTCTGGACTTTTTTCCGTGTGGAGTCGGCCCGGGTCGTTAGCGAAGCTAGCTGGTCCTCCGCTGTGCTAATGTGGGTTTCTGCTTCTGTGAGTCTTTAAGAAAATGTTCCTATGGCTTCTTTAATCTCTCGGTGGGATGAAACTACTTCATGTAGCTGTGTCGAGAAGTCATTCCTCAGGGATTGTATGGCTGTTAAGATCTGGCTTTCATTGCGGCTAGCCTCCTCTTGAAATAGCATCTCGCCTGTTGCCTGATCTTCCCCGTCACCTCCGTGCAGAGTTTCAAAATCCATTTTTTTGTCGTCTTTAGGTCGGCCTTTCCCTCGACCTTTCAACATCGTGTGTATTGTATCTTAGGCCTATCAAATATTTTGGGTCACAAATAGCTCAATTTAGATATTAAAAGGTAGAAATATATTAATTCCGCCGGAGCCTAGCCCCACACGTCCGCTCAGTTGCGTGCCATAACCGGAAGGTCACAGCTTTTTTTAATAGACAGTGTTTAGCAATTTTAGATAAAAGTAACACCAGTCAATTAAACATTGTCTCCCATAAAAAACATGTCCTTGGATTGATGAAGCAATCCAGAGTTTTAGGCGAAATTGTAGAAAGGTGGAACGTCTTTGGAAATCTTCTAAACTCGAGGTTCATAGGCTTCACTTTAAAGAACTAAGGGTTATCTTAAACGAGATGCTAAGAAATGAGAGAACTTGCTTCTTTTCTCAGCTTATATCCTCGAATAAGCACAATCCCAGAATCTTATTTGACACCAATAACGCAATAGTTTCTCCTTCTGGCCCTCAAGCAACTGTGTCAATTGGACTGTAATGAATGATGTTCTTTGTAAATAAGATCAGAGATGTTAGGGCAAACATCTCACCATCACTTTCTCAGAACTTTCACAGCCTGTGACTTGTCTCCAGCTCATTCTTGGTCCACTTTTAAACCTGTGACATTACATGATATCACCTCTCTGCTAGATACATTGAAACTCTCATAGTACTATGGATGTTGTCCCTACTGTGTTATTTGTACATGCTTTTGACTCCATTGGCCCCTGTATTGTTGCGATGCTTAATACGTCACTTAACTGGTGTCGTTCCTAGTTTTTTTTTTAAAGGGGTGATAGAATGCAAAACCGATTTTACCTCATCATAGTTGAAAAAACGAAAGTTCGGAGGGTAAATAGGACATACATAGAACCTCAAAATCCCATTGACGCCTCTCTCCACTGCAAATCTCACAATTTGAAACTGCTGCTGAAAACGGGCGAATCTCAACAAAGCTAAAAGTTGAAGTCAACTCCTCAACTCCTACCTTATTTGGCTTTAGTCTCTAGTCTTTGTCACGCCCCAACATTTACATAGGCTACACCACTGACCTGAGGTTAGCTTAGTCTTCTGAATCTAGGTCACACAGAGCTCAGAAATTGTATACATTGTTCGTCTGCTATTTAATTACTAAATTCCCTTCTGAGACTTTTTTATGTGAGAAATCAATGATGTAGAGGTCAAATATGTGCCATTTTACGAAAATTGATGGCTAATTGCAAACTTTGTCCGACTGCGTGTTGGAGTTCAGCAGGAGCTCAGCAGGCTAACGTGACAGCGGCTGGTGCTGCCTCGCCACCTGGCATGTCATCTTTCACAGACCCCGGCCCGCTGTGAGCTAGATGGATCTCCGTCACGGCCGGCAGCCCACGCTCCATACCTGCGCAAAGTCACGGTTTCTGGGTTACTGGACTACAAAATGCTGAGGCCCTGACAGAGCTCCAGGGCCTGCAGCTCTCTGGTCTCTCTCCCCTCTTCCTGCTAAATGGCCGGTGTGTGTGAGTGAGAGCGCGGTCAGCGAGCTTGTTACGCTCACAATCTCTTACCACAGGTTCCAGTTAATCTTATAATGGATATGTGTGTTGAGTTATTTAAACAAACGATCGGGGAAATAAACGCCTCTTGTCCGCGAGTGAGCTGGATGGAGAGCTTATCAATGAGAGCTAGCTTGCCTCCTCCTAACGAGACATCTGAAATTCACAAAAATGCATTAAACTGAAATCGGACAAAGTGTTAGCTAAGCTTTGTAAGACCTTAGGGTAGCTGTGACATACATGCTGTGACGAAATTCAAAGTGTAAATATACTATAGTTATGCCGAAAGCGTAGCTAGCTAGCAAGCCGTGATCTTTACCCATAGGATTGAAGGGACACTAGCAGCTAACGAAACCCCTCACGTTCACAAAAATGTGCACATTCTGACGGTACAATGGCAGACCCAAATGCACGACTCGGACAGGGAATCACAGGTATGTAGATTTATTGTTCAAAGAACAAAGCAGGCGACGGTACAAAAAGTAGTAGGCAGTAATCGTTGTCAGGAGTAAGGCAAAAGTCAAATAACACTAGAGAACTAACAAGGAAAATAACGCTGGAGAGAGTGACACGAAGTACAACTACAATCTGCCAGAGGTAAGTGGGACTGGTGAGTATTTATGCATGGGGTTAGGGGAAGCTGAAAACAAACAGGTGAAACAAATTAGGGCTGAGAAGGTAATCACACTGGTGGGAAAACAGACAAAGAGGGGAAGAAGTGACCTGTAATGACAACAAACAGTACATTTCAAAATAAAACAGGAAGTCCAAAAAACACAAAATAAGAGCGGAGCAGGAACTTGACACACATGGCACACCGTCTGGAATTAGCTTTCAAGGATGCCATCAAGAGCTGCTCTATGGCAAAACTAGCTTGAAGATGTGCTTTTGGGGCGGCACACATTTTATTGTAAAAGTGCTCTTAATAGGGCAAACCTAAAGCACAGCTTCACGATTATAGGGCAGAATCCCCTTGTGCCAACTAGGGTTGAAGGCACCAGGTGGGTTTCTCATTTTCTGAGGTTACCAGGGACTTACCCAGCACCTAGAACAGGTAGGTCAAATAATAGTGAATATTACATTAAAATGTTACTGTAGGTCAGTTGACTGTAATGAATGTGTTCAGTGTAATTTTATCTATAAATTGCAGGAACGTCTGTCTGTGTGTTATGTGCATACAGTGGGGCAAAAAAGTATTTAGTCAGCCACCAATTGTGCAAGTTCTCCCACTTAAAAAGATGAGAGAGGCCTGCAATTTTCATCATAGGTACACTTCAACTATGAGAGACAAAATGAGAAAAAAAAATCCAGAAAATCACATTGTAGGATTTTTAAAAAGGAACACGCCGACTTATTGGGACTTTAGCGCATTCACCGTAACCCCCAGAGTTAGACAAGTCGATACATACCCTTCTCATGTCCGTGCGTGTCAGACAGGCTTGCTGCAAAGCAAATCATTCCGCCCAAGTACTGTATTCTTCCGCCTGAGAATATAGTTCCCGGTTTGTTTACGGTTAGAAGATGGCTGCGTCTCATGTGACGTTTTTGTACACGCTGTGACTCTACAAATCAAAACATGTAAATAGGAACATGTTGGCGTTATTTTGTCACTTATTCGGAGCAGTAGGCTAGTTGGAACCAGTTACCTCCAAGATCTGTGCTAGGCTAAGCTACCAGTGGAACCGTCAGACACCGCTACAACATGCACGGACACGAGAAGGGTATGTATCGACTTTTCTTACTCTGGGGGGTACGGTGAATAAGCTAAAGTCCCAATAAGTTGGCGTGTTCCTTTAATGAATTTATTGGTAAATTCCTCAGTAAAATAAGTATTTGGTCACCTACAAACAAGCAAGATTTCTGGCTCTCACAGACCTGTAACATCTTCTTTAAGAGGCTCCTCTGTCCTCCACTCGTTACCTGTATTAATGGCACCTGTTTGAACTTGTTATCAGTATAAAAGACACCTGTCCAGTCACACTCCAAACTCCACTATGGCCAAGACCAAAGAGCGGTCAAAGGACACCAGAAACAAAATTGTAGACCTGCACCAGGCTGGGAAGACTGAATCTACAATAGGTAAGCAGCTTGGTGTGAAGAAATCAACTGTGGGAGCAATTATAAGAAAATGGAGGACATACAAGACCACTGATAATCTCCCTTGATCTGGGGCTCCACGCAAGATTTCAGCCCGTGGGGTCAAAATTATCACAAGAACGGTGAGCAAAAATCCCAGAACCACACGGGGGGACCTAGTGAATGACCTGCAGAGAGCTGGGACCAAAGTAACAAAGGCTACCATCAGTAACACACTACGCCGCCAGGGACTCAAATCCTGCAGTGCCAGACGTGTCCCCCTGCTTAAGCCAGTACATGTCCAGGCCCGTCTGAGGTTTGCTAGAGATAGAGCCCTGCAAGCCCGTCGGGACCCGACTGGCTAAGCCCATTCGGGCCGGGCTCGGGACGTTTTTTCTTTTTACAGATCGGGCTCGGGTCGGACTCTGGCTTATTTTAGCTTCTCTCCTCATTGTGCCCATAATATTTGTGCAGCAGAGCACACGTCACAAAGTGTGTATGAAATATTGTTATATTGATTATATTATAAATATTATACATCGCCTAAGAAACTAACACAAACGCAACACACACACGCGCGCGTCACTCACGTGCATTAAACAGGTGACACTGACACACACAGTTCAATGGATTTTTATTTATTTTATTAATTTTATTTAACATTAGCCAGTTGGCGAAGAGTTATTTTTGGACATTGTTCTTCAGTTCAGTTACTGAAAAGCAAAGGTAGGCCGTTTATTTACTTATTTTTGCGGTTTGATCCTGTAGCACTATATTCTCCCTTCATGTCCATGCTTCTGTGTAATGACAGTTTGTCCAATATGTTTGGTCATGATGTTTCAGGCCTATAATAAAACTTTACCTCTTAGTAGCGTGTGACGTGTGTGTGTTTGCGTGTGTAGCAGAGACAGCGTGCATCATAGAGAGCGCATCTAGAGAGCGCATCAAAGAGCGCGCGCGTCAGAGAGAGCTTAACAAGTGATTGATGTTGGTCTCGGGCCGGGTTGGGCTCGGGCTGAAAAAATTGCAGGCGTTGTCGGGCTGGGGTTGGGTAGGGCTTGAACACTACGGGCCAGGGCCGGGTTAGGGCTGGAGTTTTTGGCCCGTGCAGGGCTCTAGCTAGAGAGCATTTGGATGATCCAGAAGAGGATTGGGAGAATGGCATATGGTCAGATGAAACCAAAATAGAACTTTTTGGTAAAAACTCAACTCTTTGTGTTTGGAGGAGAAAGAATGCTGAGTTGCATCCAAAGAACGCCATACCTACTGTGAAGCATGGGGGTGGAAACATCATGCTTTGGCGCTGTTTTTTTGCAAAGTGACCAGGACGACTGCTCCGTGTAAAGGAAAGAATAAATGGGGGCATGTATCGTGAGATTTTGAGTGAAAACCTTCTTCTATCAGCAAGGGCATTGAAGATGAAATGTGGCTGGGTCTTTCAGCATGACAATGATCCCAAACGCACTGCCCGGGCAACGAAGGAGTGGCTTCGTAAGAAGCATTTCAAGGTCCTGGAGTGGCCTAGCCAGTGTCCAGATCTCAACCCCATAGAAAATCTTTGGAGGGAGTTGAAAGTCCGTGTTGCCCAGCGACAGCCCCAAAACATCACTGCTCTAGAGGAGGTCTGCATGGAGGAATGGGCCAAAATACCTTGTATAGACTTACAGAAAACAGTTGACCTCTGTCATTGCCAACAAAGGGTATATAACAAAGTATTGAGATGAACTTTTGTTATTGACCAAATACTTATTTTCCACAATAATTTACCAATACATTCATAAAAAATCCTACAATGTGATTTTCTGGATTTTTTTTCTCATTTTGTCTCTCATAGTGGAAGTGTACCTATGATGAAAATTACAGGCCTCTCTCATCTTTTTAAGTGGGAGAACTTGCACAATTGGTGGCTGACTAAATACTTTTTCGCCCCACTGTAGAAATATAACGAGGGTGGAGGAGGTGGATTTTTTAGATTGTGAAAAGTTAGCTTTAAAGTCAATAAAGTAACAGACTGTGTGACTGATGTCCACCACACCTCTGAAGGGAAATAGTTTACTCATTTCACTGTTGGAACTGTAGGGGGCTAATGGAAATTATTATGTAAAACAGGACAGGGGAGCTAGGATCTAAAATAATTGGGTTTTTGTTTTGAAAACTGAAGGTTTTTTAAGAAGTTGCAGAGATGTGTTGTATATTGTCTTATGGTTCCCTGCACTATCATCTAGTCATCTAGTTAGTTGTGTGCTCACTGAGCCAGGGCTTAACTTTGCTTTCATGTTTTTCTCTTTAATTGGAGCAACTTAATCAAGGGTGGAAAGGCAACTCAGCTAATTTGATTCAACACAGACTAACTCTAGATGTGATGGGTTAGTTTTGTAGTAAAAAATAAATAAATAAAATGGCAGTATTATTACCTAGGGATGATGAGGTAAATGAAAAAAATGACGAAGCTGCAATGCAAACAGAGACACGCCTATAGTCCAGTAACTACCACAGCGGGAAATTGAACTCATGAAGGTTCATGACGGTTCATAAAGGTTCATGAAGCTCCATGAACCATTATATTTTTCTGAGCCCATTCGATGGCGCTCTTGGTTTAAAGAAAAAGGCTCAAGGAATGGCAAATCACTGTGCTTTTAACCCTTCGTTGAACAGAGACCGCCATCTAGTGGGCGTAGAAGATGAAGAAAATGGTTCATGAAGCTTTATGAGGCTTCATTTGGCCATCACTAGGTACCACATAGACCAAGTATGGGGTGTGGACTAGTAGCTAAGTTCACCTCCACTGCCAAGATGCCCTTGAGCAAGGCATCATGTCTATGGGTGTAACGAGTGGAGGACAGAGGAGCCTCTTAAAGAAGAAGTTACAGGTCTGTGAGAGCCAGAAATCTTGCTTGTTTGTAGGTGACCAAATACTTATTTTACCGAGGAATTTACCAATAAATTCATTAAAAATCTTACAATGTGATTTTCTGGATTTTTTTTCTCATTTTGTCTCTCATAGTTGAAGTGTACCTATGATGAAAATGACAGGCCTCTCTCATCTTTTTAAGTGGGAGAACTTGCACAATTGGTGGCTGACTAAATACCTTTTTGCCCCACTGTATCTCTCGAACCGTTAGTCCGATGGATTTCAAACTTGACAGGTGTCTTGCTACGGGCAAGAGTAATTGCGTTGCCTAGTTTGACGTTTTTGAATTAGAAATGCAAAAGATATCGTTAAATATACATCGGTAAAAGAAGAACACATTGGCTTTTGCCGCTCTAGCCACTGTCCACTCCCCCTCTCACACTGCACACTGAGTGAGCACAGCGCAGGACCAGACACAGAGAGGGGGTGTTACCGCCTTTGACTCTTTTCCTGCTTCCGAAGTTAGCTGATACATGATTGCTGAATATACAAAAAAAAAAACTTACTTTTCTTAACTTTCCTGGAGCACGAACGGATAGCTGAAAGAAACATTGTGTTGTGTGGAATAAGGTTGGTGAAAAAAAAGGCACTACGCTTTTCCGTGTCTTATTTTTTCGCTAAGAGGAAACTCAACATAAAACCATTTGCCAACACTAAACATCAAACAAAAGCCAGACACTATACAGTAATAAGTTCACCACTTCTAACTTTTCATCAGCCTCACCCCGGGTTAATTAAGTCTACTGCTAACTAATAACATTACCGTTGCCAAAATCCCCCCGCGAATCAAATCCCCTACTTCACGGTTAACTGTCAAGCCACTAAACCTGTATGGAAATTAACACCTCTGCTGAAATGTTAAATTTGTTAACGATCATACGACACGAGACAACACCATCTCTCTCTCTTTCAACCTGATAGACAAACTCTGCCAGACTCTGCAAAGTCGTTTCACCGACATGAGCATAGGGATTCTCCAAACTACAAAGTTGGTGATCCTGAAGACTAGACTGTATGAGAACGGAGAGAGTTTCCACATGAAGACCTGACCAGAGATCTCTAACACCAGAGCCCCGACATCCTCAGCCTGGTCGACCTCATCCTCACCATACCAGCCTCTACTGCAAACTGTGAAAGAGGCTTCAATCAAATGAAGCTAGTGAAAAGTCACTGGAGGTCCCGTCTTACTTCAAGAAGCCTATGTGACCTGCTGATCCTGTCCAGCTATCAAGTCCCTCTATAGAGGACTATGACCCCACCTCTGCTGTCCAGCCCTCGCATCAGGCTAGCATTCGGCCTAGAAGGCCAGACTTCATAGAGGGGAAGAGGAATGCTCAGGAAAGTGCCTCTGAAACTTAAGAATCGGATTCTGACAAGCAGGAGTGACAATGAACTTGGACTGGGGATGAGGATGGGTGGAGGAATGTTTTAGTTTTTTGTTCTACCCTATTCATAAATATAACTTTATGGTTCATTGTGTGTGTGTGTGTGTGTGTGTGTGTGTGTGTGTGTGTGATGCAAGAGCGTAAAAGAGAGAATGTTAGTATTTTCCTTAAAGTCTTTTCCTTATGAAATAAACATGCATGAGTATTGTAGAGCTTGTTGTTTTGTTTTCACTTACACACATGGTGACGGTGGCTGGTAGATTTCCATCCCTGGTCTCAGAAGCGGAGCGTCAGGTGCGCCCGGTGGAAAATAGGGATGAGGATTAATCAGGGTAGAAGTTAGTGCTACAAAGTCAACGATCAGAGACATTGGACTATGCATGAGAGACCATTTCATCTCTTTCCATCCCGTTGAAAGCGGGCTGCAGGTGCAGGTGGCCGTGTTGCGGGGCAGCGAGAGACGGCCATCCCGCCTCCTCCTGTCTGAACCTGGCGTGAGGCTCAAACATTATAAGCCATAGCCCAAATCTTCAATGTTTTTAGTCATCTAGATGCACGCTGCTATTTTACCGGTCAACCTGAGGTAGATGCTAGTATGTAGTCACTGAACAAGTCTCAACCAAGCACGGGCGGGGCCAGATGTAGAATTTTTCAATGAGAGAGAAAGGGTAGATGTGCTTCCAGGCACCTTTTCAGACTTTTATTTTACTTTTTATGTGGGTAAACCATGTTGAACAAAATATTGATCATAACAGAGTAGTTTTACATACGTTAAATGTGTCTGGAGTGGGACTTTAAAGGAAACTCCCTCGTTTGTTTGACTCCTAGATGATGATTGTCTCTAAAACTGAAACTAGAGGTATTCAGGCAAATGTGCTAAAGGTTAGTAAATGTCTTGAAGTGATACATTTATCTCATTGTTGTATACTAATTCCTTAAATGTGATTACAGTGTATTAATTTAAGTGGGTTAAGTAAACATAGCCTAATAATAGTGGTTACATTTCATTAAAGGTAAATCAAGAGACTCAAGACATTTAAAAGTGTATATAGGTAAAAGATAAACAGCTAAGTATTCTTTATTGTAAATTACGTTAACTGAATTAACAAACTACACATGCCAAAATGTCTGCTGTTAAATAGACTTTCTGTATGTTATTTCTGATTTTTGTCTGGTTCAGTGTTTTGTTTTTCGCACTGTTCAATTTAATATGTTGTTTGGGTCTTTTGACTGCACTCCCAGTAATCTTCCTAATGCGGTTAGGATTCATTTAGGACGCATCATCCAACAAACAGCCCCAAATAAAGCATGAGAACAATTTGTTGCAACAAACTTCTGAGATGGATTTATGACTGAAATGAGAGACTTGAAATAAACAAACAGGATGTGTGGGTAGAAGAAAAGACAGCAAAACAACAAGAGAAATCTGCATCTTTAAACTTTTTCTATCATCATACCTTCCCTCCTTCCCTCCCTGAGTGTCTCAACATGTCCCGAATACTCCTCACCATCAGACGGGGCATTACATGACATATGGCCATCTATAATTCAAGATGATTTGAGTACACGTTGCTGAGATGCCGTTTTCACGGTCATAAATCCAATTTGAAAACTCCAGCTTCCTGAGCTCTTGATGCCTCCAAAATTACTCTTGAGCTTAACTTTTTAGATGTACACTCATGGTAAGAAACCCTATTTGACTTAAGAAGTAATGTTAAAACTGATTTTAGAAATCAAATTCTGAAAAGATAACTTTTGTTTTGTTTTTTTATTTCAATGTTTTACACTGAAATATGAATTCTACCAAGCCTGAAACATATAGAATGCCTTTTTGGTATAACCCCAAACAGACTGGGATGTAATATTGCATATACTTTTGGAACATACAATGACTAATACAACTATTTGTGACATGGTGAGAGATGGTGCACCCAAATGCAGAGAGAGACGGCAGGCAGGAGATGGTGTGAGCTCAATGATTTTTAATGAAACAAAAACAACAGCAGAACAAAGGCTTGGAAAATCCACAGGACGGAACACAGAGCGATACACACAGGCGGCACGTGCTCTGACAAGAGACAAAGGAAACAAGGGGGTTAAATACAAGGGGTAATGAACAAACGAGGGACAGGTGATACAACAGGTGAAGCACATTAGGGCGGGGCAGGACAATCAGACAAGGCGGGAAAACAGAAAGTAAAACTAGACAAGACAAGATCAAACACAGACTGTCAAAATAAAACAGGAAATAGAACATAAACCGGGAAATACAACACAAGGTAAATTTACATGACAGAAAAATACAGAATAAATATACAAACACAGGAAACCTACAGAAATAACTAAACAAGGCAATAGAAATGAACAAAACAGGCAACAGAAATGTCCACACCATCACACTATTATCTTTAAAAGCTGACAATCTCTTAGAAAATACTTTTAAAAGCCACAATTACACAGAGTGAGAATGGAAATGGAAAGGAGAGACATCAGAAACACGCTCAAGTTTAGCTAGTTACATGATCAACTTTGATGAAGACATTAAAAATGTAACTCGTACAGTAATTTGTGTCAATAATTATTTTTTAATGCCCTCTCTCACAATGTTAAAGGTGCAATATGTAATATATTTACTGTATTAAAACCAAAAATGACCACAATATGTCATCAGGTATTAAGGAAACATGCTAAGCTGAAAATCTTTTCTGACAACAATGCTAAAGCCAATATTTTCTCCTTTGAAATTTCCGTTCTGTGATGGAATGTCTGTTTGTGCTTTGGCCTGTGTGTTGTTATCAACTGCCCATTCTGACAGCCAGGTCGGGTTGCCAGATATACCTGTAAAAACGCAAACCCAGTGCGCTACAGCTGTAGTACAGCCAGGGAAGCAGCAAACAAACAAATGGGATCAACAGAGATAGATTCTACCCAACCTAAAAAAAACCTTGGCATGTTTCTAACAGTTGTGTGACCAGAGACGTAACAAACCCCGGGTAAATATTGGAGATGTATTTGAAAGATGGCTTAGAGCCCAAAAGGACGCTGAGTTGGCTAATTTCCTCCTGAACAGGTAAGCATTAAGCTTCAGGCTAATGTATCACGTCTACAAAGGACAGGCATTTTTACATTTGTGTACTCACATTGAATTATATAGAGTACTCAAGTTGGTTACTCGCAAAAACAATTGAGACACAGCCAGTAAAGTGATCCCGACTGGTTCTGGCTAACGCTGCCATGCTAACACACCATAAGTGCTAACATTAGCGGAGGACCAGGCAAGCGGGCCACGGCTGTTTAAAACGTGTAGCCTGTTCAGCGGCTGTAGCCGACAAACAGAGAGTAATTTTAAGCCTAGAAAGTGTGGCTGTCAGCAGTGTTACCAACTTAGTGACTTTGTTGCTAGATTTAGCGACTTTTCAGACCCCCTTAGCGACTTTTTTTCAAAAAAACGACTAGCGACGAATCTGGCGATTTTCTGTAGAAAAGACGCCAGTATTGGTGGGTAGTCCTGGTCTTGGTAATCTGCAGGAGCTTGCACACATTTCGAAACACGAAATTACGGCCTTGAACCATCTGGTGAATTGATCAATAATGAGAAGAATGTACTTGTTACCAGAGCTGGACACAGGGAATGTCCCAAGGATATCAAGGTGCAAACGATTCAGGGGTGCTCCGACTTGATAACTTTGCAGTTTGGCTCTTTTTGTTGGTCCTGTGGTTTTGCATGCACTGCAGTGTGGCCAACTCTTGACCAACAGGTAGCTTTGACGCACACGCTCGAGGGTTTTAGCTTCTCCCAGGTGACCAGAGTATGGAGGGTTGTGGTATGACAGTAGGACCTCTTTCTGCATGGATGCTGGAACTAATAACAGCAAGGTTGTGTGCTGGTCTCCAATTCTCTCCCAGGAGTAATAGAGGACTCCTTATTGTGACTTGGGGCCAACAGAGCCAGAACTTCCTCACTGCAGGGCTCTTGAGCATCACTTCATCTTTGGTGGGGAGTGTCCCTGTTTCCTTCTATGTGTGAAGTGTGGCAAGGACAGGATCTGCTTTCTGGAATGTTGCCAGTTGCTCAGGGCTAAGGGATTCAAGCCAGTTGTCTTCCGGGCTCTCTGGGAAGGGTGCAGATGGCTGATCTTCCACTGACTGAGTGCCATCGCCATTTGTGTCGCTTTGGGGCTCAATGCACCTTACTACTAGTGGCACCATGTCATCAACATCATCTTCAAACTTGGCCCACTGCTGGTGAATTATCTCTTATTGGGGCTACATGCACTTCCCAATTAATAGACTTGGATCCAATTTGAAAGGTCACTGTGAGTCCATGTTTAGCTTTCATGCCGTCTCCAACACCTGCATTCAGTAGGTAGGTCTGGTGTAGGTCTGCAAGTGCCGTGTTGCTCTACAGAATACTTTGGCACAACTCCTATGATATCACAGTTGTTTGAGCTCCAGTGTGTGCCACAGCTTGCGTTGGAATACCATTTATGGTAAGGGGAATTTGTAAACTCCCACCTCTCTTCTTGGTGCAGCCAATCTGACGACGTTGTAGTTGGGGATCTGAGTTAGGGGCTTCATCTGACTGCAGCAGGTAGTCTGTATGCCTGTCACTATGGTTACATGCAGCCACTGGGCTGGGTGGCCTAACACAGTCCTTTCTGAAATGTCCTGTTTCCCCACATTTAAAACATGCTCCACGATTTGGGTTTGGTGTTTGAGAGTGCCCTCTGTTGGGTTGCACCTGCTGATAACAAAGCTTTGGCCTGTGTTTGTAGACTGGAGATATCCAACCTGCAGCTGTAGGTTTTCCACTGTGTTAACAAGGGTCTTCACTTGATCCATTAATGCAGCAAACTGGTCAGACGTAACATACTGGGGGGTCTGGACCCTGCGGGACATTGTAGCAGTATCTTCACACATGTCTCCTTCATCAACCCATGAGATGCGTCTTGCTCTGTTCTTTATTTAATTGTCACGGCCCACAGTAGCTTTGAAGTTATGCTCATGGGCCTCCACAAACTTTTGGGCCTCAACGAGGGAACCTGGGTCACGATTCATGACTTCATAAGCCACCTTTTGGTTTCATATGCCGTTGCTACTAGCAGTTGCTAGTTGGTCCTGCAGCTGGAGATCTACTCCTGGATATGCAAGTGTAATAAGGTGTCTCACCTCCTCTGCAAACTCAGCTGATGTCTCTCGCCCTTGTCGGAGTTCCTCAAGCTTCCTCCTTATTGTGGTTGGGGGGTCTTTTTTCCCAAAGCGTTGAGTGAGTTGCTGTACCAGGAGAACATAATCTTCCCTTGTGCGCTCTGGTAGCGAGCAGACGTACCGCACTGCAGCTCCTCTTAAACACTCATGCAGCCTGTCCACTCGTTCTATGGCACTCAACCCATATTTCCTGGCTTGACGTTCAAACGGCATCAAAAAAGGGTCCCAATCCTCATTTCCATCAAATGTGGCTAATTTAGGCCTCTGGGGTACTGGCAATGTGTTGTAATAGGCGTCAGAATTATTTTGCCTCCTTTCATCATGGTAGGCAAGCGTGTGTTGGATTTCTCGCTCAGAGTCTCTAATCTCTCTGCATCTGCTGTCAGGTTCAGGAGTTGTAGTCTGCCTTGATGGGCCTGAGCTTCGAGATCTTTGATTTATGACATCCAGTTCGGCCGCAAAGGGAGCACGATCTCTTGGTCTAGTAGTCATATCAAAAGGAGCACTTGAGTCAGGTGCGTGCCTTTCTCTTATAGAATGCATTGAGATTATGTCCTCTCCCCCCTTGGCAGTAGTGAGTGATGGTGGGGTTTGTTGTGCAGCTGATTGCCCTGTTATGTGTGAAACATCAATTGAAGGTGTCTTGTTTGTTGATTTTGATTTTCCAACACAGCTTGTAACCATTCAGGAGCTGTTTCTGCCTCTGCAGGACCTGCTGTAGCACCTTGTAGTTCCTCAGTCATTTTTTGCTTTATTTGTTTTATTTTGTTGGGCACTTCCTGTTGTTCTCTTATTGTGAAAGGAACGGACCGGAAGTTGTTGCGGCAACTTGACTATTGTTTTCGTCGCGATCTCTTTTCACACACAGCCGTGATGAGTTGTAGCTTAGCTTTAAGTTGTTAGCTCAGGATGCGTCTGGATATAATATTTTGATTGGATTCACTCACAGAAGTTTTGCAAAAGATTCCACTTCTGACACCAGTTGTTGTGCTTTACCTTCCCGTGGGATGGAGGTGCGTGGGTATATTGAGACACACGACAAGGGAGCTTCTTTTACGAACTTTACTTGGCTCCGGTAGAAGGTTAGTTTACAATCACAGCTGATGTTGTTCTGGATGATACACTGCATTGTTTTGGCCTTTAGCTCTGACACAGACAGAATTTTAGCAGTGTCCATGAGCCATGAGTCCCGTACATCTAGTAGAACTGAATAACAAGTCTCGCGATGGTAAAACGTTATCTAGATATCTGCGTTGCATTTACTGACTTAACACTTGGCTCGGAAGAATTAAAACAAAATACAAGACTATGCTTATAGGCTCATGAACAGCTTAACTGCCTTACAATATAATTGAATTTACCTTTCATTAAAAGTAAATCTTGAAGCAAAACTGGCTGGGTTCAAAGGGGCAAAAAGCCACACAACCCATGTTTTTGTCTACACTGCCCCTAACTTGGTTGTAAATAACCCAGTCGTTTAACATTTGGTGCAAGGCCTGGTTTTATGACTACGACGAGCTTTATATTAGCTTTTTTTTATAAATGTATCTGCATTCATAATTAATTTCCAATGGGTTACGAGATTGCATTTCGGCAAATGCGTTCCGCCTCTTATCAGCAGATATGTGTTTATAGGGACATCGTCTCTCAACTCCATTCTCGCGTCTTAAGTTGCTTATCAGACCTGCCACACAGAAGAGTATTGGCCCGGATATCCGCTGGCTACACCAGGGGTAAATTGCATCCCTTCCTCACGTCTTAGTCCCTCCCACCGAGGAGGCCCAGGAGACACGCAAGGAAATCATCAGAGGAGAGAGGCAACGAACAAATGTGTTTTTAGAGGGATGAGACATCCTTTCCTCTGAAGCGTCACATGAATACGTCAACTGTTTGGGCAGAGTTAGCAACTCCTTCAGCTGCACAGCTTCCGGAAAGGCTGCTCTCGTGTATCCTCGCCTATAGCTTCTCGATGATCCCTCTTCGATGCTCGCTCCACGGTCCTCGGGGACGAAATAAAAGCTACTAAATGCTAACGCTACCATGGCAGCAAACTCACAATGGTAATGCTAACCTGTAGATGTTTAGCAGGTTTAATGTCTACCATGTTCACCATCGTAGCTTAGCATGTTAACGCTTTCTAACAACACTCACCACAAAGTACAGCCGAGGCTGATGGGAGTGTCATTTGTTTTGCAAGTATGCAGTAATGAAATATTGGACAGATTTACATTTTTACGTGATTGCACTCAAGAGAAAAAGTTAAGGGATCATCAAAAATATTACAATAAGATGATATTTTATTGTACATATCTGACCTTGAGGACTCTGTTCCAAAAAATCCTTAAGATCTTGAACAAATTTGGCTCAATCTCCGGCTATAAAATCAATTGGAATACATCTAATATGCTCCTGTTGAACAACAAACCGATGACATCAACTATTTAGTGATACAATACCAACCCAAAGCAGAATTACATACTTGGGCATCACCATACATGCATCTCTACAGCGAGTTGTCCAGGACAACTATGAAACTATACTAAGTAGTGTTCAAAGAGATCTGGCCAATTGGTCTGCGCTGCTGGCATTGCTACGGTCCAGGATTGCTGTTGTTAAAATGAACATAGTTCCTAGTGTGAACTTCTTAAGTACAATGATCCCCTTACAACCACCTGTTATGGGTCAGCTGCTCTCCCCCGTCCTGTTTTGGGTGTCTGTTCCCTTTTCCCTGTGTGTATGTGTTTGTCTGTGTTTTTCCGCTTGGAGTGCTGGAGGTGTGGTTCAGGAAAGTAGGTCAAGGGGCGTGGCCGCTTCAGTTCTGCACAGCCGTTCGTCATAGCTGCAGCTAATCGCTATGATTCTACCCAGCAGTACTTAAACCCGGGCTGATCACCTCTTTGGCGCCAGTTTGTTATCTACAATCCATGTGGTAACTTGGCTCAGTGGCCCAGTTGGCTCCCAAGTTTGCCTGTGTTTCCTTGTGCTCATACTTACCCTGTGTCTCTGTCTAGATTCCGCCTGGACCTGCTGCTTCCTCCGCTGTGCCTGCATGCTTCCAGGCTCGCCATCCAGCCTCATCCTCCACCTTGGGAGACCTCCTGTGTACTTCCGTGTACTCACCTCTGCCTGTCCGTCTCCTGTCCCGAACCCACTTGGACTCCCCTCTGTCAGCTCGCCTCAAACCTCGGACAAGCCAGGTGTTTCCCCGCCCAGACACAACCTACATTGTTTCTCTGAGTTCACTCTGTTCATTAAACCCTTTTAAAACTGCTTTACGTTGCCTGTGTGTTATCTCTGCGTACTGAGTCAGAACTAGCACTTAACACCACCAATACATTTCTGGAAGAAACTTGATGCGTAATCCGGCAGTATATTTGGAATAGCCTTTCAGCTACAGGCCCTCAGAGTGTGGATGGACCCTTCATCTACAGTCCCATGGAGAGAAATAGAGCAAAACCTAAATGAAAGGCTAAAACCTCACCTTTGCAGGTGTGTGCCCAAAAAAGTGTGTGCTAGCCTATGGCCCTATTATCACCAACACATTGACCAACTTTAAACAGGTGGAGGAGCAACTTCGCTACACCATTAAGTGGCATTTGCGCACCCCAATTTGGCACAACATGCACTTAGGGCGTTTTCAGACCTATAGTTCGGTTAATTGTCCGCACCAGGCAATAAATTGTTAAAATGTTGCAAACAAACTTTGGTCCGGTTCGGTTTCACACACGCATTGTTTCTAGCCGGACCAAAATGCACAAGCAGACGTGTCTTCCGGCAATTTCGCTCTATTTCCTTGTAGGACTACACAATGGAGCGACAGCTTCGCGGGGTAATCTTGGCTCTGGTCTTGTGTTACTTCATCCTTTGCATTGGTCATTGGCAAATGGTAGAGTTTGAAAATGAGTCACAAATCAAACTACAAAATAATCTGATCTACTGGAGTCACCGAAGATGCATAGCACGTAAATTCAGGATGAGGAGTCGTGCTATCCTGAATAGAGACTTGCTCATCAGCCGAATTTATTCCCGAAGATCTATCAGGTATATATGGCTTTCAGAAATGTTCCATACAACATACCCCTGTAAAGCACTGATGTGAACAGAGAGGGCGAGCTGCATTGCTCCAAATTTCTCCAACACAATTGCATAACATTACAGATAACTTTCCAAGAAGACAATTATATATCTTGCTAGTCATTACAGTGTGTGTGTGTGTTTGTGTGTGTTTCTCTGTTCCTTTTCTAAACCAAAAATATGACAATGTAGGCTACATAATTTACAATGGGAAAATTGTATGGCTTAAATCATTTTTGTATGAATGATGCATTAAGAGTGGACATATCCATCTATTGAAATGACAAGCCAATATTATAGGATTGTCATAAAAGATTATATTACCAATAGTGTATTGTCTTTCTGTTCCACAGGAGCACATGGACGTATTCACGAAGTGATAGTTGGTGGCCTTACATCACCTGGACGGACAAGGAATGGCTGGCAAATTTCAGAATGCGAAGAGCAAGTTTTAATGACGTGTGCAACATTCTCCGGCCTTGGCTGACACGCCAGAACACCAATTATAGGCAGGCTGTGCCTGTAGAGGTTTGTGTGGCAATTTGTATTTGGAGGTTGGCCACTAACCTAGAGTATAGGTCTATCTCACATCTCTTTGGTATTGGGTTGTCAACATGTTACATCACCCAAGAGGTTGTGACAGCTATTAATGTAGTAATGAAGCCTCAGTACCTTAAGCATCCTTCAGCCGCAGAGTTCCAGCTGATTGTACAGGGTTTTCGAGATCGATCAAGTAGCAGGTGCAATAGATGGAACCCATATGAAGATTTGAGCTCCATCTGACAATTCAGCCTCTTACTACAATAGAAAGGGAGAGTATTCCATTATCTTGCAGGGTGTGGTGGACCATAGGATGAGATTTTGGGATATAAATGTAGGGCGACCAGGCAAGGTACACGATGCATGTGTGTTCTCCCTCTCTTCCCTGTATGAATTTGGCAGCAGAGGCACTCTTTTACCACAGCTGACTGAAACATTTGAGGGGGTTAATGTGCTTCTTTTTCTGTTGGGAGATTCAGCCTACACTTTGCTAACTTGGCTTATGAAACCTTACCCAGAGGGTGGAGGGGTAACACCACAGCAACTGAATTTCAACCACAGAGTATGTCAAGCACGTATGACAGTTGAGCGTGCCTTTGGTTGCCTCAAAGGGCGTTGGCGATGCCTTCTGAAAGAAAATTATGCCCACATTACTTTTGTTAGCCACATTGTGTCTGCTTGCTGTGTGTTGCATAATTACTGTGAAGAACATAATGAGGAATTTGAGGGAGATGGAGAAATGACAGAGGAGGAAGAAACTGAGGGACATCAGGAACAGATGTATGCACAACAGCAGCACCATGCCATTAGAAATGCACTGTGTAGCTACTTCTCTGCAATGTGATTAAACTCATTTGACCAAAGCCTTCAAATACTGCGTGTTGAATATTAGTTCACAATGTTACTGGTGTAAAGGGTTGTTATGACCCTTGTTAGATTTTATTTCATTTTTTTAGAAGATCTATCAATGTCCTGAGAACTGTTATTCTATTTAGTCCTTTCAAAATGCAGGGAGTGGAAAAAAACTTTTGCTTTTAAACAATGTTTATTTATTGAAACATTCCCAAATTACTATTTCTTCTCCTTTTAGGAAAAAAAAAACATGTATATGCATTTGTACTTATTTGTGCATTGTTTTGGAAGTACAAAAAAACATGTCTATACGTTTGTTCTTATTTGTGCATTGTTTTGGAAGTACAAAAAAACATGTCCATACGTTTGTACTTATTTGTACATTTTTTTGGAAGTACAAAAAAAACATGTCCATACGTTTGTACTTATTTGTACATTCTTTTGGAAGTACAAAAATAAAAAAGTTTACCAAACTTGTTTTTTTCTCTTCTCTAACAAAAAGTGCTTCTTTTAATGATAGAGTATAATAACATATGTTATCTTCTTCAACTAACAAAAATATAAGTACTTGAGATCAAAACCTGGAGGTAGCATGTTTGGAAATGTAAACACACACACACAAAGAACTTAGAACTACTGAACAAATCAGTCTGCAACATACCTGATTAAACTCAAACACACAAATTCTGCATAGCATTACAAATAATGCATGTGCAACATAAGCCTACAGGTTGTAGAAGTCCTGCTGACTATTAATGTCATGTAAAATGGAGGATGGGCCGGGATGTTCATTTTGGAATGATGGAGGTAGTGACTGGTGCTGATGTGAAGGAATTACAGGTGGCCGGACAGCAGGCTGTGGTGCCTGATGATACGGCTGTGGCATAGACTAAGTGCTAGGGGTCAGGGTCGGTGTTGGTGGGGCTGTTGTGATCAAGGGTGGTGTTGTTGAGGAATGAGGTAGACCAGGATAAAGAGCACTTACAAGAGCGTAATTCTTCATCAATTCCACCTGATTTTGCTTTTCTTTTGCATGCACTGGCTCCTGGTATGGGCAGTTTCCTCCCTCTACGGCACTCTTCGTTGTCCCTGCTGTCTGTGCTCTGTCTCACGTCTGTGATACGTCTGTCAGACGTGTGTACATCAGCAGAATCAGCAAGATTGCATCAAAGGATAGGTTGCTTGAATCTCCCACTGTTTGAAAGATAAAGAAGTCATTATTATTAGACGTTATTATGTCATGAATGCAGATATTTCAATATATGCTAATAATAATAATAATAATAATAATAATAATAATAATAATAAGCCTATACAATGCAGCCAATAGGCTAATTTATCAATTAATTGTGTGTGTGTGTGTGTGTGTGTGTGTGTCTGTGTGTGTGTGTGTGTGTGTGTGTTTGTGTGTGTGTGTGCGTGCGCATGCAAACTCACCATCAACATCTGTGTCAGATGTGGGAGCTAGGTCAAGTGCGCTAGCATCAGTGGATGCGGGCGAAGGTGTTGAATCAAGCTTCTCCACTGAGACCACCTCTTTTTGGAGGTCTCGAACCGATCAATTTGGTGCACACCTGAGTGCAATTGTTGTATTCCGAACGACACAAACAAACCGAAACAAGGGCTCAAACACACTCAAATTTGATTAAAACGAACTAAAGGCTGTCGGTGTGAAAACGCCCTTAATGTCTGGTAACAAACCTTTTGTTTGTAACCAGTGGAGTAACAGAGGTATTTATACTCTAGACCAGTTATTCAATGGGGAAGGTATATTGAGCTTTGAGGACCTTAGAACTAGCTTTGAGATCCCTAGGACATCCTTCTTCCTTTATCTTTGCTTAAGGTCAGTCCTAAAATGTTAAGGAGTACCATGGGGAAACAGTCTCAAGACCCACCCAATCATTAAATGGCTCTTTGATTTTCCTGCGAGAGGATTAGTGTCCAGGACTTATGCTAAATTGATGCAAGTATCCGTAGGAGAACTTCCAATAGTAAAAGTAAAGAAATGGGAGTGAGAGCTGAGCCCGGAGGGGAACGTAATTAATTGGGAGACAGTTTGGGACAACATTTCCCACTGTTCCAAGAACCTAAATCACCAGCAGATCCACTTCAACATATGTCATAGGACATATTGGACATCTCAGAAGAGATACGTCTCCAAAGGCATTCCTACTCCCTATTGCATTTTCTGTCAATCTGAAAAAACTGGAACTTTCCTGCACATGGTCTGGGAGTGTGAACAGGTGCATGAGTTTTGGAATAAAACAACATCAATAATATTTGATGTGATAGGATGTCAAATTCCTACTGACCCGATTGTTTTGTTATTTAATGACGACTCTAAATTACATTTTCTTGTGAGACAAAAGAAAGTTTGGCTAGCTGGCTCAACCACTACCAAGAAAATGATAGCTCAGCGCTGGCTCCCCCCCCCCCACTTGCTTTGTATGTTGTATGTTGGTGGTATGTCAGTGGTTGGTGTATTTTCTGGACATAGTTATGCTTGAGCTCTCTACAGCAAGGATTAACAAAGCCAAATCATCTACTATAGACCTATGGAAAGGTGCAGCAGCACAGGTATCAGTCCTAATGACTTCAACATCAGAAGAAGTAGAGGAGGGCGACTAGGCAAGGTGTGATTTCTGTTTTTGTTTGTTTTTTCTTTCTTTTCCTCGAGACCACGGAGGGTGGGAGAGGGGGGTTGTTCTTGTTCAAGTGTGTTTGTCTGTTCTGTTGTTTAAAATGAAAAAATAAATAAAAAATGTATCTTAAAAAAAAAATACAATCAAAGTTTCCTAAGTCCATTCACTACTTGTTGAGACCTTTCACAATGCGGTAAAAATGTAGAGGCCCACTTCAAATTAATACAAAATCATCTGACCTTACATTTTCAATTACTCAAAAGGCTACAGAAATAATGCCGTGATACAAACAGCTTGGCTTTCAAAGTGAGATTAATTTGGCTGTTTTCACTGGCAAATGTTTTAATAGCATGTTAGCTAATTGATTTTGCTGCATATACTCATCTGAGTGACATATATACAACGTACTGCTCATGGGTTGAACACCGGTGCTGCACACTGTTATCTGTCTCAGGTTTCCAGCTATCACCTTCCACCTACTGATGGATGGGAAGCTGGCAGCATAAAGGAGGTTCACTGGGCAGTTAATGGCTAAATATAGCATCAAGGCTACAAACGGAAATCCAAATACTACCAATACAATATTTCATTGTAACTCTATGCCACCATATATTATATAACTGACCAGTTTGTTCAGAGGTTTGTGTGGCTATTTCGAAGCTCCCCTGTCATTTGAACATGATTAATGATAAAAACAGTGGATCATTGTGCATAAAGGCTCTTAAACTGATTAACTTTAATTAGCCTGCCTAGGAATCACAAGCAATAGTAACTTGAAGATTAAATACTTTTGGATATGTTGTGTAGCGTAGCCAGAGTGTCAAAAAAAATAATAGGAAGGCAGATGTTTTAAAATCCGAGTGCATATTTATTTACTATGTAAAAAAAATTAAAAATGAAATCAAATAAATTGACACTATCATAAGAGAACTTGAGCAAAATGAAACAAAGCACGGCTTCTCGACTATACTCTAGTCTACACAATCAATCAATTATTTCCTCCCCCTGAGCAGCAACATTTCACTGCATTTATAGGGCTCTCAATCTACCCTAGACTGCACCACCCTATCCCAGAGGTAGGCCTACAAAATATTTCTAGCATCACAACATCTCCACGAAGCTAGAATTACTTTGTGCTCCTCTACACAATTAAAATACACTTTATGATGTAACTCCTCCACTTACCCCTCAAATGCATCAAACAAACACATGAAATATCTCTACACACAGAAAAAGTCCCATCAGTTCAATCCAACGATGTGAGTGATGGCATCATCGACACCATAAATACACAGGAGATGCTCGACGGCGGGATTTAGATTGTAATGCTGTTTCAATAGTGGTTCAACATTCCCTCGTTCACTTCCTGCAGTCATCATAAGTGCCGTTCCATTTGTCTGAAAAACTGATGTGAACTTGGTGAAATCGATCCTCGGAGGTCTGAGGGAGCGAGTGAATGATTGTCACTGCAGAGGTGGATATCAGCCAAGGCAAGCCAAAATTCCCTTGAGCAAGGCACCAAACTCCCAACTACTCTGGGCGCCTGTCATGGGCAGCCCCCTCACTCTGACATCTCTCTATTTGTGCATATATAGGTCCTGGGCATGTGTGTGTATTTCGTTCCTGTGTGTAAATGTGTGTAATAACCAACAACAATTTGTAAAATGTAATTTCCCCTTGCAGGATCAATGAAATTTGTCTTGATCTTACTCAATGTCAAAAATCCAACAATTTTAACACAAAACCCTGGGATAGTACGTGCTAAAATGTTACACAAAAGCGATGATAAAATTAAAGCAAACTGAAAATGAATGCAATATAAAAAAAACTGGAGCAAAAAAAAAAAAATGTGGACAAATGTATGTAGAAAAGCACAAGGGACAAGTGGTGAGTGCAGGGAATCTCACCCACTTTGTCACAGGATATTTTACCAGCTCTTATAAGAAACAACAAAAATGTATCATTGTATACTTTAAGGATTATCTTGGAATCATAGATAAAGATTATAGGTCTGAAAAGTGAAGCCGATGCGGAAGTGCCTTACACCTGCATTCTATCTCATTGCCAGCAGGGGGCGACTCCACTGGTTGCAAAAATAAGTCTATAGGGAAATTACCCTACTTTTTGCTGGATTTATTACCTCAATAAACATTTTCACAATGAGATTATGGTCTCAATTGCTAGTTTCAAGTCTTCTTCAATATGGCATGAAGTTCATTTAGTAAATTATGGTCCCATTTATTTTTAAATTGACAATAAAGCAGGGCATGCTTTAGAACGTGGTTACACATCGACCTGTCAATCAGCATAGAGGCTTAGCAATGCTTATCCATGGCACTGCGTGAAAATAGCTGTGAACTTGTGATATTGTGAGTTGAGTTGATGTCTTGAATTTTGACCCTCTCACTGTGTGTTTTCACTTCTTCATAGTTTCTTTGGAACATTTTGGTCACCTAATAATGTTGTTCTGACAACCAAGCTAGTTAGCTAGTGTTAGCCAGCATTGGCTGGAAAGTTTTCCGCTTTTCTGTGTACTGCCGTAGATGTAGATGAGAGGTGCCAGTACCCTGAGGTCCGTGTCTACGTCGCTAGAGTTGAAAATCAGCAATTTGTCCTTTTTAGCGTTTAGCTTAGCGCCTCTGTAACCATAAACACCACTGGCTACGCCATGTCATCCTCCTTAGCTCTCTCTTGTCAAAAATCGTCACGTTGTCACCATCACTATCGTTTCATGCAACTAATTTGCAATCTAAAAAAATCCATGACTGTTGTTTTGTGACAAAGAGTAGGCGGTGGAAGGCGTAATGGCTCTTTTAACTGAATATGCAAAAGGGGTTGTTCACAGCTAAGCCCAGTTAAATGCGGACTGCAGAAAGCTTACAGCAAGGCTTTTCAACTATACTGTACACATTTTCAGAAAGAGACATTTCCTGAGCGCCAGTACCCTCAATAGAATAAATCATATCACTGACATCAAAATACTGAATGACATTTAGGAAGAATAAAGAAAGTCGACTTCATCATGAAGGTTCGATGACATCTTTGACGTGCATAATAATTATCCATGTGGATTTACCGCTGGTAGAGGGGCTGGTTTGTCTCCGCCAGCGTCTAAGTTTACAAGAATTTGCCAAATTTCAAGATTTGTGGCAAACTAAGATAAACTGTTAGACTACATACAGACAGCTTTCGTTTTAGCTTGTTTGTAAAATTTCACTATTTGCAGAGTAGCACGCTGTGGTCGTGTAAAACAGCAGCGGTGTTTTTTTACATTTTTATGACTGTTAAACAGATTTATAAAGTACCGGCCGTTTACTCACAAAGATTTTATTGCATCTACAGTAACGTAATATTAATTGTCATCTGCACCAGGGGCCTTTGCTAATCTTATCTGTAGTGTTCCCAGTGTGTTACAACAGTGTGTACATGTTGTAACACACTATACTTCTCAGCTGTGCTGTGTGTGGAGCACGTACATCACTATTCAGAATTTTATCTTGGTTTTACAAGGATGTTGTCCAGTGTGACTTCGGTCCTTTAGCAATATGAAACTAAACGGCATGTTCATCAGCAATCTGCTCCAAAGCAGGATATGTTCGAGATAACAGATCAACCCGTATAAAGCACTAGTGACCAATCAATTCTCTTGAAAATGCCAATACAATTTCTCTTTCATTTCCATGTTTACATGAGGATTGAATTTCTTGGTACACCTGTATTCATTAACAATTACATTTATTTTTAATGCTATTCTGAGCCAAATTGCATATAGAGCGCCCTTGAGATGGTGTGCATGATAGAGATCTCATTCAAGTACGGTGAAATTAAAGAGAGACAGAGATAGAAGTTTAGACAGAAATAAATAGAAAGAAGTTGTGCATGAGGTGCTGGTTTCTTACTGGGTACACTTACTATCTTAATAGTTTTAATACCCTTCCATACTTTTTTGGAACCTGTACCAAACTGCATTATATATATATATATATATATATATATATATATATATATATATTAGAGATGCACCGATAGACCGTCCGGTGACCGGAATTGGCTGGTTTTCACGTGCTTGGCCATGACCGGCGACCGGCAGGTCAGTCTGACATATGCCATTTCATGCCGGTCAATGCTACAATTAACTGACAACATAAGTTATATGAGTTACGAGTTACACACGGACGCGACAGCACAGTCTCTTTTTCCTTTCTCTCAACTTTTCCGCCGTGTGTCGTGCGTACCTGCTCATGGTTTGAATCGCGTGTCAGCGCTATTCTCGCACATGTAGGGAACCTTGTGAATTAACCTGGAACATGTCAGCTGTTTGGAAATTCTTCAGCGTGTGTGCAGAAGGTAACAAGTTTGCAATATGCAACACCTGCTAGGAAAAAGTAGGGCGTGGAGGGACAACACCAACAACCCAAATCACATTTTTTTAGTTGGATATTGGATGTGAAAAGAAGGAAATGGTTCTAATATTGCACTTTAGATGTGTGTGTGAATTTCTCACACCAGGAGTAATTTATATAGTTCTATTTTATAGTGATCCATTATCTGTTCAAAAAATGTTCTATGTTCTGTGCAAAATGTTCTATTAAAGAAAAGATAGAAAATAAATATTTGTGTGTGCTGTAAAGTGGTTAGAAAAAATTAAATCGGAATCGGCTAAAATCAGTATCGGCTGGCCTAACTCAAAGAAAATCGGAAATCGGAATCGGCCTAGAAAGTTGCAATCGGTGCATCTCTAATATATATATATATATATATATATATATATATATATATATATATATATTATTTCAGGACTCCATTTTTTGCTGCACCACTCTGCTCTCACTTGACAGTTGGGCTTGAACCGACAATGCCTGGCTAACGCACTGATTATTTATCTGTTTGTCCACTTGAGGTACAAGCTGAGTTGGCTAGAGTTTATCAAAGAAGGACCAGATAAGCAACTGCTCTCCCAATTGGAAATCAATGCCCCATGTACACTAATGTGTCTCATTTGTGAGCTTACCTTAACATGCGGATTGCAGTTCACAGTGCATTCATCCTAAAAACGTTTGTACTGTGACATTGAGGAGGAGCACAGAGGAGATGAGGATTGAAATATCTAGGAACTTTCTTATCGGCGAGCCATAGAAATAAAATGTATTTTGAAATTTTGTGCCATTGAACACTGAAAACCACCTGGAGTGACAACAAATAGCTCAACACAGAGGGTGAAAAGAGGAGCTGCAGCAATGTGTAGTACAAGAAAAATATGGTGTTTTTTGAAAATTAAACCATGTAAACCTATACTGATATAACCTCTAAATACAATTATGAACCTGAAAATGAGCATAGTATGAGCACTTTAAACTGTGACCATCCATCATGATTGGGGTTAGGTACCGTTTGGATTTTTACGATTCCGATGCCGAACCGGTACTTTTAAAACGATTCCGATTCCTAACCGATTCTTGAAAAATTGAAAAATTTCATCAAACAAAGGCTTTTTTATTTAGTTTTTTTTTTATTATTGAAAATTATTTAAATTGAACAATATATTAGCGTTTTAAAGTACTTAAATATATAATAAGTAAACTTAAGTCACCTAACATAACTACAATAATTTAACAAATAACAGTTACACTATTAACAAGTAACAACTAAATAAATGTTGTAGAGTTGGTATGCCAACCAGCTTCAAACTTTAGCAGTTCTTTTGCAGAAAAATTACCATATTTGCTTCTCTGGCAAAATAGACACCTCTCTTGACTAATGGCGTGTCCTGCACAGGAGAAAACTCTCTCAGATGGTGTCCAAGAGGCCTGGACACACAGGTAGGAGTTTGAAAGGGCAGACAATTTGGGGAGGCTGTCCCGCTCCCCCACCACCAGGCTACAGGGTCTTGTCCTGAACAATAGACTAGCAGAGTCAGTTTTATCTGTTTACTAGCGATCACGTGCAGTCAATGAATGGTTAATATGCTTTTACTCCGTTTTGGTGAGCCCAAAAGTAGCATACATTTACGGTAGCTAGCTAACGGTAGACTACAGAGAAAGTGTGATATTTTTATGTCCGTTTCGGAGCGTGTACAAAAAGCCGTCTATCACCAGTGATTGTAGAGTGCGGGCACGTGCGCCACTCGGCAGAAAAGGGAGAAAGAAAAAAAAGAGTCTGCCACAGCAACAGAGGGGAAATATTTCAGTCGGAACCGAAATGAGGAACTGAAATTTGCGTTATAATCCGGTCCGAATACTACCGTTTGCGTAGGAACCGGTTCCATAGTGGAACCGGGTTTCGGTACCCAACACTAATCATGATCCTGGCAAGTTAGTTTCACATTCACAATCGTCATGAAGCTTAGTGAACCATTTCCTTTATTTTATGAGCACACTAGATGGCGGCCTCTCTTCAACAAAGGATTGAAAGCACACTGAATTGCCATTTCTTTAGCTTTTTTCTTTAAAGCAAGACCGCCATCTAGTGTCAAGAAGCTTCACTTGGTCATCACTACAGCAGAGCATCGCTGCATTCTAAACCGCTCACACAAAATGCTTTTTGAAAGTACTTGACTGTCTGTAGTTGGCAGCCTTATTAGCCACATACAACTTTAATTTCCGGTGTTTTTCACTAATTCATACTTTGCACGTGACGTCACAACTACTGGCTGGCGGGCAAGAACATCATTCTCCTAGCAATGAAACCTAGTCAAGGATCTTGCCAGGATGTCGCCAGTTTTATCATACGAAAGTTGGTGTTTTAAGGTGAAAACGACATGCCAGATAGTTGTTGTGTGATTGCATGCACTAACTGCCGAGGAGAGAAGCCGGGGTTATGTTTTTACCGGATCCCATCTGATAAGGAGAATCTAAGGATACAGGCTATCAGACGTGCAACCGTTTCAGGAAATGGGACCTGGCAACCTTCACAGTATACTGTGCAGTGATCATTTCATCAAAGGTACAGTATGTCATTTTGAGGTTTGTATTATCTATGGTTTTCAATGAGAATCAGAGAAGAGCTAGATTATTTACACAAGAATTATTACCATCCAGCTCAATTATTTTAAAACCGTCTTGTCTGCTTTACATAATTTAGCTTCTAACTACCTTTGAGTTAATCGTAGTCCATAGTTATGCTAGCTCGCTAACAGACTGTTGTTGATAGCTACTAGAAAGACCTGGAACTACAGGACTCTACATTGAAAATACCCTAAACATTGTGTGGCAATAAAGTTTTATCTATTATATTATCTTATTTAAACGCTAGGTCAAATTCAAGACTATTTTCTTCAGTGGTTCCTTGTTGGTGGAATGAGTTGCCCACTAATCTCCGTTCCTGTGATAGTTTGGGGTCTTTCAAGAGGGGACTAAAGGCATATCTGTTCAGCATGCACTTAGTTTGTTAAGCGTTTCTTATGCGTTATGGTTTATATATTATAGCATTTATTTATTTTTATTAGGCTATTGATTGAATTGACATTGTTGTTTATTAGGCTATTGCTATTCTCCTTAATGTAGTCTTACCAACTTTTTAAATAGTTTACTGTTAAATTTTACTTTATTGTTGTTATTTGTATATCGCTTTGGACAAAGGCATCTGCTAAATGTCATAACCACAACCATTATTTCAGGTGCCAAGTCTGATGACCTGCTGTCCCCTGTCTTCTCTCACACCCCTGTCACCAAAAAGAGGAAAAGGGAGAAAGACATGGAAAGGTTTGACTTTGAATGTTGTATAATAAGGTTGTATCTGAAATGTATTGCTGTATTATTTACTTTGCATGCTCATCTAGTGTTTTTTTTAATTATGTGTCACTCTCGTATTGAATTATTTCTTAACAGTTCATTATTAGTTGATCTCCCTGCACAGTAAAGTATAACCAAATGTAATGTATTAGCTTGCATAATGCTGATCTGAAGAACCCAGCTTTCATTAAAGGAAGGAAACAATTGAGCCCAGTAGAGCTGGAGTCCACACGTGGACTTGCCTCAGTAAGAATCCATGTTGACTATATTACAAAGTACTATTGGTATCCAGATTTGTGAAGCTGAACACCCCAAAGGGTTTACAGTTTTAGACAAAGTAGTCCATGTGTGTTGTGCCGTTACAAATGTGGCACCCTCAATTATTCCTTCTGGTTAAACACTACTGAATACAGTACAACATTAATACAATGTAAATATACAATGATTTCTTTACACAAACACACACACAAATTACACACACAAAGAAACATGTAAGTACACACATTATGTACATGAATGTATTACATTTTCAATTTGATTACCTATCGAGGGCTTGGAGCCAGAGGGGCGTAAGTGGCATTTTGGGCGAATATGAGTTCTTAATATCAAAATAAAGGTCTCGATGAGCTCTATCCAATGGTGCCAAAAAGACCTACCTGAGATCAACCTGTATTGAATAAAGCAACAAAACAATAAAGACCTAACACAAAAGTGTGAGTAATGTTTGGGCGTAAGTGGACTTATGCCCTTCTGGCTCTGAAAAATACATGTAGGACCCACATTTTTGTTCAGAGCCAGAAGGGCGTAAGTGTAGTTGATGCCCTGAAACAGCATTCAAAATGGCTGAGACAACTGCAGACATGGAACTGTCTGAGGCAGAAAAGATTTTGATGAATATTATGAAACAAACTGATGAATCCTATATTGAAGAAGTTGAAGATGAGTCAGAGTTGTTTTTAAATGCATTTCCTCACAAGAGTGATGACAGTAAGACATAATCATGCCTTGAGAGCCTTAACTTGTTAGCCTAGCCTAGCATGGCTAACGTTAATCCCATTGTTTTTGTCTGATTTGGCTAACTCTGCATGCTAACTAGTCTAGTGTTCTGACAGAATATTCTTTTGAACTTTCTCATAATCTACTTTACCTTAGCCTTGAACTAATAGATTCAGGGCACTCATGTAGGATATTATATTAATAAATATTAATGTGTTAATCATTAAGGGACACAGCCACATGAGGTGAGGAAGAGAGATCAACTTGAGGGACACATAGAGACAGCACATGATGGAGGAAGTGAGTTCTGACTTGCATAGAAAATAAGTTTTAACATTCACCTTATCTAATCCTTACCCCACATTATTAGTATAAGGGCATTCATGTAGGATATTAATAAATATTAATGATATCATTTAGGGAGACGGCATGAGATGAGGGAGAGAGATGAGGAGATGGAAGAGAGAGAGGGACACATGGAGACAGAAGAGGATCGAGGGACTGAGACAGTAGACATTGTGCTAGAATTTGTTCAGGAGGGAGGGACTAACAGTGGCCAGGGAGAGGAGACAGAAGAAGATTGAGGGAGTGAGACAGTAGACACTGAGCCTGTTCAGGAGGGAGGGGTTGAAAGTGGCCAGTAAGATGATGCCAACACACCACAAAGAGGAAGAAAAAGACAGAGAGATGTTGAAAATTGGAAAAGAAACCAACGTAAAAGGTTAAGAAATTCTGGCCAAAGCTACATTAATTCACATGGCATTCATGTTCCAGGAAGGAAGGTGAGGGAGAAGAACTGTGCCTCTTGTCGTTAAAAATGCAATCAGAACTTCCAAGAGCCAGGGAGGGAAAGTATATTTCAACATTATTGGGAGATGGGAGATGCAGCAAGGCAGAAAGACTTCATTGTCAATCACGTTATCAAAAGAGGGAAAAGAAACAGTGAAAGTATTATTTAACCTTTGAGGGAAGACAGATAAGGGTATGCAAAGACTTCTTTTTGAAGACCCTTGATGTGTCTGAGAAATTTGCGAGGTCTGCAGGCGGCCATCCATCTAGTGAATTGAGAATTTCCCCTCCAAGCAAGAAAGGGCGGCATGCACCTCAAAACAAAGTGCCTGAGAGTAGCAAAGACAAAATACGAGAGCATATCAAGTCTTTCCCAAAACTTGAATCCCACTACTCCAGGAAAGATACAAACAAGCTCTACTTGGAAGGATCGCTGAATGTGCCAAGAATGTATGCGCTGTATAAAGAGAAATGCGAACAGGAGTGGAAGATTAAACCAGAAAAACAAAGTCTTTATAGAATGGTATTTGACACTGAGTTCAATCTTGCTTTCCACACTCCAAAGAAAGACGCATGCAAATACTGTGAATGGTACCAACATTTAGAAGACCGTGAGAAGGAAAGTCATAAGGGTGACTTTGAGGCCCACCAGTTGAGAAAAAAAACAGTCCAGAGAACATAAAGACAATGACAAAAAGAAAGCAAAGGAACAGGAGTCCTACAAAGCTGTCACTTTTGACCTGGAGCAAGTGTTAACCATCCCCCGGAGCAACGTTAGTAGCCTGTTCTACTCACGCAAGTTAAGTACTTACAACCTCACTGTATATGAAATGGACAGTAAAGATGTTGAGTGTTACATGTGGCATGAGGGGGAAGGCGGCCGAGGATCATCAGAGATCAGCACTTGTGTTTACTCGTACCTTTCACAACTTAATCCTGAAGTCAAACATGCAGTTCTTTATTCAGATACATGTGGTGGACAGAATAGAAATGCTGCCTTTAGCACAATGTGCCTGCATGCAGTCAGCACATTGCCCCTCTCCACTATTGACCATAAGTACATGGAGTCTGGTCACAGCCAGATGGAGTGTGACAGCGTGCATGCTGCAGTGGAAACTGCGAGGAGAAAGGTTCCCATCTACTCCCCTGATGGCTACTACACCCTTGTGAGAGTGGCAAGAAAGAACAAACCATACAAACCGTACATGAACTTGGTCACAAGGACTTCCTGGACTTCAAGTCTTTCTCCAATCAAGTACTCAAAAACAAAACCAAAGATGAGGAGGGAAAATCAGTGCATTGGCAGAAGATTAAATGGTTTCGGTACACAAAAGAAGAGCCCAGAACAATCTTCTTCAAGTATGATTTCACCGACCCAACCTTCCATGAACTGAAGGTAGCAAAGCAGGCAACCAGGGGCACCAGAAGCACCCATTCCGTGTCCAAACCAAGTTCAATGTATGAAAGCCCTCCTGGGATCAGTGCATTAAAGAAGAAAGATCTACTCACCCTGTGCAGCAATAGGAGTATTCCTCACACATACGCAGAGTTCTACAATGCTCTGACAGTGGACAGTGAGTAGAACTAAACAAACTAGTGAACAGAAAAGCAAATAAGACGCAACATGATTCTTTGGATGCGGTCAATGAATAGACTCACAGAGTAATTGAAATGGTTGAACAAAAAAGAAAAGTGAAATGAGTAAACAGAACACGAGAGAACTGTCAATTGTATAGAGTATTTGAAAAAAAATTAATGAATGTAATGAAATAAATTGAACAACTCATGAATTGCCAATCAGAAGTGTGTTTAGCAAATTCAGTGACTTGTATTACAGTCTGTACTGTTCAGCAGATGCCCAGAATGGAAAAGTGAAATGAGAAAAAAAAGGAAAAAAAAATTAATGAATGAGTTAAATGAAAAATAATTACTTGTTCAAGTGTTATTCAAGTGTTAATTATTCAATCAATTCCCCTTTTGACCAATTTATTTCTGCGTTGTTCAGCAGATATGCCCAATATGTTCATAGAAGACTTGGAAATGTTTGGTGCCAAAAAGGCGTATGACGTTTTTGCCATATTTTTTTGATTTTAAAATGTTTTAGAACATGTTCATTGTGTTAATATGCCATACGTTTATTACTTAAATACTCATTCATGTAAGTATGCCTGTGGTTGCAGTGTTTGTTGTTTGAGGTTAATAATACAGGTGATTGAAGTGTGGTCAAAATTTTGTTTTGTCTCTCCTGTAAAATTTTTCAAAAAGCCACTTACGCCCCTCTGGCTCCAAGCCCTCGCTATGTGCATTGTATTTATTTATTGAATAAATTTGTATTTGTCTGTCCAACAGTACAATTCAAAATTCACCACTTTTCATTTGTTTTCTTCTTGTGCATGCTTGCGTTTTGCCAATTCCAGTTTGCAGACACTGCACTTCGAATTCAAAACACTAAGATCAGTAGTCTGCAAACAACTTCTGTGCATGTACAGTCTTTTACAGATTCCCGATGTACACTCTATTTTGTCATCAGTATCCAGAACAGGCATACCACAGTAACAGGTGCTTGAACAGGTGCTGTACAACGTTTTGCCAATAGCACAGGAATGACACGTGTTCGGATAAAAGTGTGAACCTTTCCACGCATAGTTTCAAAGAAAACTATCTGGTATAATTCTCTCAATGTGAACTTCTCCTTTGCTATCTAAAGTATCCATGGTCCCCAAACAACAAAGTCACAGTAGCTTGCCTCTGCTAAGTGAATTTGTGTCTGCACTTGGTAAAAGTACTGGTGGTCCCTCTTTAGTGAAAATGTACCCTCTACCTCGTGGAGACAAAATGTGCCATCCTGTTTCATTTTGTCAACTAAACTCCTGTTCTCAAGACTACTTGGTGCCTTCACTTCTAAACACACCCATCCCATGGCAGTCACACTTTAACATGCCATCTGTGGATGCCCCTAACCATGGGTATTTAGGATCGATGACCAGCCCTGCCCTCCTGACATTGAGGTTGGTGTGGTGTTCCTTCATGATCTTGGAGTAGTCCTCCACGGCCCTTCCCTCATGTTCTATGGCCCATCTGAAACAAACAATATTTAAGTATAAAAAATAATAGATAATGATAACCTCCATAATGTGCTTATCATGGTAAAGAAAATGGAAAGCCCTCAACTATTTTTTGTAAAAGTTATCTGATTATTAATTGAAGGTATTGTTTAGTACCTGAGAGAACGTGGTGTGTTTCGGGCTTTGTAGGCCACGGGGTAGCAAAGCTTTTTCAGCAGGGACACAACTGGTTTTTCTAAGTTAGTGTGGCAGGCTGCTCGTTAGATGCAGTGACCCTTCCTGCTTTCTGGTCATACCACATAGTGGATTTGGATTGAAGTCTTGTGCGCACTAAAATGTAAAAAGCTGAGTGAAATTCATGTAGCAAATCACCAGTAATACATTTACATTTTAACAATTTTGTGAAAACTATGATCCTGCACTCAAAATTTCCTTTTCCTAAGACATCACTGACATACATACTTTAAACCACACTCACTGATGTATAAATAAATGTACCTGGCCCTATGTTATGCTCAAGCCTGCAAAGACCTCTTCACTCTTTGAGTACAGTTATGCGCGTGAGAGTTCCCTGTTCAACGGCGTGTACATTTTGCTAAGGGATTTAGGGATATTCATTTGTACAGCCCGAGGTATATATCTCTGTGCATGGCCAGGAAATAAAGCTAGAATGGCACTCCTTACTGGTTCCTTCTCACTCTTCTTGGAAAGGTGTAGCATGTTGTACAGTGTTGTACGTTAAGCAGGAGTTGGAGGTGGAATTTTAGCAGGGGGAAGGTCACCACACCCATCTGCTGCTCTCTTTCTCTGGGCCTTAGAAAAAACTATCTGGCTCCCCTCTGCACACTCTATTTTTCTATTGGCTGCTATACTAGGCTAATTCCATGTACAGGCCTCGTCAATGGAAGTAGTTGCCTGCAATGTGTACAGAATGGCACCTACATGTGAGTTAGAGGATGGATACCCAAACCGAGCCCATCGTGACCCAACGGTACCCGACAGGCCGGGCCGGGTTCGGACAGATATTTAGAAATGATGTTCGGGTTGGGCTCGGTCACATCAGCGCGATAATGCATTAAACATTTTAAATTTAAAAAATCTTATTATGTAGGTGCGCGCCTCTGTTAACGCTTGTTGCCCCGTGTGCGCTCACATTTCTAAATGCCTTCCTACAGTGCTTTCCACACAAACGTACATGTGTCATTAGTATGAGAACAAAAATTAGATTTTAACTGTGTTGGGCTCGGACATAAATATCTTAATGCCTGTCGGACGCGACCTGATCCGCACTCTAATGTGAGCACACTTCGCCTAACCTGGCCATACAGGTGCAGTGGCCAAATCAAACCAGTCCCTCCTTTTCCACAGCAACCCAAGCTGTCAGAGGCGGTTCATTCAAGCTGTAGGAATGATGTACCTAACATAGAAAAAAAGTTTTTAGTTAGATAAAGTCTATATCAGTGTTTCTCAGCAATATTTTGGAAAGGGGGGCATTGAGGTGCCTATGGGGAATACATGTTTACACTTTAAACTACTTGCAAAAAACAGTGGTCTGCAACATTAAAACCTGCCAGCACTGCAACTGGACGAGACAGTGAATCATAACTCTTCTCTTCTGTGCTTCTGTCAGCTTTGTTTGGCGCAGCGCTGCGCTGCCTTCATTGAAACGGGACGTCAAAGCATCATCTTAAATGAGCTCTGTACTTCAGCGTGAAGCTGCGTTCAGATAAAAAAAAAAACCTGCTGCAGGGTGGTGCGACGTCCTGTTGTGTTCTTTAATCCCCCGATGTAGCACAAGTAGACTTTATATTTCACAGTAACAGTTTTTCGTCAGCTCTTTCTATAGAACACAACGTTTCCTACTGCACCTGAAGGCAGCTTCATTTAATGGAGAAAGAGAGAAAGAAACAAAAGACATTGACTGTGCTTCGTTGTTTGGCAAACACTTAGCTGTTTCACAAACTCTCGGGCAGTTCAGAGCTTGTGTTTGGTGTTTGTCTTTCTTGTGGAAGCAATTCTCACACCTCCACAAAACGCAGAGCAACGTGGGGTTGCGTTTCTCCAAACGTTTTTACTCGCAAGACAGGTGATAGCAAACCTATACTCTTCTAAGCATCAACAAAGGGCTCTCAATAACTTTCAAAGGTTGTAAACTTATTTCTATTCGGAAGTAAATCCTTCTGCTTTTACCCCTTGATAAGTGCCAGCTTGTTTTCCGTTGGAACAATTCGATTATAATTTAGATTTGAATGAAAAATGGATTTGAATGTTAAATTGCTAGCTGTTTCTGATTGGCTACTGTTAGTGTTTGTAATACCTAATTAAAGTTTGAATGTTACATATCTAGTCATTCTGATTGGCTGCTGTTATTTAAATTGAGTGTCAAATTGTTGCATTTTTTTTAAACACCTGTAAATATAATTTCTATATTCACATGGCTTTTTTGATACCTGGGAAACTAATAAATTTGTTGTTTGTCATTCAATGATATGATTTGAACAACAATAATAATCCTAATATTAGGGCGTAATCATTAATATTTGGGGCAACTAGCCTACATCTTATTTCATGGGGGGCGGTTAGGGACCTGGATAATGGATAGGGGGGCGCTGGCACAAAAATGGTTGAAAACCACTGGTCTATATTAAATAATTCACAAGCATAGCATTGACATGAGTTCATAGCCTCTCATTCATGACCTCATGCATGAACAACACATCAACTGAAGCATTAGGTAAGATGGGTACATCATTATGCACAAGTTGTGTTCAAATCAGAATTTGCGCAGTGATGACCACATTTTTTTGCAGAAAAATAAATAATCATGATCATGCTTAATAAATCATAATTCATAATGATGTGCCCACGTACCTAATGCTTTAGTTGTGTTGTTCATGTATGATGTCACAAATGACAGACTATGAACACGTCAATTCCTGATGATTCATGGGATATTAAGGAATGCAGTAATACATAAATCATTAATTACATAATGCATAATAATACATACATCAATTAATTCATGTATGAATTAATGATAATTCATGTACCCTTACTGTAAAGTGTTACCAGTGTGGTTATTGTAACCAACAGCGCACACACACACACACACACACACACACAAATGTAATCTCATTTGATAGAGCAGATAGCTTCCCTATTGGAAACATTAATTCCGTATATTTGTTAGAGGAGTGAATTTGCTCAAGAATCAATTTGTTGGCTCAAAGCCTTCTGTGAAATTGCGCACAGATGTCAGCAAAATTGGCCTGTGTGACGAGTAGCGCCTTTAAGGTGTGAATGGTCATGTGGTTCATCTCGTCAGTCCACAAACATACAGAAGACATTGCAACTTTTATCGCAATTTTTTTACAAAAGCTCCCGCTAAATCAGGCATTTTGGGCCGCAACAATCAAAAAAGACCACGAAATCCTGGAGGGACTGGTTAGAAAGAGACAGATAAGAAGAGGCTTTGCAACAACATTTACAAATATACATTGTAATGCTGGCTGCACAGATTATGCAGACGCAGGCCGCTACGATTGACTGACACACACACACATTGTTAAAATCATATGCTGGACAATTTATTAGTCTTTCTACATGGGTTTAGTTAATGATCGGGCTATAATAAGACCACGTTGGCTATGTAATCGCTGACAAACGGGACAATTTCATAGTGGTGGATGTAAACTGGGACATTTTAGCGTCCCGACAGGCTTTTGTCAGGACTCGGGACACGCAACTCAAAACCGGGACTGTCCCGGTCAAACTGGGACGTCTGATCACCCTACAGATATGATACATAGCCTAGTGTTGGCAGAAGTTTTTTTTTTTTAAAACAACTACTTATCAAGCTGTCATTCGCCGGCAGGCACGGTGTACGTATTCAGATGAGATGAAGACTTCATCACACGACGGAACAGATTAGCAAACATTAGCAAACTTTAGCGGGTAACTAGCTAACTACTAACACTCACCTTTGCTTTGATTATGAAGATATTCCTGTTTTTCACCTCCCATACGACAGCATTGTTAACACATCCACTCTTGAAAAACAGATAGCTATCCGTACTTTTGTAGGCTTTCATTTTTTGTGCGGCGTAAGCTGATGGATTCTCTATAAAATAAATGTAAATATCTCCAAGTCTGTTCAGCTTCAAAGCAATGAAAACATCAGCGGGTGCTGTGTATGGATCACAAGTTCTGAGTATGTTAATCTTTTCATGATATCTAATTTTAACATTTGGTGACATATGGTCTAAATAGTTGATTGATTGTAGTATTGGAAATCTGCAAGGCTGCAATTCCCCTGGCTGGTCACTGTTCGTCGCCATTCTCTTGGCGTTTCTTGCCCGCCAGGTATCCATGGTAATCACGTGACTGTAAAGTATGAATTATGCCATTGTGGATACTGTGTTTCAAAACAGTTATATGAGGCTGCATTAATTAAGAATGCAACAGGGTGAGAAACAAAACAAAGAAAATGTGAATATCAGAACTGTACATTGGTTTATTGTCATCAGCCCTCAGTCTGTTCTCTGAACTCTATGAAATACCTATTTTGGTTGTGATGGTGTATGTCGATTGGTGTGTCTATGTGCTGTCACTTTGTTATGAATGTAAAATCCGACTGCTCAAAGACTTGTTGTACGTTTGTGTCACATACTGGTGAGACTCTGTCCTGTCACTCAAGTAGGTCTCAGTTTACATCATAAGCTGTTTCTCCTTGACAAACACACTTCTTTGCTGTGACAGCTCAACAATGGCTGCAATAAAAGCTGGACAGCTCTGTCTGCAGCCATTACCCAAGTGCACAGGGTTGTCTACATTTTTAATGGGACCTCTCTCTCCCTCTCTCTCTCTTTGTTATAGCAATACCAGTAATTGAATTTAGCTTTAAGACCATTGACTGCTTTCCCCCCTTTCCTGCAAGTCCACACTATCTAATTAGCTTAGCAGAGAGTGGGTTTTACCTTGCAGGAATGCATAATAGCACCTAATATGGTGTTTGTGTGTGCGTGTGTAAAAGCAAAGAGAGTGCGAGAGAGAGAGAGAGAGAGAGAGAGAGAGAGAGAGAGAGAGAGAGAGAGAGAGAGAGGGGAAATGGGAGATGACTATAGTTGGCTGTTAATTAGACAATTACCCAATATGGACACTGCAGGGAGAGTGCAGCCATGCAGTGGATTTTCAGTGAGAAGTGTTGTAAACACAGCTGTTTCTCAGTGGAACTGTAAAATTAAAGTTTTGACTTTAGGTCATTGCATCATGGGAGCTGATCAAGTTGTAATACTTGAGCCCCTGCCTGCGTTCCTCTGCTAATTAAACAGATATCAGCATATGAATGCAGAATCTGTAGGTACGGGACAAGATTTTGGTATTAGAAACATTCTGGTTAGGGCCCGAGTGAAGGTCCTATTGAAACTGAGGAATTCTTTTCTGCAAATGAATTGGCTTTTTGAGGGGCTTAACATATTCAAAAACTCACCAAAATTGGCGGTCGCATCAAGTCTGGTGAACATGTACGTACTTTAAGGGTTTCGGGAATAGGCGCACAAAAATGGCTCTCTAGCGCCCCCTACAAAGTTAAAAAAATTGAGCCCCTGCAGTGCGTTTAACGTAGACTCACGGAAGTTGGTACACATATGTACCATGTCAGGATGTAGAAAAAAAGTCACTGGAGCCATACCCTAAAGCCAACAGGAAGTCCACCATTTTGATTTCATAGTTAGAAATTAGTGCGATTTTGGCCATTTCCACGTCGTACTTTAACAAACTCCTCCTAGAGATTTCATCCGATCAACTTCCAATTCGGTCTGTGCCATCTTAAGACATTAAAGATGAAAAGTTGATAAAAGAAAAACTTCTCGTCATAGGGCGTGGCCGTGGCGGGCGGACATTTTGTGCGTTTCACCATCAAAAGAGGAAGTGGGTGTAACTTGAGTGTACATTGTCCAATTGGCTCGAAACTTTTCAGGATTCATAAGAGTCCAACCCTGAGGACAAATAAAGGCTGATATTTACTTCAAGTCATAGCACCCCCTAGTGGCAACAGGAAGTAGGCCTAAAAGTCAAGGTGCTTTACTTTAACGAACTCCTCCTAGAGATTTCATCCAGCGGACTTCAAATTTGGTCTGTACCATCTCAACACCTTAAAGATGAAAAGTTATTAAAAGAAAAACTTTTGTGGGTGTGGCGGCCATTTTGAGTGTTTAGCGATGAACAAAGAAGTTGTTGTAACTTGAGTGTACCTTGTCGTATCTGCCTGAAATTTCTCACGATTGACAAGGGTCCAGGTCTGAGTACATCTACAGGCCAATATTTACTTTTGGTCATAGCGCCCCCCCGCTGGCAACAGGAAATGCGCCTTATATGACAAACTTATAATGTGTGGTCGACATGTGATACTGAGCCGCCCCCTATCCTTTAACCATGCCCACTTACTCAGGCCATGCCCCCTTTCATAACATTTAAACCGTTTAAGGTAGAGTCTTGTGTGAGGTGTCATTGAACTCAGCAGAGAGTTCCTTTTTCATTGGTGATGGTTTGGCCCGCCCCCTATGCTTAAGCCACGCCCCTTTCATAACATTTGAACCGTTTAAGGTAGACCCTTGTGTGAGGTATCATTGAACTCAGCAGATAGGTCCTTTTTAATTGGTGATGGTTTGACCCGCCCCCTATAATATAGCCACGCCCCTTTTAACAGCTAATGAACTGTATGATGTAGACGATTTGCAGTGTCTGATGCAAATGCACAGTCGCAAGGAGTGGCGTCCGCCAGTAACCCCGACGCGCGCAGAGGTGCGAGGGCCCGTCCATCGCTGCTTGCAGCTTTAATTTCTGTTTGTAGTTGTTAGTAGTCTGAGTAGTATTTACCAATCACATTCGAGCAGCTTTGGTTGGATGCAGGTAAACTGTCGGGGGTAGAGATCAAAAGAGGCAGAATGCATTGGCCAAAACGCAATCTTGAAACCCATCGTGTACAAACCAAGGTTATAATCGTTAACGAAAACGAACGAAATAATGAAAACTAGGTGGAAAAAAACATTGTCGTTAACTGAAATAAAAATAAAAACGAGGCATTTCAAAAAACAATAACTAAACTACTACAGGAAGGCTTTCATCGGCTACCCGATAGCTGCTGGTTAGTAAATATGCAGGAACACCAAAAGCGGGAGGAAGCTTGGGTTAATATGTGGATTGATACTGGAATGTCTACACAACTGTGTGACTCGATTGACTTCAAAAAGTTCGCCACTTTACTCGAACCAAAGTTGAAAACACCTGTTCATGTCTTCTTTAGTCTGTTGGCTATTTAGGTTTTTTCCTGGAACACGTCACTTACACATTTTGCACATACTGCGTCTTGTGTAGACTGTTTACATATTTATGACCATATGTAAGCTACATTTTATGTACTGGTGTTATTGTTGAATACATTGTGAATACATATTTCTAAAATTGTATGTTTTTGTTGAGTTATTATTACACAATACTTTTTATGATCTTTTTGAATCCCCTGACAAATAACCCATATTACAAAAAGACTAAAACTAACACTAAAACTAATAAAAACTAAACTAAAACTAAGCATTTTCAAAAAATAAAAAATAAAAACTAATTAAAACTAAACTGAATTTGAAAACAAAAAGTCAAAACGAAATAAAAATAAAAACTAATGAAAAATGCAAAACTATAATAACCTTGGTACAAACAGCAATCACTACATCACATACTGACATCACATACTACTGACACTGAGATTCATTGCCATTTTGGATTCACCAAAAGACATCAACACAATTGTATTAATTTCTGTCCCTGAGTGTCTTTTGTTAATTAACTCTGTCTGCTGGCATCTGCAGAGGTGGTGGCTGGTGGCGTTTTCTTCATAAAAATCTATAATTGAGTATTAATATTGTGGGCTAGTACAAACTGCTATTATCTCCCAGTCCAGCCCATAAAACATACATCTGTCAGGCTTTGTTTCTTTATAAGCAAATCTGCCATTCCACCTACTCAAGTGAATTTTATGTTGGTTTTTATGACAGTTGGAGTGGAGAGACGGGGAGATGAGTGGAGGGAAAGCTGCAGCAGCAAGTCTTCATCCAAACTGCAATCACAAGAGGTGCCTTGAGAGCAGCATGTGGGCACAAGCACAAACACATAATGAAAAGCCAATTGTATCTGCCTGTTCTCACTGTAATAATGGCTCTCAGGAAGTTCTTCATTTCACTTTGCTTGACAAATGACAGCTGTCAGTTCATAATTGTGGAGTTCATCCAAGCATTTACATGAAAATCAAATAGTGATAGATTGAAATAGAAAAGCTAATTAGCACATTTAAGAAAATGCTCATCTAAAGAGGTAAGGATTTTGTCAGTAAAGAATCACTGCAATAATAGTGATCAAAACATTTAATTTGGAGTTAAAGATTGTCTGTACATTTCTATCCACTGCAACCCCCCAAATATGTCACATCCATTGACTCCAATGGAAGAGTAGGCCAATTTAATCAGCTGACCCAGGTAACAGAAGTGCACCATGTTGGCATCTTATATCCCGTGTGGCTGTCTGGGAAAATAACCATTTCATTATCATTTGTTACCAGCACATCCCCATTTACGCCAGCAGAATGTTTACTGTATGAGATTCAGCCATTAACTGTAATTAACAGTGGAGGAAGTGAGCATGACATCAATCATTGCTGTATGAATGTTTGTTTTACAGAAACAGTTTTTCTGTCTGCACAGATGTGTGGAAGTCATGGTGAAGCAGGTGAAACCTGATTTGAGCCAGGTTTATTGTGACCTGTCAATGACTAGGTTATTAGTCTCGCTTTAGACCTTCCTAAACAGCGCTGCGGAGGAGGGTCTGGCTAGCTCCGGAGCCGCTGCAAAATAGCCTCGGGAAGGAACTTGTTTTGGTGGAACGTGTACGTTCATATGTTGTTTTAGTCGTGCAACAGAAACTTTGGACAGACAGAGTCATCACAAAAGTTGTTACCACAGCAGATCATGTTTGTAAGACTGCACAGTCGTTCATGTCTTTCTCTAATGCGATTGAGCTGCACCGGAATGGGACTGACCTCGGTACACAGTACCACACCGACATGGCTGGTCGAAGGTAAGTAGCTAACTTTGCTTATCAGTCTAATGTAATGTTGCCCTATTTGTGTAAGTTATAAGTTTATAAGTTAGTCAAAGTCGCAGAAAATCTGTGCGAAGCAACCGTGTGTTTTGAATAGATTAAAATGCATAGCCACAGGGCTCATCATAGTTTTTTTGAGGCTACGTCCACAATGTTCCGTTTTGAATGCAAGACTTATATTTGATGATCTTTTGGGAACCATGTTTGAGGGACCTAAAGGCTACCAAGTTCTTTAGTGTCCTGGCAGACTGCCACTGATGTGAGCACCTGTAGCCTTAAAGGACAAATCCGGCGCAAAATAAACCTAGGGCTTAATAACACGTGTACCGAGTCGACCGTTCTCTGGGATATGTTTTCATGCTAATCGAATGTGACCAGTTTTAGCGCAAACCGTTAATAAGCTTATAACGCTAGTCGTCGGGGCACTGGTAAAGTAAAAAGAAATCGCTCTTTCTATACCACTAACAAAGCTCAAAATAGCACCACACTTCCATGGTAGCATAATGAGGGTCCCTACATGTAAACTGAAACATTGAGAACTTTGTAAGTGTACACACAGTTTATTAAAAAGGTAGTTTATAAAGACAGTACCATTCAGTACCTTGGGAAAACAGTCATGACCAGTCGAACGACAAACGCTGTGTAACCAGTAACATAGCTCAAGCACAGCGTTCGAAGTTCAACTGGTCATGACTGTTGAAGAAGATGAACCCAAGATGCCGCCTGCCTTTATACGTGAACGGTACTGTCTTTATAAACTACCTAAACTATCTTTTTAATACATTGTGTGTACACTTACAAAGTTCTCAATGCTTCGGTTTACATGTTGGGACCCTCATTATGCTACCGTGGAAGTGTGGTGCTATTTTGAGCTTTGTTAGTGGTATAGAAAAACCGATTTCTTTTTTCTTTACCCGTGCCCCAACGACTAGCGTTATAAGCTAATTGAAGAAATGTGATGTTTCATGAATAGATGTAAAAATGTAACGGTAGTTCAAACAAAAAAAATCATTAACTAAACGCTCTGTAAACATTATTTCAGAAAGTTGGCCTCCGAGTGTAAGCAGAAGTTAGTCGGCTTTGAATCCGATGGAGCCCCAGTGATGGTACATTCGTAAAGTACCCTTCTGCTATCTAGTGGTTCTACTTTTTTTTTATTTAACATAATTGACTGGTGAAATAAGTTATTATTATTACATTTTAAATATATCATTCAAATGTTACCATATGGCCTAAGCAATGAACAAGCTGTTCCTTAATGTCACGACTGTCGTTTTGTGCTCCTTTTATGATTTTAAGTATTGTTTTTGCATTGGTAACGAAAAAAAAAAAAAATAAATACCCAACCCTACTGTTGAACCCTTTCAAATGCCTTACAGTGTAGTGACACTTGGGGCCCTATCTTGCATGTGGCGCAAAGCCCAACACAAGTGTCTTTGCTATTTTAAGACCGTCTAGTGCCCACGACGTGTAAATAGTAAATGCACCTGCACCCATGGACGTCGTTTAAATAGCAAATGCACCTGCGCCCATAGGCGTGCTGGTCTAACAGGGAGGTGTGTTCAGGTGAATTGTTGGCGTATTGCTATCTTGAGGCAGCGGGAAGTGATCACGCCATTGACCAACAAAAACCTCCAAAACACACCTATGAATGTCCAAAACACACCTATGAATTAATGAAGACACTAAGTACAACCCTTTAGAACCATGCGCCCGGCGCACATACCGTTTTTTCCACAGTCAAACTAGCAAAAGTGAATTTGGACACGGCCTAAACGCACCTGCGCCATGTGCTTCACGCCGTGCGCTTAGATTGTTAAATTAGGGCCCTTGGTGTCCTCCAAGGTCTCATAGAATTAAGTTTCACTAGTCTCGCATTGCCAGACCTTTCTTCACAGCGGTGCGGAGAAGGGTCTGGCATGTCCACACAACGTTCCCACCCTCACACATGATTCACAGTGTTTAAGTGATGCAGGACACCTAACTTCAAAGCACAGACACACACTCACAGTCCTTCATCTCTGCATGTGTTATGAACCTGTCACAGGATCTGTTGATGGATCGAGTCCCTCCTGGGTTTAAAATGTGGGGTGGAGCTCACCTCTCTCTAAAGCATCAGCACTTCAATCAGATCCTTATTAGTCTAGTGTGTGTGTGTGTGTGTGTGTGTGTGTGTGTGTGTGTGTGTGTGTGTGTGTGTGTGTGTGTGTGTGTGTGTTTGTGTGTGGGAAGAGATGTCTTTCATGATTTTTGCGCATGTGACTCTGTATGTGAGTGAATGGAGGGAGACATAGGAAAATGTGTGTGTAATGAGGTGGAAATAACCGTCTTTCAAGAAACTTCCCTTAGTGTGAACTCCCATACATCTTGTTAACTGACAAAGCTTTGAAGACAAGTCTTTTTAACTTAACACAGCGAGGTTGAGATCACACTAGTGCATGCATTCATGTACACATACACACACACACACACACACACACACACACACACACACACACACACACACACACACACACACACACACACAGGGACATACTGTACCCTATATAACACAAAGGGTGGGATCAAAACAACAACAAGCAAGCAGGTGAACAACATTTGACAAATTCACAAGCTGTTTTGTGGTACGTTGCAGGGTAGAGTATTTAGCCTAGGTTGTTTATTATTCCAAATATACTGCTGAATTATGGTATCAAGTTTCTTCCAGAAATGTATTGGTGGGGGTAAGGGGATCATTGTACTTTGAACTATGTTCATTTTAACAACAGCAATCCTAGACCGTAAGGATGCCAGCAGCGCAGACCAATCAGATCCCTTTGAACACTTCTTAATATAGTCGCTGTAGCAATGCATGTATGGTGATGCCCAAATATGTAATTTTGCTTTGGGTTGGTATTGTACCACTAATAGCTGATGTCACCTGTCTGTTATTCAATAGAAGATTAGATTTATTCCAATTAATTTTATAGCCGGAAATTGAGCCAAATTCGTTGAAGATCTTAAGAAGTTTTGGAACAGAGTCCTCAAGGTCAGAGGTGTACAGCAAAATATCATCTGCAAATAATAATATTGAGCTGTTATTGGATTTAATCTGGACATTACATATTTTATTTTGCCTCATGGCTTGGGCTAACGGTTCAAGAGAGATCGCAAATAGCATGGGAGAGGGCGGGCATCCCTGTCGCGAACCCCGTTCGATGGGGAATGGCTGAGAATGCAAGCCATTGGTTGAGACTATGGCTGTGGGATTTGCATATAAAGTACGTACTATGTCAATGGAGTTGGCCCCAAAACCAAGCCTCTCCATTACTTGCCACAAGTAGTTCCACTCTAGGCGGTCAAAAGCCTTTTCCGCGTCCACTGATAAAACTGCTCCCATTGTTGGAAGGTTTTTGGCTTCTTCTATTAAATAAAACAATCTGTGTATGTTGTCTGCAGCGTGACGCTTTGGTATAAAACTTGATTGGTCGGAGTGGACTAGCTTCTCAATAAAAGCGTTCTAGGCGGAGTGCCAAGACTTTGGAATAGAGCTTAATATCAGTCCCAATGAGGCTGATGGGCTTGTAGTTTGAGCACTCCATAAGATCTTTGCCCTTTTTGGGTATGACAGAAATTAGTGCAGTGTTGGTTTGTTGATGAAAAGTGCCCATCTCTATGGCCGAGGTTAAAGTTTGTAAAATGATAGGTCCTAATATGTCAAAGTATTGTAGAAGAAGTTCTGATGGAATTCCATCCAAACCCGGTGTTTTCCCATTTTTAACTGCTTTTAATGCTGATTTAAGTTCCTCTAACATTATAGGTTGACCCAGTTCTTCTGCCTCCTCTGGGTCAAGAAGAGGCAGGTTTAGCTCTTTTAGGAACTCCTGGCACTGTTTCGGATCTGAGTTGCAGGAGGACTCATACAACTTTGAATAAAAGGATTGAAAAGTGGCGCTGATATCTGGATTTGTCCAGGTCTGTGCGGATATTGTTGATAACAGCTCTGGACTCGCTTTGTTTTAATTTCAGAGCCAGCAATTTGCTAGGTTTACAACCATTAAAATTAGAGATGCACCGATTGACCGGCTGGTAACGTGACCGGCGACATGCCGGTCAGTCTGACATATGCCGATTTTATGCCGGTCAAATTCACTCGGGAGGCGCATGATTTACATCGCGCAACATCAGCACCACATGTGCACATGCAGGGTTTCCGCAATATGCATGTAGCAGCGGCGCACTGCCGTTCAATCAGCTGTTTATGAAATGTCATAAAGTTGTAATTATACACGGCTCTGCAGAGCCGTCTGCTCTACTGATCTCAGGCAAACAGTCAGCCGCTCTCACTCCCCTCTGAGGCTGAACAACTGGAACATGAAAACCGCACTCACGCGGGTCCCGTGAAATATGACAGCTACAGTTTATCGGAAAATAGCGTTGGGCACACTGACTTTGATGAATTTACTGTTTATCAGACCCCAGATGAGACAAGAAGCTAATGTTAGCGAACGCTATGGTCCCTCTGCCTCTGACGCCCTGCTGGCCACTGTGTTTAAAAAAAAATAAAAAATAAAAAAAAGCGTGTTGTATTCCTCCAACACGGAAATAAATAAATAAAAAAAAAAAGCGTGTTGTATTCCTCCAACACGCTACTGTTTAAAATGCTTTCCAGGTTAGTGGGGATGCATAGCGCTCAAAACCAACATTAAAAACCTACCGCCGGTAGCTAATGTTAGCAGCAGATAAGCCTGTTGACAGCAACGGTAGTGGTCATATTTATGCACAATGACCCATAAAGCAAACTTGCTAAAAAAGGAACTACACGCTGTTTTCAGGTAATGTTACTGTTGACGTTCAAACAGGCATGTGTGTGTTTTGAGAAATATCATTATTCTGCAAGGCAATTATTTAATTTTTATTTGTTATTTATATATTATTTTATTGCCTTTACCTGTTTCCCTGTTGTCATACATACAGAAGTTTAGTTTGCTAAATATATCACGTTTTTAGTTGGATATTGGATGTGAAAAGAAGGAAATTGTTCTTCCATAACATTGCACTTTAGATGTATGTGAATTTCCCCCACCAGTATTTATATAGTTCGATTTTATAGTGATCAATTATCTATTCAAAAAATGTTCTATGTTCTATGAAAAATGGTAAATAAAAAAAAATATATATTTGTGTGTGCTGTAAAGTGGTTAGAAAAAAATGTAATCGGAATCAGCTAAAATCGGTATCAGCTGGTCAAACTCAATGAAAAAAATCGGAATCGGCCTAGAAATTGTAATCGGTGCATCTCTAATTAAAATAGTAATTTTGCCTCACTCTGTGCATTATGAATTCAGCTCTTCTTAGCAAATCATTTAGCTCTGCTCGATTTGTGACTGGAAGAGTATGTGTAGATTTAGAAAAACACGTCTTTAGCGACTGCTCCAGAGATTTACAACGTTCTTCCAACTCTGCAGTCCTTGCCTCTCTTTTTCTCTTCGAATTGAGGAATATGTGAAATCTCGAATAAATCCTTTAGTTGCTTGCCAAATGTACGCCAGGTCCGAACCTGAGTTAGTATTGATCGATATAAACTCAGCCAGTTTGGCTCTAAACTCTGTGAAAGCTGTGTTCTGGAGAAGGGAGTTATTGAATTGCCACCTTCTAGATCTTTCTCCTAACATATCAGAATGGAATGTGGTTATCAGCGCATTGTGATCAGACAGAATTGCTGGTTCTTTTGCTATCGTGTGGAACATTGCCTTAAGCTCACGGGAGCACAGAATATAATCAATACAGGAGTGGGTGAGGTGACGTGTGGAAAAAAGTTGTAATCCTGTAGGATTGTGCATCCTCCATATACAGTATGTTGCTGGCCCTGTGGTGATGCTGCTCGCTCAGCTACTGCAGACAGTTGCTCCCGGATCGTAATCTACTCGTTCGTCCCAGCTTGTTTGTGGTAAATTAATCCAAAATTATAAAATAAAACATAATAGAATTCTATCAGTTATTGAGATACTAACCTTACACAAGCTTAAAATGTATAACAACTAAAACATCCAAGTCCTACTAGCTATGTTAGCTCATCTGCAGGCCCTCCTCCCTGCTATCAGGAGGATCGGGGTCGGCAGCCTGGACGAACGTTATAGCAGTTGTAGCACCTCAAATTCAGCCATTGCAAAGCCCAGTTCCGGTGTTCAGTCACAGTGGCCAGCGACGAGGAGATGGAGCGCTCCTGGATCAGACCACGGCACTGGAGTTTGTGATGGCTGAATCACAGCTGCTGCAACGACTGACTCAGGTCCCCCTCAATCCGGTCAGATAACTACCACCACAAGTAAAATCTAAATCTGTAGCAAACACTGTAGCCTACTTAATAACGTTACATGTTTAAAGAACAATTTGAATCAAATCTATGTACACCAACATATTGGCACTTTGTCTTTAGATTGTAATTCCCCATATTATCATGTTAATGATTTTAACATTGGTAGAAGTGGGACTAAAGATTTGTGTTGCATTACTGCTATTGACAGTGAGTTGCAAGATTATCTTAAAGATTTTTATTTCGGTCCTTGTTGAGGTCATAGCCACCTGTGAAACCTTCACCACTCAGCATAAACTAGTACCAATCAGAGCCATAGAGAGAAGAGTTGAGACACTCTTTGATCTCGCTAGCGGGGTGGTCACATGGTTCACATAAGCCTGTATAGTTCCAAAACATGCTGCGCTGTCATGTTCTTCCTATGGGACTGACAGCAGTGATTACGTTATTGAATGGTAAATATAAATGAAAACAAATACCCAAGTACTTGTTTGACTGTTATTGCACATTTGTAAATATCAGTTTTACATTTAGAGTGGTAGGGTGACAACTGAAAGCTATGTATAAGTATTACTTAGATACGTTTTTAAGTTTGAGGGAAAGCTTCACCTTCGTGTTAGCATGGGTAGCACTAGGCTACTGGCTTTAGTGGCTTCATCTTTACCTTACATCTGTTTTGAAATTAGACGACTCAAGATGTTCTTTTTTGCGCAACTGGACTATTGGATTTCCTTGATTTTGCTTGTAATTCCGATTCACTTACCCGTGGTCAGAGAGCGATTGAGAAAGCAGAGTAGCAACAGCAAACATTTTTTGTGTGGAATAATTTGTATTCATACATGTAATCCAACAGCCCTTTCAAGATGACCTTGCACTAAACAATAATAGTTAGCATTACATTACTCCTTTATTGATTGTCTTGATTTCATTTGACCACTTAAATATAAAAAAAGAAATAGTACATGTGTCATACATTAAAAATACATAGTCAGGAATGACACAATAAAGCCCAAAGACTTATTTCCATTGTGGTCCCTATAAGGACGCTCCTCATTTTCCCGGAGGCCGCAGTACACCGCGGGACCCTGGGTTATCCAGTAATTGATAATCAGTCTGAGTCTTTCCACAGCCCGAGACATTTTCCTGTCAGGGTATAATTCAACAAACGCAACCTTATTTCTACTAGCTATAGCATCAGACACAGTACTCAGCTGACTAGCTAACACTGTCAGGTTCAGCTGTGCACATACAAATAAAGATATGTATATGCATCATAAAGGGCCTCTGTTATATTATAGTTGACAATTCAAAAGAGGTAGCCATTTAATCAATTTACCCCTGGAGATACTGTACCTTTACAGCTGGCGAACTCAAGCTAACAAACTAGCTAACAAGCTATCGGTCGTCTACCAAGATAAAAATACAATTACGCTAGGCACATGCAAATAAAGATCAGTATATGCATCATAAAGGGCTTCTGATAAAATATAGACAGTTGACAATTCAAAAGGAGGTAGCTATTTAATCAACTTAACTCAGAAGTTACTCAACGGCCAGCAATGGAAATGAATGATGTCCAACCCTGTAGAATGGATGTTTGGAACTATGCGAGACAGCATACCCCGGAAGTAGGCAGCAAAAAGTGTACAACGGCGTTCAAGGGGAGTGTCGCCACTCTCTCTTTCTCTCTCTAAATTCTACTCTGCTTTTGTCTTTATGGACTGAAAATGTTAATTTCACATTCAAATCCGTCAATTCAAAGAACAAGAAAATCGAGACGTCACGTGACCGACGATCACAATGGTTGCTCAGAACTGAGGCTCCACCTCCGCATTTTTATTAAAAACCAGGTCTATTCTTTCTTATTCGACGTCAATCATTAGGGGTCCAAGCCCGAGGCTGTAGAAACCGCGGTAGCAAAGCAGCAGGGCTGTGGAACCCTATTGTTTTTCTAGAAATTATTTTTAGGGGTCCAAGCCCGAGGGGGCATGGGAACCACGTTTGCATGGGAACCACGTTTGCATTGGAACACGGTTCACATCTCCAGCAGTGCTGTGGAACCCTATTGTTTTCCTAAGAATTATTATTTTCAGGGGTCCAAGCCCGAGGGGGCATGGGAACCGCGTTTGCATGGGAATGCGGTTCACATCTCCAGAGGAGCTGTGGACCACTATTGTTTGCTAGGATTTTTACTGTTAGGGCCCGAGCAAATTAATTGCATTTTTGAGGGGCTTAACATACTCAAAAACTCACCAAAATTGCATCACTCCTGGTGAAACTACGTATTTTCAGGGTTTCGGGAATAAGCGCACAAAACTGGCTCGCTAGCACCCCCTACAAACTTAAAACAATTCAGCCCCTGCAGTACATTTAACGTACACTAATGAAACGTGGTATGCATACGTATCATGTCAAGACGTACAAAAAAGCTCATTGGAGCCATACCCTAAACCCAACAGGAAGTCCACCATTTTTGAATTGCGATTTTGGCTGTTTCCACATCATACTTTAACGAACTTCTCCTAGAGATTTCATCCGATCAACTTCAAATTTGGTATGTGCCATCTTAAGACCTTTGGAGATGAAAAGTTATTAAAAGAAAAACTTTTCATCCTACGGCATGGCCGTGGCGGGGTGGCCATTTTGTGCGTTTCGCCGTCGAAATAGGAAGTGGGTGTAACTTGAGTGTACATTATCCAACACAACACTCTGTTCAAGAGTATTTCTGAAAACAGTTGGCCATAGCCAATCAAAGTATGCCAATCAGGGCATACTTTAAAGGCCAACGCCTTTAAAGTATGCCCTGATTGGCTATGGCCAATCAGGGGTGGTCTCTCTGTTATCGTCTGCTGGGTTCATATTTAGGTCAGATCATACGGTTACGTATGACACTAGCGTGAACCCAAACGCAGACAGAGTCAGAGTGATAGTTAAACAAGTTTATTACAGTACTTAATTGTCCAGGTTTTCAGAAAGGGGAAGCAAGTCCTGGTTTTCCGAGGGGGTACAGATCCAGGGGTTCCAAGCAGGAGTGTCCGTGTTATCAGGGTGTGCATGTTCAGTCTGTAGTGAGGTCCAGTGGTTGCGAGCAGGAATAGTGGAGTCAGGTTCCAAAGAACTGTAACACAAGAGAAAACAGATCAAAACAGGCAAAAAACACAAAGCGCAATATCCAGCGGGTTGGGCCAGCAGCGAGACTAACGTGGTCGTCTTGACTATGATCTGACGAAGAGTGGCAGGTTGACCGGGGTATTTAAAGCTGAGGTGATTATGGTGAATGAGCTGCAGCTGGAACCCTGACTCCAGCACACCAGGCTTCACTCCTGTAATTACAAACAGACAGAGGGGAGGGGGAGAGGAGAGACAGAAGCTACCTGGCAGTAGCAGCAACCTGGCAGTAGCAGGCCTAACTATGGTGACAACACGCCTTTTTAGGCTCTTTACAGGTATAGGGCTTTTTGAAATTCCTCATAGAGGATTCAACAAATCCTTCTAAAATTGGGTCAGCAGCATGCCAAGACTTTCACGATGCCAAATTGCAAAGCTTTTGAATTTTCGTAGAACGGCGTGAGCGTGGCATGGCAGCCATTTTTTGTGTTTCGATATGACACAAGAACCTGTTGGATAAGAGTCCAGACATGGAGACTCTTCACACCCAAATTGAGTCATGGTCATAGCGCCATCTGCTGGCAACAGGAAGTTGGCCATATGTTACAAACATCATCCGATTTACATGACATTTTCATTGTGTGGTTTACACATGATATACAGCAACATAACATATAATTAGTATGTGTCTACTAGCGCCACATAGTGGGCAGAGGAAGAATTACAACCGGTATCCTGTTAGTACGCCCAACTTGCTAGGAAGGGCGAGGGCCCGTTCATCGCTGCTTGCAGCTTTTAATTACTATTATTTAATTACTATATACTATATTTTCCTTTTCCTTATCTTATATGTTCTTATCTTAAATGTTTTTATAATGTATTGTCTTTGCCTATTTTTTCTTTGCTTTTTATTTTGGAGCGCATTGAGGGCGTACTTACACTTGGACCAGTTGCCTTGTCCGGAGCGTGCTGGCCTATGGGCGAAGCTGAGGACACCAAGCAGGAGGACGCCAGGTAGGCCTCAAACCCTTACCTTCAGTCAGGCGGCTAGTTTTCTTGCTTTCAAATGCACGAGCAGAGCAAAACCTAGCTCTATTATTATCCTAGATGTAGCGAGAGTAATCAAGTTTCCCCAGGGTATGGTTTACGCCGTGACATTAGCGATCACAGTTGTCATGTTTCCATCTAATTGTCAAGCGATTTTTAAGCAAAATTTTAAAATGTCACAAACAAAGAAAGTGTGAATTAGAAGCGTTTCCATCAACTGGTTAAGAGCGAATAAACTAGACTACATAAAGCGTAGTTTTGTCACAAGTTGACGTTACACATGGTTGGAGATTTCAAACCGGCTTGCTAAATCAAAGAGTTTAGAAGCTAAGTTCTTAGGCTAAATGGAGAGAGGTAGCATTGTACAAGTTGGCCACCTGTGCAGAATACAGGGTTGTGGCAGAGACATTTGGTGTCAGTAAGACAACAGTTCACTGCTGTGTATATGCAGGGCCATACGATTCAAGCTGTTGAACCAATTCATCAATTTACCCGACGTGGCTGAGGCACAGGCTATAACGCAGCGCAACTCCACTACGCACCTTGTGCCACAAGTGGACGGTGCATTGGATGGGACCCATATCCTGATCCTTCCCCCATAGGATAGATTCTGGGGCTATAGTCATGTGAGTTACATGTTCACTACGTCACAACTTATTAGGCAAAGCTGTTTTCATCTCCCATTTTGCACATTAACTCTTTTTTGAATAAGGCAAAAACCATCTCAAACGAGCGTAAAAACTTTTTTGCGAATTTTACCGTTTCCATCAAAATTTTCTAACGCAATCCTTAAAAATGCGCATTAAAACTATGTTGACATGACTACTGATGCATACATTGCCCGAGTCCAACCGGGCCCACCTCTTTCAAGCGGGCCAGGGCATGGTTTCAATGTTTGTTTTGTTTTCTGGCACTTCTGTATGATTAAGCACAGTGTCTGATATATTGGAGCTTTCAGCTAAATTCAAGACTCCTATTCATAATCAAGACTTGGATGTTGATGTGAATGTGTCTACAGGCTGGAAACTTGCAATTACCTGACAATGACATGACACGAATACAGCATGAGTGTGTTTTTTTAAACAGAAACCATAAACTTTCCTTAATCCTAATCTCAACAAAGTGCCTTAAAATAAATTGCATGCTCACTGAATCAGGTGATTTCACTTATTTTGGCTAATTAGATTACTTCTTAGGGCTTTGTGCAGACTGTTTGACTTGACATCTTACTGACTCTTTTTTCAGTATTCTTTCTTCATACTTTAAAATGGGTTCAGTTTAGAAAACAAAATTAATTTCTAAACTGGTCTATTAAAGTATAACACATGTCTAAGCTGTCCAATTTAAAAGCAATACATTTCTAAGTGACATGTTGACAGCTTTGAGATGAAATGGCACTGGTCAGAGGAACATGGTATGATGTCATAATGACGAGTGTGTGTGTATGTGTGCGTGCGCGTGTACGTGCACAGCAGAAACACAAGTTAGGTGGCTTTTCTCTATCTGTGGATCAGATCCGCTGTCATCAAACATACATACACCCACACACATATTCAGACAGTTGTGACTGTCTGCACTTTATTAGCCTTAGGTTTCCTTAGGTCACTTCTATTAAATGGGGGAGAAACATCATTAGTGCTGAAACATGATCACACAGAAACATTAACCAACACACACACACACACACACACACACACACACACACACACACACACACACACACACACACACAATCCAACGTACATAGACAGTTTATCTCTCCCTCTTTGTCCCAGTCTAGCTTAAACTACATACATCAGTCATTCATGAGCACAGTCACATTGTACAGGAGGATCAAGGAGGCCATCAATTTTTAACCCTCCATTAGATTAGGCATGTTTCACTGTGAAGTGTCCACACACCATGCCCCCATACTGAGACCCCCCAGCAGATGTGGAGAGTGAGCAGCAATTTGTTGTTGTTGTTGATGAAAAGTCAATGGGGATGTGGAGGCAGTGGAGGGTGAGGGCGGCTTTAATTTTACCCATTCGCTCGTCTCAGGCGCCAAGGGTGCAGCCGGTGCTTAATTAGAATGCATTTTAAATATTGATGGGGCTGGTTGTCCCTACTGTAAGGCTGCACAGGGAAACTGGAGCGCAGAAAAGGAAACTTGATGAGAGCAAACACACACTCTGACAGCTCTGAACCGACTGGCTTATTCATTAAATGCCTGAAAAGAGGGAATGAATGAGATACCATCAGAGATACCTTTTATGTCATATATAATATATATAATTTCTCCAGATCAATCAGTAGAGACAGATTGATGCAGTTTTCACTTCCAGGAGCTAAGATCTGCGGCATTTCAACGAGGTCTCTCTTGCAGTTGTTGGCCCTGCAGAATCTGTAATCCAACTGGAACTGCAGTGTCTTTTTGGAGCCTTTGTACGCAATAATAACAATAGGTCCACAATGATGAAATAGTAGATCATATTATGTGAAAGGAGATATGTCTGCATCGCTTCATGGAAGCTTTTTTTTGTTGTTGCCTGAAAGATGAAAGCTTACCATTCTAAAGAGTGCTCCCTTAAAACCATAGGCCTTTGAGAACCTTTGTAATCCAGCCTGGAACTGCATTGTCTTTTAGGGAGCTTTGTAAAATAATTAATAAACAAAACAAAACAGTTATTTATCCATTTTTCGCCATGAAAAAGTATCGTTTTATTATTCATCGTCATTTTGTCTACCAAAATGACTATAGATCCTTAAATGCACTAGCAGTGATAGTCTATGTGAACAGTGCCATTGCTAATGTAATCCTAATTCCTGTCAAATCTATAGGCTACTAATTATATAGGTCAGCATCCGAAATGTGTTACTTCGCTACTACATACACTTAAGTGAAAGTAATGAGTCAAAATAATGATATAACAGCGTAAATGTAATAAATAATGCATAGATTCTCATTTGCGCATTTGGATAGTATTGTAAGGCTGGGTTTTTACATATTTCATGTGACTTGACAGGAACATGGACAGGAAGTGATGTCAGGAGAAATCTATTGGCAGCTCACTCAGCCAATAGATAACACCAAACTGAGCAGTATCATTACTTATATGTAGTCTGTGTGTGTATTGCAGGCAGAGCTGCAGGTCAGGGGCAGCCCTGAATGTGTAAATGAGTGTGATTTGGCCTCCTGATGTCTCATAGCAGACAGCAAATGCATTGGAGATGGCGCATATAACTTTTGGGGATAAAAGCTTATGGACTTTTCTGGTAAAATCTTAATAGTTTATTTGTGTGAGAGAATATGTTTTAGCTTCTTCTCAGTGGCGTCAGGAGGAGACGCTGGAGCATCACTTTCCCCTGGTCCGTCTGCTGTTGATTCCTGTTGTTTCTTGCCTTCTGCCTTGATGTACACTGAAATGAGAGGGGGCAGAAGGTTTGTTATAAATATGTTATTGACTAGGTTTACATAGCTAATTATGATTATTGCTAATTGGTATTTATGGTCTGTTTTGTTGCACAAATTGAAGTAGGTCGCAGGATTACCTTTCACTCTGATTATATGTTACAAAGATTGCACTCTTGTGCTTTATACCACCTTCAATTATATACACATAACAACAATACAATAGTTAGTTATAGGTGCTGTAAGTTGTGTATGTTTTATTTGTTGGCATTTTAGGCCTTTTTTTAATAGGACAGCTTAGACATGAATGGGGGGAGAGAGGGGGAACAACATGTAACAAAGAGCCACAGGTCGGATTTTAACCCGCAGCCACTGCGGCGAGGACTGAGCCTCTGTACACGGGGCACGCGCTCTACCTAACTAACCAGGCGCCCCGGGGCGTAAGTTGTGTATTTTTATTAAAATAAGTGTTTAACATTATTCCATCAGTATTTAGTGTTACAGTGTTTGGTCAGTAACCAATGTTGCTCTTTCCCCTGCTTGTGCAGTAAAAGAGAAAAATAATTCTGGTATCCTACCACACTTTATCCAATCAGGACAGAGAACTCCATAAAGAGCCAGTCCTGTCTGCTTATGACTACACAGAGAGCAGGATCCTCCTGTTTGCTGCTATGTCTGACAATTGCCAGTGAGCATTCATCCAGTGACGTAAAGATGAGGGAAGGGTTTGAACTTCAAAACAGAAAGGAAGTCAGCTACGACCACGCCGCTTCCAGCACCCTTAAGTCACAAGGTGAGCCAAACTAATATATTCCTGCAGACCCTATAAAAATGGCCCTACAATTAAGCAATTTTTTCCATGAAGTTTGAAGTATTCTTATTTTGGCTACACGTACACACACACACCACACACACACACACACACACACACACACACACACACACACACTTCTCCAAACACACACATACACCACTTTTAGACATCCATATCAAATGTACACGTAAAAGTCATTGAGGTAGAAACCCACTTACCTGCATACATAAACATTTCTCACCTTTTATTTGACTCTTTAGTTCCTCTTTAAAGGGGTGATAGAATGCAAAACCGATTTTACCTTGTCATAGTTGAAAAATTACAGTTTGGTGGGTAAATAGGACATACATAGTCCCATTGACACCTCTTTCCTCTGCAAATCTCACAATTTGAAACTGCCTCTAAAAACGGGCAAATCGCAACGAGCCACGAGTTTACGTCAACTCGGTTTCTCCTCCTCATTTGGCTCTAGTCTCTAATCTTTGTCACGCCCCAACATTTACATAGGCTATACCACTGATCTGAGGTCAGCTAGTCTTCTGAATCTAAGTCACGCAGATCTCTGATATTCCATTACTAAATTCACTTCTGAGACGTTTTTATGCGAGATGTCAACTATGTAAAGCTCAAATATGGGCCATTTTACCAAAATTGATGGCTAATTGAAAATTTGGTAAGACAGTGTCAGACTTCACAAGCTCCACAATCTGCCGGGACAGGTGGCGACTGTTGGCCGGGTTTGCTGCCTTCCCTGTCGGCCTCTCCCCCTTCACAGACCCGCTCAGCTGGAGGATCTCACACACAAGCTGCACTGTGTACTTTAGAAAGAAGAAGGTTTGGAAGTTTTTCAAGGATGTTGAAAATGAACCACGGTCGTAAATGCAGTGTTTCATACTGTACAACGGAATAGCCTACAGAGAAAAGTGTTTAGAACGAGTATATCGGACAAGAGGGAGTTGTGGATCTAACGCAGCGCTGCAGAAGCACTGGCAGAGGACATTTTTGCAGGGGTTCACTCTCCACTCCCCGCGCTTGCTAGCTACGAGGTGAGTTGTGATTCTTTGGTGGAGGTTTTTATGTCCTAAGGGTTACGTTACAACAACACTAGTTGTAATGAAAGTGCTGAAACTGCATTTTGTATCGGCTGTTTTAGCCGCCGCGGCTCGTGCCCGGGCATGTCTGGGCATATAACAGACAGTGTGTCTGTTTGTGTGCGCGCAGCTCTGTGTGTGTGTGTGTGTGTGTGTGTGTGTGTGTGTAATATGAGACCTGCTATATTGTCTCCAGTGTTTGTGTATGTGGTTCCTTAACCCAGTCAGCGCGCAGCTCATCTAAATATTCATGGAATAACATATTTGGAAGAAAAGCTGTCGTTCCAAATAGAGTCATTACACAGGGATGCACAGGGCCAAAAAAAATAGCACCTGGGACATTTTCAGCCCAACCAATGTTACATACCCTATTAGGAGACCTTAAGGAACAGTGTGAAATACCCTATATAATCAATCTATCACCCCTTTAATGTCACTGTCCAGCTGTACGTCATGTTTAAGCCACTGGAAATCAAATGCTGGGTCCAACACAGATGCTGCAAAGTAGGAACTGGTGAAAGGAAATTCAGTGGGACCTCTTCCTTTATCTGGCATCATCACTGCACTGGCGATCTCTGTGAACCTTGCTTTAATGGAGTTCTCCAGAGCTCTCACCAGGGGCCCACAGTATCTGACTCTTCCTCTTATTTCCTGCAGATGACAGAGTGCAGAGTGAGGACACAGGTCACAACCACACTGACAGTTTTCTCTCCCTGAGTCAGGTTAGTTGCCTCTGAATGGTTATTTAAGCTGAGCATATTCCCGCTGTGACATTAGACTTTTGTGCACATTTGTGCCACAGTGGAGGATGTTGGCTACACAGGACAGCTTGGCTAGGGTGCCTTACAACCCCCTGGCATCTTTTATGACCAACTTCAGTGAACGGGTGAAGTACAACAGTCTCTGCATCTTACAGTTCTCATCCAAAGTGGCATTGATGGTCGGTGTCAGGGCCTGCCATATTTAATCCTCCTCAAATGTGCTGGGCTCATGAACTTCTCCAGCATTACACAGAGTCTCATTATCCTCTGGTGGAATGCTGGCCTGGAATTGCCTTTCTCACGTTGGATGCATTGTCAGTTATGACAAAGTTGATCTATATATATTTAATCAGATACTCTTCAGCACAACATTCAAACATCATTGCAATATTCTCCCCTGTGTGTTTCCCATGCACTCTTTCGCAGGTAAGAATATATGACTGAAGGCTGAGTACATGGTTTACTTCAGTCACTGTGTGTGCTGTCACTCCAAGGAATGACAGCATCTTTCGATCACTCCAAATATCTGTGGTAACAGCAACGGTGGATGCTTCTGCCAGCTGGCTCTTTATACATTCCTTCTGAACTTTCATAATTTATGGAATTGTCGTGGAAATAGTGGATCTTGCTATTGGCCTATATTGAGGGTCCAGTACATGAAGGAAGTGCCTGAAGCTCTCATCATCAACAATGGAGAGAGGGAAGCAGCAACTAATGATGACATCTTTTACAAGGGCATCACTTACAGTATAGCCTTTGACGTGGATGTCTGGTGTCGTAGATCCTTTGTCATCCATCGTGTAAAAAATATGTAATGCTTGTTAAATGACACAAACAGATCAGAATAGGGCATTTTAAAATAACTTTGAATGCACCACAAGGTTTACCAGTTTAAAGTAAACGCAACCTTTAGTCAGTCACTGCGTCTGTGCTGTTTTTCCGACAACAGCAGTGACCAGTGCTAGTTTGTGTCTTTTAGCTCATAGCTTTAGTGGCAAACTGTTGTACTTACTGTAGTTGGAATCCTCTACAGTGCAGACACATTTCTACACCATTTAGCTGTCAGCATTTTAACCGTGTTTAATCCAACATCTAGATTACAGTAGACCAACATCAATGTTACCTGCTGCCAAGTGTAATGTTAGTGTTAATTAGCGTGACATGCAGCGATGCTTCTATTGCCTCTAACATCGGTTTCAGAGCATCAGAGAGCAGCAAAATGAGGCGCCGTAATCCGCGTTGCTATTCCATCCGGTAGATACCGCTCACCGGTGCCATATTAACGCCATATTAGCCTACTTTAAGTAATAGCGACAGTAAACATTTATTTCACACTATTATTATGGTTAAGCTTTGCAGTTGATCCGCGCTTCACATGCATACAAAACCGGGAGAGTTGATCCGTACGGACCACGGATGAACTATGGTCCGTTACACCCCTAGTATTGTTGGTACATAGGGGGAGAAAGGATATACACTTATAGGGATATTTCACCGTTGGAAAGATGACTATATCTTTAAATTGGGTCAGTTATGTAGTAGAAATGTGATTTTCTTTTAGAAATTGGTGGCTTCTAGGCCAAGAAAAGCCAGAAAATTTGTTTTTGGCTCATGTGGATGAAAGACACCAAATCCCAGAATGCACTTGCTTTGCTGCTTTAGCGTCTACTCCCAAGCCACGCCTACTGTTTACAGACAGACAGACAGACAGTGAGACAGTCAAGTGTGTTTTATTGTCATTTCAACCATATACACAAAAAAAGGTTTCACCGTGGCTCAAGTGGTTACACAATTAAAATATATAAAAACGACATTATATAAAAACGACATACGAAACAGGCTACATTTAGTGCACACACATGATATGCGCCGTAAAGTTCAGCTAACACATAGCTACTATTGCCTTAGCGCTTGGTGGGCTATAAACACTGAGTATAAACACAGCCATAAATTTGCGTGGAATGTAGAATGGTCGGCATTTAACAGTCACAAACTCCACCAGCAGTTAGCAGTTAGTTGGATACAAGCACCCCATTTCTGCACCCGGCAGTCTGTGTTAACACAACCCACCTCCACTAGCTAGTCTTACCCGGCGACAGAGCAGCCAGCCTGGTAGCTGGATAGTCCGATACAGCAATGTTTCCACAACAACAAAAACACAGCAGTCTCTGAACTCGCATTGGGAGTTTCGTTGAAGTTGGATGTAGTCCAGTTTGTTGTCCAATGAGCGGACACTTGCAAGCAAGATTGATGGAAACCTGTTCCATCAATCCTGCTTGCAAGTGTCCGGCTATCGTTAGCGTTCCACTGGCACACTCGTTCAACGTCACCCGCTGATGACATCATCTTTACCGGTCAGATGCATCGAGCAACACCGCTGGTCTCCATACCTGGCGGGCGAAACTCGCGTAGTGTGTTGAGTATTCCGTCTGTAATAAAGTGTCCTGCATATTCTCCGATCTGTACCAATGTATCCCGGTGGTACACGTGTGCGGTAGTTTGAATGCACATAATTGTTGTTCTAAAATTTCCTTCGGGATGAATAAATCTATCTATCTACAAGTTTTCTGCCGAGAAGCCAATAAGCGAGGATTCAAGATGGCTGACACTCGTTTTGGTTCGGGAAGCTTCATGTAAAGACGTCAGTCCAACCCCCTATGGGCAGGTTGAAAACATGCAGAAGTAGCTCCTACTACTGGCTGTAGTCCATTGCCTCTGGACAAAAATGCCTCCGATGACGGAAAACAACGACTTTTGCGTCATCAGAGGCTTTTTTCCAGACCCACAATACAGAGATCTCTCGTCACAGGGGTCACGAGGGAGGGAAGAACAGTCATTCAAAAATACTACCATGTTTCTGCTGATACACAGCTTAATGCAATTTTTCTTACAGCTAGTGTGTACACTACACTGTGTGTATGGATATTACTAGTTCTTTGACCTTAGTTCAAACCATTGACAACTAGTTGTGGCATGTTTATGACAATAATTTCATTGTTTAAATACATTTTTGGAACATCAGACAATGGTTTGAGTTTCAGGGCTGAGAAACAATGTTATGAGTAACGCTAACACTGTGATACATTAGAAAAATCGTCATCGGACATCATATTAGCCCACATAATGAGCCCACATGAAGCAATCCACCATGTTGTGCACTAATGACTCTGAATGTATTGGAATTTTTTTTTACTGGGTGCAAAATTAGCACACCTAGCCTACTAAATGCATATAAAACACATACATGGGAAAACGAGGCTTGTCATCATTGGAGGCAATCTCAATGCAGAGAGATATAGAGATGAGATTCTGCAACCAGTGGCAATCCCATATCTCCACAGTCTGGGACCGAACTCTATCCTCCAAGAAACCCCACAGGGCGGGGTTTATCAGAGACTACCTCCAGCATGTGGGAGTGGAGAGGATGGAATGGCCTGCCAGCAGTCCTGACCTCAACCCCATTGAACACTTGTGGGATCAGCTTGGGCGTGCTGTTCGTGCCAGAGTGACCAACACAACCATGTTGGCTGACTTGCGACAAATGCTCGTTGAAGAATGGGATGCCATCCCAAAGCAGTGTGTGACCAGGCTGGTAACCAGCATGAGGAGGAGGTGCCAGGCTGTTGTGGCTGTGTATGGTTCTTCCACACACTACTGAGGCTCCTGTTTGTGAAATTAATAAATTGTTAAATTGCCAATATGTCTTATTTCTTCAAACTTCAATCATCTAATCCACCAAACACCAAACGAGTCAATGGCAGAATAAGTTGTTTGGCATTGGCAGAGAAGATTTGGTAAATCTGAATTAAGAGCAAATTAAAGTCATATAAACATATCCAATATACTATGACATGACAACATAAAGAGCAAATAAGAGCCATACAAACATATTCAACATACTATTTCAACACTCCATCTTTCCATGACCTTCATGCTTATCAGGAGCCTTATATGAAAAAGTTTTAGAATGCTTGTTTAAATGACCAGCTGTTCCCCTGTGTTTCTAAAATGACAACCATCAAATCACATCGCAATGGTCCTGGGTTGCTTTCACTGGATTCTTTATAAACTCTAGTTTAGCTATAATCAAGTGTTCTAGGGAACCTTCACACAATCCCAGCAGTTTGGCCAATGTCGTCTAGCAGCACAATTTGCAGGATGTTTAAAGCAGAGCTGCTGGAGGCTTTGAAAACTTCCAGACCACTCAATGTCACAACTGTTGTTGAAGTAAAGCTTTACTCAAATGTGCCAGGACATGTTTTAGAGGAAAAGACAGAATTGAACAAGGTTAAAGAGAAGAGGATAACATAAACTTTGGACACAGAGAAAGAGCAAAGAGAAGGTCATTACATAATGTCATAAAAGTATAAGAGCACAACAGTAAATCAGAGATGTGTTTAGCCAATAATCACTATAAAGATTCATGCCTATAAAATAGCTGAATCTCAAATTGAGGCACTGGGGGAAAGGGGGATAAAATCTAATTCTAAAGAAACATTTGGAATGTGGCCAAGGGAGAGAAGAAGTGGGGAGAGAAAAAGAGCAGAGGCAAGTGAGAAGAAAAAAAGGTTTTGACAAATGACAGGAAGAGAAAGAAAACAGAAGAGGGGAATACAACGAAGGATAGTTAGAAGAAAAGAGGATCCAAATCTAAAAGACTGAAAGAGAATAAACTGGGAGTGAAAGGACAGTGAAGGCCAGATAGGAAAATAGTGCCAATTCTGTTTTAGAGAGATATTTTGTTTTATGTGAGAGGGAAGAATAGTTTAGTTTCCAATACAGTGTTTTGTGACATATTTAAGTGTCTGTCCAAAGAGGAAATTCTCTGTTTACCTTGTTCAGGGTCAGCCAGGTTACAACGCCGCTAGAGCAGAGAGAAGTTAAAGAAAGACTTCTGCCATCTGCAGTCGTCAACATGCCAATCAAACCACCGCTCAAGTTCACAAGAACATCAAGCACAAAGCCATTATGCAAGTTTGCCAGATCGGGTAGCGGATCTGTACTTCGAATGAACTGGACAATGTAATGTAATGGACAATTCCGCTTCCAACCTGTAGGGGGACCGAAGCAGGAAAAGTTCTCTAGTGTTGCTTTAAGGACCTTCCATCGTCCCGCGGCCGGAAAAAAAGGGTCAGGGACGATTAAAATAAATTTTGGGACGAATTTGGAACGATAGTTGAAAGTTGGACAGTAGTGCGCTCACACACACACACACACACACACCCACCCACACACCTATATTTCAGACGCCTGTAAAAACCTAATCGGTAAACTTGCTAGCGATCTTTATTGTTTGTTTATTGTTAACGTTACCAGTTAGCTAACGTTAACTTGTTTAATGGGAAGTTATAGTTACTGCTATTGAGTTTATAGTTTTGAGGTAGCAAATAAATTGCTACCAAAATAGTTGTGTTGTTCAGGTTTCTGATGCAAAGGGAGGGAGTTGTGAGGGTGGATGAAATACATAGAAAGAAAATAACATGATGACAGCAGAAAATCTGTTCAGACACAAGTCCAACAGTTTACAGAGGGGAGCTAAAGTAGTCACTGCTGAAGCATGTCTGTAATTTCCAAATCAGCCATCTCATGACTCTTTGACTCTGCACCAGAGCCATTTTCTTTGCTTTTTTTTCTCCCCACCTTCTGTGCAATGCCCACTACAAGTAAAACTTAAATAGTGATAGAGCACATTTAGTATTTAAGCAGTACTGTTATGACTGTCCTAAAAACTAATCTTTTCTAATACAGTAACAAAGAAAACAACAACAAAAGTGAGGACTGATGGAGGAATAATAATATTACATTTGGACATTGGGACAGTAGAGAAGTGGTGACAGGGGAAAAAAACAGTCCAGAGATGGAATAATAGTGATGGAGAAAGTTAAGAAAGAAACAGAAACTGAACAGAAAATCAGATAAAAGCGGAAAACAAAGTCACGGGTGGAAAAAGAAAAATAGAAGATGAAAAGAAGAAAACTTTGTAAGGAGGGTAGAGGAAAGAAAATAACACTTTAAAGGTGAAGGCTGTGGCCTTGACTAATCGTCCATACGGCTCGGTGGCAGCTGAACCACAGGGAGCCACTCAGCTTGTGTGTGTGTGTGTGTGTGTGTGTGTGTGTGTGTGTGTGTGTGTGTGTGTGTGTGTGTGTGTGTGTGTGTGTGTGTTCGTGTGTTAAATGAATATGCATTGTTTTCTGTCAAACGTCAGGCTGCCAGCAGGTTGCCAGCTTGGCCCATTATAGCAAGGGAAGACAGCTAACATGGATCATGCACAGTTACACACACACACACACACACACACACACACACACACACAAACGCAGATGTAAAGGTACACACACACACATACGAGCACAGAGACACGTACACACTAACACATCTGACGGTGTGTGCACATACATACACACAGAAACGTACAGTTTCACCTGGCAAATGACTGATAGTTTGTTCACTTAGCCCATACACATCTGTTTCCTTTCTCTACTCCATTAACCTTTTCTGTCACCCTTTACTCCTCTATAAAAACCTTCCGTAATAGCCCTCTCGCTTTACTTTTAAAGTGGAAATAGCATCTACAGTGGCAGCTGGTGACTCAAAAAATTGGGGAGGACAGCCAACCCACAGTGTCGTGGTTTTTCTTATACTAGTTGGCTACTGATCTCTTATCTCTACTTTCTTGTGTTCAACGGAAAATCAAGCAGTAAAAATATTGAAAATAAATCCAGTTAATTGCAAAGTAGGTTTTTGCATACAAGGAATTTGCTTTGGTGTTTTGGTGCATTGACAAGAAATGGCTTTCGAGATTTCTTACAAACAGTCACTGCAGGCTCTGAATGGGAATGAACCTTGTGTGTGTAATGTGTCACTAGAAGCATGTCAGTCCAACGAGGGGTGACGCAGCACCCAGTATGTTACAGTGTGAATTTTACACAACACCCTCTAATTTAAAGTGTTAAAACTAAAACCATGAAAATCTGGAATTATTAAAAATAAAGCAAAAATGAAGTGTGTTATGAGTTCTTCGGCCTGTGGGAGGGTTCCAGTCACTTTACATGTTGTACATGTGGAGATTATCTTCATACAGTAGCTGCTATGAGGCTTGTTGTTGCATCCAGTCTTCCAAGAGCAGGAGCCCCACTAACACAGAATGTTTAAGGAACGTTAGAGAACTAGTTAGTTAGTTTATGGTTCTCCAAAGGTTAGTTTGAACCAAACCAACCAACTGAAACGTTCTCCTGTGGTTGCACTGTACCTCCACACAACGTTTCCGTTTGGTTGTTTTTGGTTGTTCTGAGTGCGGTTTTGAAATGTTTAAACCAGCTCCATTTAAGTTTTTGATGTAGCATATAAAAGGTTTGCAGTCACTTGATTTAGATTCACTCAAAAATGATTGGTCTTATAAAAATCTAAGTAAGATAAAATGCATAGCAAGAGAATATATTTATTTTTAGATATCAATTTTGCTAAAAACAATACTTTTGTGCGATTTCGTTTTTTTAACTGTATTAGGTGAAACTACTTAAAACAAGAATCTATCAATAGAACGAGTTTCACAACTAAGAAAATTCACTTCTTTCATTTCACTTCTAACAAGTGTTCAGTGTACAAATCCAACCGTTACACCCCCACGCCAGTAGGGGGAAGACAATGCCTCTGCTCTCAGGTGACCGATTCAAGTCCTGTCCTGACTTCCATGTTGGATATGTGACGTACATTACTCGGCCTCACGATCTCACGAAAAAGTAAGTGAAATACGTTACAGTTTAATGATGTTGTAGTTGTAATGCAAGGGTTTGGGTTTAACCTTAAGCCCTTTCCCTCGTAGGGCTTTGTTATATTCCGGTTTTGAACAACTCACTTTAGCAGTTGTTTTCCCCCTCGTCGCCATCTTGCCAGTCAAGCAGTGAGATGTTCAAAACTTTTTCTTTTTAGTAAACTCTTTGTGCACAAACAATGTTCTCAATGCTGGAGTTCATGTGTAGAGCCCCTGGTGAGATTTCGAGCAAAGTATCATGTTGTGTCAAGCCTTCTTAGTGTTTTAAAAATAGTGATTTTGATGCGATCATGGTAGCCCCTAGCACTCCCATTCAAAAGGCCATTTGACTGAAAAACGAGAATACGGTGAATCTTAAAAGTGGTGCTTCCGTCCTAATTATGCTTTTAAACGAAAGTTTGACTCGGGTACATTCACAAAAAGAACATAGGTTGCATTTTGGCGAGAGTTACGCTTTAAATGGACTGCATGTATATTGTGCTTTGCATATATATTGCGCTTTGTTTAAGTCTTTATTTGCGTGTGCTCGGCCAGTTCGTGTAAATGTCACGTTATTTTTAATCTATTGATACGTTTTCATGGGCAGGTTTTTCTCGTTTTTTACGTGGTGGCCAGCACGAAAATGTGAAGTAATGTATTTCAATGGGAGCATATTTCGTGGCCACACCACAAAAATGGTAGGGAGTAGTATAAAGAGCCGAAAATCCGCGTAGGGAAGTTGGTCGGGGTAATGGATGGGTCAAACAACACAGGACTTTCACCCGGGCGAGCGGGGATCACATCCTGCGTGTAACGTTTTGTTTTCCGTAGTCTTCCTAATCACAACCGTCCCGTTATTGTCGTGTGTCCCCAGCGGCCGTCTCCCGGCGTGTGAGGTGCCCTTTCCCTGTAGTTTTTTCCTAAACCCAACCTCCGCCATCCCGTTATTGTGGCCCGTCCCCAACGGCCGTCTCCCGGCGTATGAGGCGCCCTTTTACCGTAGGGTTTTTCTAAACCCAACCTCCGCCATCCCGTTATTATCGTGCGTTCCCCGCGGCCTCCTCTCGGCATATGGGGCATCCTTTTCGGGCCGTCTCCCGGTAAAAAACGTGCCCGTAAACACGTAAAATGAACGTGACATTTACACGTAAAAAAACGAGAAAAACGTGCCCGTGAACACGTATCAATAGATTAAAAATATTAAAAATAACGTGACATTTACACTAACTGCCGTAAGAGTGGGTGGGCTCGGTGGCCATCTTGCAACGCACTTTGGGCAGTTATCGGCAAGCTATTTTCCTATTTAAGTGAATGGGGAAGCATACAGGAAGGGACGGAATATGTGTAGGCTACACAGCTGCCATACTGGCTTTACAAACTAACCCCATGCATTTATATGGATGCTGTGTCTCCCCATTAGAAAGTCTCTGAACTACAATGCAAAAATCCTGAGAAATTCTGTCACATACAATGTTTACACTGACTGTATACATTCAAATATTCTTTTTGCAATCAGTACAAATTGTATGGTCTTTTATTTCAGATGAATCCGTTCCACAAGCAAGAAAGCATTCCAGGACGGAGCATGTGTCCGGAAGCCCTGTCTGGAAGTTAACATTTATGAGTGCATTTAAGAAACCAGAGTCATATTTCCTTCCATGGAACTACTTACACTCAACCTGGTGCATATCACGTGACTGTTCTGATGTGTTTGTGTTTTACTGCCTTTTTTCAGTTCAGCAGACGTCACTGCCTCCACCACCTGCATGTAATTATTTTTATTTTTTTAGCAATAGTCTAATGTAACAGCATAGGTTCATCTTTTGCAATGGCATGTGCAAGAAACCTACCATAAATTAACTGACCAATCTTCATATCTACTTTTTTTTTTTTTAGATGAGTCAACACCACACAGGAAACCAGCCGGTCGCACAGAGCTGGATGGGTCTATTGTAACGCAAGCTCGGCCTGCCACTTCATCTTGGGACCCGGTTAAAGGTATAGTGGCTTTGATTTTTCCATATCCAATTCAATACAATTTCATGACAAGGAACTTGAGAGTAACATAACTTTTTTGTTGTTGTAAACAGCAGAACTAATCACACAGAGGGAGGTGGCTCAGCCATGGAGATGGAAATGAGAGGTAAGAAGACACACTTCACATATTCACATATGCAAGTATATAATGTATAACAACTAAAACTAACACCATTCATTTTTCCATAGATGAGGACCACCAGTACCTGCATGGCACAGCGGATGGATGCATTTGAGGAGAAGATGGATGAGCTGCTCATGCTCTTAAGGAGCTCCCAGTCACCTCCCTTTGCTCCAGTCGATGACGTGTTGCTGTCGCCCTGCTCAACAGTCACCGAGCTGCATGAGTTCGACAGGAGTCTCGGTCAACAAAATGGTAATTAAGTGGCCATAGTCCTGCCCTACCCTGACCTAAGATTAACACTATATCTATACTATATAATTGCATAAATTCAAATATCATTATAACTGAACTGACTTCTCTTACAAAATGGGATTGTACAAGCTCTCCACTGTTCTACATGTGTAATTTACAGCAACTTTTCCTGACAACCCTTGGAGGTTCGACCAGAGGTACTGCCATCTGTTGCATGCTACGACGAGTGGCAACCAATGACGTTCTAAAACTGTATAGCCTGCGGGGCAGAAAGGCAAATAAGGCCTTCCAGGACCTGACAGTCTGCAGGGTTATAACAGGCATGTGTTATTGTTCACATCATTATTATGCTTAGCTTGGCTGATAAGAGGTTTTAATTTGACTTGTAACTTTGCTTCATTTTGACTTCTACTCTAGCGGTCTCCCAGAAAACTTCCCCACGCTGACTGCAGCAGACGCGGAGGACCCCACAGTGTTGACCCCCCCCCCCCCACACACACACACACACACACACACACACACACAATATCCAACAGCCCAGTGTCAAAGGTGGACTTATTCAAGTTTCTGGGCTCCATCATTTCCCTGGACCTAAAGTGGTAGTCCACGCCATCCTTAAAAAGGCTCAGCAGAGGATGTACTTCCTACGGCAACTGCGGAAGCATGGCCTACCACAAGAGCTATTGGCCTCCTCCCCTCTGGCAGGCACTATAGATCCCTGCACACAAAAACAGCCAGACACAAGAACAGCTTCTTTCCCACTGCCATCCCTCTCCTGAACTGCTGATAAGTGGGATCATCCCATCTTTGGCCATTCACCTTCACTTTACATACTTTATCATTCCAATATGTACTTGCACACTACATTTGCACTATTACTTTGCACTCTACATGCCACTCCATGTGTACTTGTATTGATATTATGTCTTGTATAGTTGTATTTTTGGTATATTGTGTTGATATGTGCCTATATATATATATATATATATATATATATATATATATATATATATATATATATATATATATATATATAGTTGTCTCTATTGTACAGTATGTGTCTATATGGCCAATAAAACTGATTCTGATTATATATATATATATATATATATATTTTTTTTTTTTTTTTTTAATTTTTGGTTCCATTGGTTGTTAAAGTTTTTTAAAAGTTAGGAAATGTAAAAAAGAACTTTAGGGGAACGTTAGCTGGGAGAGAAGTAAAGGCTTGCTGTCTTCTGTGCATCTAGTAAGGTCATAAGGAGTCTATTTAGTAAATAGCAACACAATTACTAATTTGTTTCTTTCATTTCAATTTCTAGCATTTTATTTAGGATTCATTTTAGTCTGGTTTATTTGCAGAGTTAAATCAATGATTATATTTTATAAATTCCTTGTATGTAATTAAGATATTATTTAATGAATTGTAATATAATTGCAATGTCATATTCCTTGGTTTGCCCAGTGGACCCTGGACCCAGAAGCGGTGTGTAGTTTTACCTTTATCTAGTAAAGTGATCCCAAAATCCTTAAAATAGCTCAAAATCAAAAAAACTAGAAAACAATATTTTCTGCCGTAACATATAATACATTTGACTTACCTGAACATGCTCTATGCTGTGTAGCAGTCTGTCGCCTATACAGGGATATAGTGGTTGTGAGTGCAGAGCAGCACATCGTAGTAGTTCCCATAACATGGTGTGTGTGTGTGAGAGAGAGAGAGAGAGAGAGAGAGAGAGCGGTATTCTTGTAGGTCAAGGGTGTTCAACATGTGAGAGCAATCAGTTAGTTTCTCTTTATGTATGTAATGCAGCCCAATTTAAAAGTCTTTTGCCAACACTAAATATAAAAAAGCCAGACACTATAGAGTATTAAGTTGCTGTGAGCTGTAGCCTATATTCACCACTTCTAAACAGAGGCAGAACATAACGTATTCTCGGAGATTATTCCTTCACAGCGCTGTGCAATGCGAGACAATCTCAGAGTTGACATCAGTTTTCATCAGACTCACAATGGGTCGGGTTAATTAAGTCTACTGCTAACTTACAACATTAATAACAATACCGTTGCCAAAATACCCCCGCAAATCAAATCCCCTACTTCACTGTTAACCGTCAAGCCACTAAACCTGTATGCCTAAGCAATACACGCCTGCTGCCTTAACTACATCGTAAAAAAAAAATCATATGAGCGATATGCGCCGTGTTACTCTGTCCTGTTTTCTCCCTTTCATTCCAAACCGTGACCAATGCCAGTCTCCCTTCTCTGAACAACGCATAAAAAAATAAATAAAAAATGCCTAGGATATTACTGTCATCTAAGATTAAGTATTTCTGACACACATAATCTTAGGTTACAATAAAACCTAAAAGTATACATATCAATACCCACTCACCTGTCTACAGGCATACACATGTAGGAAGCAATATATTTCAATCTGATCTGTCTGGGCAGTCCACTCTCGTCCACCGCGCTGTTTACACAAACACTGCTCTACTGTAATCTAAATAGCGAATTTTGACAAACAAGCTAAAACAAAAGCTGTCGGTTTGTAGTCTAACTGTTTATCTTAGTTTGCCACAAATCTTAGAATTTGGACAAATTCTTGTAAACTTAACTGCTGGCTAAACTAACCATCCTCTCTGCTGGAGCATCTATGGATTTATTAAAAGACCAAAACAAACCAACTTAATATGCATGTGAATGACGCCATCTTTATGTTCATGTCTTCATTCTTGATGATGATGCTGGTTGTATTCTGGCCCTCGGCAAAATTTGAATTGATGACCCCTGACTAGGTATAAATTAAGTACATTTGCACAATGATATGCTATTAGGCCTAGGCCCAATTTGTTAGGATTGACATTGATGAAAATATGATGATCAATGACCACAATATTAGAAATACTAGTTGTACCATAAAATAGGATGAGAAATAGTATTTTTTTATTACAATTCTATACAACAATATTGAATAGTGTAATAAAATACAGAAGTTAAAAAGTCACTTTGTGACCTTCAAATACAAATGAATTACTTAATGTAGTACAGAGTCTGTCTATCGCACAAACAAGCCCCCTATATATATATATATATATATATATATATATATATATATATATATAGTTTTTATACTCCTAGTAGCAGTATCCAAAGGGTATTACACATCAGCAATAATGGAACCAGCCCATATTTCGGGCTATACTGTATTTTTGTTAACAGAAATATATATCAAAGAAACACATTTAGTGGAGTACTACTCTTATATACTATATATTTCCGTTCTATATATGAGCCTTTAGGAATTATGTTAGAGACATGTGGTTTAGATAGGCATCAACAACCAAATAAATAAATGCATGAGATTTGTGTTCCTCTCTTGTGTGTAGCATCTGTCAGTCTTGACAAAAACCATAGAAACCAGCGGATTATGATGGAAATGACAGGAATGTTCTTGGTGAAGACAGGCGATTGAAAAGAAAATGTGTGCCTTGTCATCTGGAAGTATTGCCCCTTTTCTTCTCCTGGGCTCCCAACAAATAATGGATTGGACTGTACTATTTGGCCGGAATGAAAAGTAGGTGTGACAGTTTCCATGTCCCCCTGAGGAGAATGTATAATATCCCGGCATGAATTTACATTAGTCTGTCATCTGATAGAAAAGGCATTTCTTGTAGGGCAAGTCTACGTGGAGCGTCTTATAATGGGATCTCTGGTTAGGTCTCCTGTCCATGTCTTTCATGTGGTTACAGTGAGGAGTACAACTGAACATACAGTGAGGAAAATAAGTATTTGAACACCCTGCTATTTTGCAGGTTCTCCCACTTGGAAATCATGGAGGGGTCTGAAATTGTCATCGTAGGTGCATGTCCACTGTGAGAGACATAATCTAAAAAAAAAAATCCAGAAATCGCAATGTATGATTTTTAACTATTTATTTGTATGATACAGCTGCAAATAAGTATTTGAACACCTGAGAAAATTAAAAATTAAAAAGTAAATATTTGGTACAGTAGCCTTTGTTTGCAATTACAGAGGTCAAACGTTTCCTGTAGTTTTTCACCAGGTTTGCACACACTGCAGGAGGGAGTTTGGCCCACTCCTCCACACAGATCTTCTCTAGATCAGTCAGGTTTCTGGGCTGTCGCTGAGAAACACGGAGTTTGAGCTCCCTCCAAAGATTCTCTATTGGGTTTAGGTCTGGAGACTGGCTAGGCCACGCCAGAACCTTGATATGCTTCTTACAGAGCCACTCCTTGGTTATCCTGGCTGTGTGCTTCGGGTCATTGTCATGTTGGAAGACCCAGCCTCGACCCATCTTCAATGCTCTAACTGAGGGAAGGAGGTTGTTCCCCAAAATCTCGCAATACATGGCCCTGGTCATCCTCTCCTTAATACAGTGCAGTCGCCCTGTCCCATGTGGAGAAAAACACCCCCAAAGCATGATGCTACCACCCCCATGCTTCACAGTAGGGATGGTGTTACTGGGATGGTACTCATCATTCTTCTTCCTCCAAACACGGTTAGTGGAATTATGACCAAAAAGTTCTATTTTGGTCTCATCTGACCACATGACTTTCTCCCATGACTCCTCTGGATCATCCAAATGGTCATTGGCAAACTTAAGACGGGCCTTGACATGTGCTGGTTTAAGCAGGGGAACCTTCCGTGCCATGCATGATTTCAAACCATGACGTCTTAGTGTATTACCAACGATAACCTTGGCAACGGTGGTCCCAGCTCTTTTCAGGTCATTGACCAGCTCCTCCCGTGTAGTCCTGGGCTGATTTCTCACCTTTCTTAGGATCATTGAGACCTCACGAGGTGAGATCTTGCATGGAACCCCAGTCCGAGGGAGATTGACAGTCATGTTTAGCTTCTTCCATTTTCTAATGATTGCTCCAACAGTGGACCTTTTTTCACCAAGCTGCTTGGCAATTTCCCCGTAGCCCTTTCCAGCCTTGTGGAGGTGTACAATTTTGACTCTAGGGTCTTTGGACAGCTCTTTGGTCTTGGCCATGTTAGTAGTTGGATTCTTACTGATTTTATGGGGTGGACATGTGTCTTTATGCAGCTAACGACCTCAAACAAGTGCATCTAATTTAGGATAATAAATGGAGTGGAGGTGAACATTGTAAAGGCAGACTAACAGGTCTTTGAGGGTCATAATTCTAGCTGATAGACAGGTGTTCAAATACTTATTTGCAGCTGTATCATACAAATAAATAGTTAAAAAATCATACATTGTGATTTCTGGATGTTTGTTTTTAGATTATGTCTCTCACAGTGGACATGCACCTACAATGACAATTTCAGACCCCTCCATGATTTCCAAGTGGGAGAACTTGCAAAATAGCAGGGTGTTCAAATACTTATTTTCCTCACTGTATAAGGTGGTGACCTTATATGTTACTTCCACACTCCTGAGTCTGTCTGAGTCTCATGACATGAAGAAAAGGTTTTTATGGATACTTATATGATGGAGGTGAACATTAACTCAAAGTAACAAGTAAGATGCAAATTATTTGCATTGAAGCTACATTTAATCCATATAACTATATACATATGAATCTTACTGTCAAACAACACCTTTACAAGATGTGTACAGGTGACATAGACAAAACGGCCTGGATTGCAAAATGGAAGAAGATAGAAAAAAAGAACAAGGGGTGAAAAGACTGGATAGATAAAACGACCGAAGTTTGGGATTATTTCAGGCTAAGACAAAACAGAAACTCTGTACAGTGTGTGTGTATTGTTAAACCAGCTAGTTTATCACATTAGCACAAAGTCAATGCTTCAGCATCCCAGCAGAAAGCATCCAGTTTAACGTTACGCACCCAGTCCACAGAGCAGACCTGACACAAAGTAACATTCATGTTAGCATTTAATGTAAATCAATATGATTTGTAGTTGAGATGAGAGTTCCCCGCTCGTTCGCAGAGTGATGCGAAACCCGGGAAACCCCGCCAGTAGATGAGGGGGGAACTCACATAATGCCCACACTGCGGTGACACAGAGGTTAGATGATTGGGTTAGATGTTCATTTTAAGAAACCTGTCTTATTTTTTCTTTTGTATTACTATTGCTCTTTAATAAAGCAAAAGTATACCTTATCCGATTACTCGATACATTATTACTGAAATAATCGATAACTGCAACCTTACCTTAAGTCTTTATGCTAAGCTAAGCTAATCAGCTCCAGACTCTAGCTACATACTTGCAGTGTGTAACGTGACACGGAGCCAAGATTAGAAAAAAAACGTCTGTTTAACATGAAAATCTGATATGACAAAAAATCCGAAATAATAGGTCAACAGAACACATTAAATGGACGTTTCTTAAGGAAATCATATTGTTCTGTGAATGTTGCAGCATGACCTGAACACACAACACCACTTATCTGCAGCCAGAGGCAGATGGTGTGGCTGCTTATTTAACTTGTACAAGGACAATAGAAATGAATTAAAGCTGCAAGCAGCGATGGACGGACCCTCGCTCCTCTACGCGTGTCAGGGTTACCAGCGTTTGCTGCTCCTTGCGACCGTGCATTTGCGCGGCACTCAGACACCGTAACTTCCTGTTTCGGCGGTGAAAACTCATTGTTGCCGTTCTTAGGCCCTCCACCAGTCTGCCGTTTTCTCCTCATGTTTGAAGGTACATTCTCCATTTTGGAAAATTCCTTTGTCTTAAGAGTCTGGGTTCCAGGCTGGTGACTTCCCTACAGGCCGCTCTCTGGCCTAAGGGGAAGCTTCAGGCCTTCAGGCAAAAAAGTAACACCGTTAGTAACGCCGTTATTTATAACGCCGTTATTCCCATCACTGCATATAATGTGAGAACCATAAATATTAATTTATAGATAAATACAGATACATTTCCTGATTTTCCTGCTTTCCCCACATTCAGCTTTTTTTAACGCTGATTTAAATGCATCTACGCATCTGATATTTTAAGCATTATTCGGTCATTTGCTCCAAGTATTTTGTTTTTCCCTTTTGAGAAAACCATCCGACTGGCAGCAGATTGATGTTGCGTAAGAAACAGATGTGCTTCTGAGACGTCTATTCTCAGCACAACGTTTTTACCTAATTCCACCAATTACTACGATACAAATTACTCTCTTTGTGCTGCCTCATTTAAATAAACCCTCCACCTGTGTGTGCCTCCCTCTGCACTTGGCATCAAAATACCACAAATCTATTTTAAGGTCAGGGAACACATGGCCCTAATTTAACTTTAGGTCCACTCCAGATTTATTGTCTCAGTCTTGCTTACCCATTTACAATGCCTCTAACCCCTAACTTAAGATAATTTAACACAGGGCCCATTTACTTGGGCTAAAAAGTGTATCTTTATTTTAATATATATTTGTTGTATTCTTGTGAAGTAGGTATTTCAGTTCTTAACCCCTATTTGAACCCACATCTTCACAATGTATTTGACCAACTTTTCCCACACTAACACAAAAGGCATTGAGTGTTGTCGTACTGAGATTTGAGCAAAGAGAATGAATATTCTAAAGGATTAGATTCGAATTTACTATGTAAAATAATACTTTTGAGCTTCAAAACAACTTCAGCTTTAGTTATAAGAATGGCTTGTGGTGGAAAGTGTTGAATTTTAACCCACAAAATTGAAGATCACAGTACACATTCTCAACCCGTTCTCATTCCGAACTCGTAAAATAAGGACGTTTGGACAGTGGCCGTCAGCGTCTGATGAGACGTAAAAGGCGTCCTTCAGCGTATTTATGTAACGTACCGAGGAGAGCAGCAGTTAGATAGGATTTAGTGAGTAGTATGTAAGGGTGAATTTCCACACTAGGAGATTGGTTGGGGTGGTGGATGGGTCAAACACAGGACTTTCACCCAGGAGAGCGGGGTTTGCGTCCCACTTGTTATAGTTGCTTTTTTCTTTTCTCCCGCATGTCACAGAACCGTACGCCCACCCACGACCCTTTCCTAAACCCAACCGTCCCGTTCTTCCCGCGTGTCACGGAACCGTAAGCCCACCCACGACCTTTTCCTTAACATAACTAATCAAAAGGGACGGCAATAGTCCCGACCAAGCACGTTTACTTATAGCGCTAAAGGGACGGCAATAGTCCCAACCAAGCACGTTTACATAAAACGCTAAAGGAGACCTTTAGCGTCAATAAGAACGACAAAGGCACCTGACCAAACATCCCTATTTTATGAGATGTTTTATGAGATGGGTGTGAGAATGTGTTGACATTCTTGGCCAGGGAGCCTCTGGGGTGTCTACATAATACGATTTGACTGCTGAAATCCATATTAAGGGAGTGAATGGAGGATTGTGGCAGGCAGTTTTTGTGCTAGGAGAATGGGTAATCTATAGGCATGGATTTACATTCATCTCCTCTTCTGGGGAGCTGATTTGGCTCAGGAAACACAAGACTTATGAACACATCAGCTATGTGGCTTTGAGTCAAACTGTATGGAGATGAATTTCAGTGTGAATTTTGTGTGTGCAATTGAAAAAAAAAACATTTAATGATGAAGACATCAATCATGATTTGTTTAGTCAACATCCATGCAGATTAAACAGCAGCAACAGATTATAACGTGTGTGAGGCTAACAGTGCTCACATGGCGTACTGTACAGTAAATGTGAAAACGCACAAACTTTATGATGCATATTATTGCATTCACATACATTACATATGAATGTCAGTGTGTTTGGAAATGTCAGTCAGGCTGAACTTTGCATACTGATGACAATGCCCATGCTTTAACAGAATACAGTATATGCGTACTTAGCTCCGCACCAAAAAAGCTTATTTTACTCTAAAGATTAAGGGAACAATTTGCATCTAATCCCCCGTTACATGTAGTCAAAAGCATATAAGCAGTGGTCAGTGAGTGTTTAGGGTCTTTAAATGCAACAAAAGTGCTTACAAGGCTTGTGTGAATATTAATTGCTCTTTGCCGGAGTCCTGAACGTTTGATAAGAAGTTGAAATATTTTTTAGTTTTCTCTCAACTAGAGCAGGATCCTATTATTTACTGTGCATGCCATACCAGAATATCACCCATTGGTTTGTGGACTGTTGTTTTGAAGCCTCGAGTTTGGCGATGCAGGTGTTGTCACCTTGGTTTTTTGCAACCGGATGTGACGATTTCTGACCAGAGGTTGGCGCTGGGGAGAATGAAGCTGACAAGCCAGTGTTGTTTATGGTTGCAATAGTGCTGCTAAGCTAAACACTAAAGGGGAAAAGTTGCAGATTCTGAACCTTTCTGGAGCGAGTGATTTACAGGCAGGCAGTGGCGGTTTTTGGCACAGGCGAACCGGCCAGCCGCCCGGGGCAGCATTTTTTCATGTCACTTGGGGGGCGGCACGAGAACTAAAAAAAGAAAAAAACGTCCTCTGCGCCGCAAAGCGGTTTTCTGTTTTCTGTTTTTCTGGCAAATTGGTGCCCCCCCTGCAGCTGCAGGCGCCCTGCTGGCACCCCCTACTTTCACAATGAAATGGACTAGTCCATAGCGGTGCGGGCGCGAAAGAGTAGTGTAACTAAATCTTTTTGGGATTTAGTCAGAAATTGGATTTCTGAAAAGGATTCAGAAGCACCATCTTTGAGCCTTGAAATTGGGAGTGTTAATGGAGGACAAAAAAAGGACCAGTTTGATTATTTTAGCTAAACAGTTTATCCACAAATGTAGATTTTTAAAGGTGAGACCTTTATTTTGTGTGTTCATGAATGAGTTACATATTCATAAAAAATCTTTTGAAATGTATAAAAACTAAACAAGCAGTGGATGTGTTACAGATCATACAAGTATTGGTTGTGGACTAGACCTCTATTTATTTATTTATTATTTTCTTTTATAATTCAGTTGTTTATTTGTTATAGTTGGATACCTAGTCTGTATTTGGTACTACATGTATTAATTGTTAAATGAAGATTGTAATGGCCTGAATTTGTTAAATAAAGATTGGATTAAAAAAATTTTTTTTAAAAAAAATTCTGTGCTTCCTGGATTTCCCTGTTTTTTGTTACACTGTGGGATTAGTTTTTGCCTGCTCCTCTCAGGACTACCTTTGTTGATGAGTGTTCTGTTTTTTCGTCAAATAAATCCTCAAACTCAAACTTTATCCTGCCTGCTCTCTGCGATTGGGTCCTCTAATTCCATGAACTGTAACAATTTTGTCATTATGTATTGGGGTTAAATTCCTACCAAGGCATTTTGTATCTGGATATTTGATGCTAAGTCTCTTTTTATTTAAATTATTTTGTGCTGTTCCTCCATTTTCTCTGTGCTGTCTAGCTGTCAGTCGATACAATTACAGTAATAAATGTTAACTGACCCTCCTCTGTCTTTGTTCTGTCCAATTCAATTTACTGTGTAAAAACACCTTTTAAATGTATGTCTGGATTACACACAAACACATTACAAGCTTGTAAATGATTCATAATTATGCATTTTTAGTTTTATTTGAGTTTGCAGGTATTTCATGGTGTGGTTCATAAAGTATAACCATTCTCACATTTGCTCTGTGTGTGTGTGTGTGTGTGTGTGTGTGTGTGTGTGTGTGTGTGTGTGTGTGTGCGCGCGCATTGAGAATGCGGCAACTGAATTAATTATCTGGTGCATTGGATAACGCTTGTCCAAAACGGGGCTAATGAATAAATGACATTAGAAAGAATCTATCATTTAGCTGCACAGAGCACAATCAATGTCATCTTGTATACATCTCTTTTTTTTACGATCAGTACTATCCCGATTCCAAGCTCTCAGCAATCTCTAAGCAATCATCTGCCACAATCTATTTTTGAATTCCGCATCTCTGTACTCTTTGTTACACTTTGTTTTGTTAAGTGCTTTGTATTCAAAGTCAAGCTGCTCTTCGTCATCTAAATCATGTACAAAATGCAGCTGCCTGACTATTAACCAGAACAAGTCGTTGGTCTCATATTAACCCAATCCTTGCATCCCTCCTTTGGTTACCGGTGAAATTCAGAATACAGTACAAGATCCTGTTGATTGCCTACAAAGCATGACCTTTACCCCTGCTACATTTCTGAGCTCTTCGTTCCTCACTCCACTTCACACACTCTCAGATACTCAAATGTTGGTCTTATATCCATTCGTCGCTCCAACTACAAGACCAAACGTTCTATTTTGTATAGGCTTCGCCATCTAAAAGCTGTTGCTATTGGGTTTATCATTTCGCGCAGTTTGAAGAGGTTTTGTTCACGACCTGTGTGAATCCTGAGTAGCATTCCTCAAACCTGGGAGACGGGCGGCTCCAATGTCTCGCTATGCACCGTTCACCAGGGCTCAAGGCGACACGAAAACGGAGTTCCTAGCGGTCCCACCACTGCGGTAGATCTTGGCCTCCATCCTGACTCCGAAGGCCCCTTTTTTCGGCCGACGGAGGCTCACACGCCATCTTCCCAATCCAGGTCCATGCTCGCTTCACTGACCGCGCGTACCTGTGTACCGCCTGGGTAACCGCGGCACAGAACAACATCGCTCTGCTCTCTCCGCCATGACCTTTAAGCCTTGGCTGTCCCCCCGGGAGTTATATCAACATCTGGCTGTACATGTCACAGTGGGACATCTGCCTGCACAGATCACAACTCCCAGCCAATACAGACATGCGCTCTTGGGCGGTCCCACTGCCCCTGGTGGGTTGTTTAGACAGCACCTTGGACAGCCACAAACTGTAGGTAGTGGATGGAAACACACCCCCTGGAGATTGGCGCCTCGGCCACAGCAGCGGCACCAAGATGTCAACTTGAGGAGACGGCGCCCAGCGGGCTGCAGCTGCGCCTCTCCAGGCCCAAATAATACCGTGACAGGGAGGGGAGAGCTCTGACTCGATGACTGTCCCGCCATGCATCCCCATCGCTCTCTGTTGCTATGGCAACAGACAACTCACGGATGTGTGCGTCGCAGCGTGGGAAAGCCTGTTACAATAATAATAATGTATACTTTATTAATCCCACAAGGGCAAATTACAATACCCATGAATGCATGGATGTCAAAGCTAACCACAAAAGGCTATACGCTCCAGTTTGCCAGCCCCCCACCTTGTTTTGCTGGCATGTTGAAAACAACCATGTCATCTCAGGTGGAGATAGATGCTCTGACGTCAGAGTTGGCAGAAGGAGGCTATTTCCCGCGTCCCTCCAGGAGAAGAGAAAGACATTTTCTACTCCCGCTTTTTTCCCACACCGGAAAAGATGAGCGGCTTGAGACCCATTTTGGACCAGTCTCAATTCAGCCGGTGCATTATGAAGCGCCCAGTCCACATGTTGAATATCAGACAAGTGCTGGACTGTGTACACGTGTTGGGAGCAGATCTATGGTTGCACAATTGTGATATACAGTAACTGCGGACGTAATAGAGGCCCATGCAGGGCACAAGGGCGCTAAAGAAAACTTCACGACTGCGCATGCGCGAAGGGATAAACCCAATAGCAACAGCTCTTAAAGGGCTATGCCTATACTCATAGAATCTGGAGTTAAAATATGTCACTATCGTGATCGTGCCTTTGCAATTTAAGCTCCAACCCTTTGGAATCTTCTCCCTCATTCTGTAAGGTCTGCTGAATCTTCGGAGAGTTTTAAGCATCTTTTAAAAACCCACCTTTATACACTAGCATTCCTTCCTTAGTAACTGCGGGATTTTAAAAAGTGCTATAAATAAAGATTTACTTACTTACTTACAATTCCGTACAAAAAATACAAGCTTGGTAAATGGACTGTATTTATATAGCGCTTTTCTAGTCTTAACGACTACTTAAAGCGCGTTTAGATAGTACAGGAACCATTCACACACTGAGGCCAAGGCTGCCATACAAGGGGCCACCTGCTCCTTAGATAAACATTCACACTCATTTAGACTCCAATGGCACAGCATCGGGACATTTTGGGGCCAGGGATCAAACCAACAACCATCCAATTGGCAGACGAATACTCTACCACCTGAGCCACAGCCGCACCGTGCATGTGCAAAGACTTTAAGTGAACATGTTTCATTAAAGTTTTTTTTTGGTTTATTTTTTAGTCTTTACTTTTATCTTGACAATTGATGCTCTTTGTTTTCCGTTTCCATATCTCCTTTTTTCTATTTCTTTTCGCTGCAAATGTTGTTTGCCACAAGCTTATATGCAGTACACTAGGTCTGGCGGAAGTGCAGATGGGAATGAACAGAGCGAGTAAAATAAAAAAAGACTGTGTTCTGCTAATCCTTGTCTCATTTGTGGTCTGATAAAAACTAAGTTCATCAAATTCAGTGTCATATTGCTGTTTTCCAAGATGCCGTAGCTGCAATCTTTTTGCCATGGTTATGTATTACGTCCAACTATTATCCACAAACCATGTCCTTTCTCTAGAAGAAAAAAGAATTATGACCAAGAAAGTCACAAAAAAAATCATGTTCAGGCACTCAATGTTGGTTACAAAAAAGATAAAAAGGACTTGTTTTTAGGCAACTGGGTAGCTCACCTGGTAGAGCAGGTGCCCATATATGGAGGTTTACTCTTCAACGCAGCAGCCGCAGGTTTGACCCCTTTGCTGCATGTCATTCCCCTTTCATGTCTTCAGCTGTCCTAATAAATAAAGGCCTAAAATGCTTTTTTAAGAAAAAGGACTTCTTCTTTCTCTGTTTGAAAAATGTTAACTGTTAAACATAAAGTAACACTGGCTGGAGTGGGGCTTTAATTATTAAAAGCCTTCATAACAAATTAGATTTTTTTACTTTTGGTTATCGATTTTTCTTAACCCACTATGATCTGACATTATTATGGCAGCTGAGAGACAAAGCAGGAAAGGTACCCTGAATGAAAATCACTATGCAGTTAGTAATAATGGCCATTCCAGGTGGCTCCTTTCAGTGCTTACTTTGGGACGGATTAAGAGACAAGCGTGTAAGAATGATGTTTTTTTGGAAAGCTATAGTAAGCTTATGTAGCTTGCATTCATATACGTTCTTTGTAGTCCTCATTTACCAGAATCTCTACAACGGAGGTGAAGAGTGTGACATTAGTACGAACCATAGAGTCACAATAGCCACATCTATGGAAAAATACGCCAGGTTGAAATATGCCCTACTCATCGTTAGCACACCCACACAGGGGTTTCACTTATGTGTTTGATTAGACCTTTTCTGAGGTCTGTGTGGGCATGTAGTGTGGGCGTGTGTTGACAATGCTCAATTGACAGTTCACTGTTCAACCTGTCTCATTTTGTGATAAGTAATATACCTAACCACTGTTTAATGATTCAACCTTTGAGTTTTATCTTAGAGACCATTAGTGCCAACCCTTTGAATGCATCTCATTATTTAGGTGCTTGCATTTTTTTTTAGATACTCTTTAGTATCGTAGTAACTTTCTCAGAAATGTGCAGTGCTGAAGTTCCCAATGACAGTGACCAATCAGCTGTAGATGAATTCACAATTTTCTGGCTCGAGAAAGTGACTTGTTTTATTGTTATTGCTTTACTCTCAGACCATGTAACCTTTAACCAACTGTCTTAATATACCAATATGCATAATCATAACCATAAAATTCACTGTATTTCAAAGTCAAATTTGTTTGCCTCCCAAACTGACTTTTTTAACAACAGAATACATTCTGTAAAATTAGAGTTGTGGCTGTTTAAATCTCTCTACAATTGAATCTCATTTTGTCTACATATGGTTCATTTGAGGTACAACAAGTACGTAGTCAAGTACAAGGACATTAGGCAGAGAGGACAATTGGACCTACTGTAATATCTGTGTCCAGGAGATAGACAGCAGTGAGCAGAGTCACTGCTCTGGGAGAGGAGGGGATTACTGATTTGTGTGTGTGTGTGTGTGTGTGTGTGTGTGTGTGTGTGTGTGTGTGTGTGTGTGTGTGTGTGCGTGCGTGTGTGTGTGTGTGCGTGTGTGTGAGTGTGCGTGAGAGTGCGTGTCTGTGTGTGAGAGAGAAAGTGAGAAAAAGAGGCAGAGAAGAATCACTTTATCTGTCCTCTTGGCTAATATGTTAGAATGCAGTTAGTTACAATAGGAAATTAAATGTGTAAATTGTATAACAGCTTATATAATTGTGGCAACCCGTATCCAGTGAGAGTGCCGGTGAGATAATATGACTAAAATCACTACTACCATATGTCATCATGTCAATGGTAATGTGGCAGCATTTTGTTATAAAACCACTTTGTTGTAGTATAGCTGCAATGGGGATTAGAAATGTAGTGGCTGCCAAGTGATGCAATGTTGAAAGTAAAAGGAGCATAAGGTATGTTTTGTGAGAAACAACAACTTTTTTTTAAAGGCACCTGCAAGTTATTTGTTCCTAGTTAGGGCCTGAGTGCCAACAGCTGTGAAGGCCCTATTGAAATTGAAGGAATTCTTCCTTCTTTCTTTCTTTCTTTCTTTTTCCCGGCAAATGAATCTCCTTAACAAACTCATAAACTCATCAAAATTGGCAGTCACATCAAGCCTGGTGAAAATGTACGTATTTTAAGGGTTTCGGAAACAGGCTATACAAAAATGGCTCAATAGCGCCCCCTACAAAACTTTTACAATTACAAAAAAATTGAGCCACTGCAGTACATTTGATGTAGACTCACGAAATCTGGTATGCATATGTATCATGTCAAGACATACAAAAAAGATCATTGGAGCCATACTCTTAACGCAACAGGAAGTCCGCCATTTTGAATTGAAAGTTCGAAATTAGTGCGATTTTGGCCATTTCCACATCCCACGTACTTTAACAAACTCCTCCTAGAGATTCATCTGATCGACTTCAAATTTGGTTTGTGCCATCTTAAGACCTTAGAGATGAAAAGTTATCAAAAGAAAAACTTTTGGTCATAGGGCATGGCCGTGGCGGGGTGGCAATTTTGTGTGTTTCACCATCGCAACAGGAAGTGGGTGTAACTTCAGTGTACATTGTCCAATTGGCTCAAAACTTTTCATGATTCATAAGAGTCCAACCCTGACATCTACAGGCCGATATTGGCTCAAAGTCATACCGCCCCCATTAGCAACAGGAAGTAGGCCCAAAACTATAGGTGCTGTACTTTAACGAACTACGCTGAGAGATTTCATCCAATCAACTTCAAATTCGGTCTGTGTCATCTAAAGACCTCAACGATGAAAATTTAAAAGCAAAACTTTTCGTCCAACGGTGTGGGCGTGGCGTGGGGCCATTTTGAGCATTTATTGATGAACAAAGAAGTTGTTATAACTAAGTGTACATTGTCATATCTGCCCAAAATTTCCTGTGATCAACAACAACAGAGACATTTTGGTTGGAGATAGTTTAACCCGCCCAGTATGCTTTAGCCCCTTTCATAACTTATGACCTGTTTGACGTAAACTATTGTGTGAGGTATCATTGAACTCAGCAGGGAGTTCCTTTTTCATTGGTGACGGTTTGCAATGTCCAACGGTCGCGCAAATACATGGGTGCATGAAGCGGCGTCCGCCAGTAACCCCGAGCCCACGCAAGGAGGTGCGTGGGCCCCTCCAACGCTGCTTGCAGCTTTAATTTATCTTTTTTTTTTTGCAGATGCCAGTTAAATAAATAAAATGGATGTGTGTCCCTTAAATAAAGCGCCACATTGAGTGTAATTCCACAGGATCATGTCTAAGAGCCAGAAGTCATGTATGTAAATGATACATATGTAATTTAAGATCAGGCTCATTTTAGTGGCAATAATAGTAATTGTAACATAGCTATAGTTTCAGTAATGTGTTAGATGATAAAAATCCCATAGGAACAAATCTGTTGCTTATCTGTTTATTGTGCATTCTGATCTTGTGAGACTAACTGGTAGTGATGTCCAAATGAAGCCTCAATCAACTATTAGTTGTATTTGTTGACCTAACTGGATGGCACTCTTGGTTTAAAGAAAAAGGCTCAAGGAATGGCAATTCAGTGTTCTTTCAACCCTTTGTTGAACAGAAAGTGCCATCCATTGGGTAAAGAAAACAAAATAAAATGCTTCATGAAGCTTCACTTGGACATCACTATTAACTGGAACTTCTCTTTTTTTAATCATTATGTGCTCATTTGTGTCTGAGTTACATATAAGGGTCCCTTAAGAGCAATACAGAGATGTATAAGGGATGAATAATTAGAATTCTCTGAGACAAATTAAGTTCAATTGACATAATCATTATAGCAATATTTGAGAAGTAGGAAAAACAGAGGAGATATCATCATTGTATAACCCCTGGTCTTATTCATGTCTTATTTAAAAAAAAAAATTATATGGGAATGGTTTTACACATAAATGTCAGGTTAAATCAACAATTTTACATATTCTCAGAACATTTTCAGTTGTATATTACATAAAAATATACTTTCATTAAAAAAAATCTCATTTCATATATTCATATATATTTTCATTTTTTTCTCAATAATCGTACAAAGATATTCAAAATAATGCATTTTGATACTACCAGTGTGAGACACAAATGAAAAAAAATTCAAATCTTACACATTGGGCGTGTATTTTTTTGTTGTACTATTTTAATGTTAAGTCTGTTGACTGTAAGCAGATTATGAATACATTTTATTATTAACGCTTAATAAATAAATAAAAAGTAGTCCATGCATTGGTTACTTTAAAGCTAATCATTGTTATTCCTTATTTTCACTGCTCCAATAAGTCCCTTAAGACTCTCTATTTACACACAACCACGTTGGCTGACTTGCGACAAATGCTGGTTGAAGCCGCTGTGGGATCCCACAGCGGTGTGTGACCAGGCTGGTGAACAGCATGAGGAGGAGGTGCCAGGCTGTTGTGGCTGTGTATGGTTCATCCACACGCTACTGAGGTTCCTGTTTGTGAAATGAATAAAGTGTTAAATTGCCAATATGTCTTGTTTCTTCAAACTTCAATCATCTAATCCACCAAACACCAAACGAGTCAATGGCAGAATAAGCTGTTTGGCATTGGCAGAGAAGATTTGGCAAATTTTTCATGGGTACAACCCACATACTCAGCGCTGCTGCTCATCCCACAAATGCATGTTCCTTACAAATGGGGCACCATTTCACCAAAGGGAACTAAACAGGCTTTCCAACGGTATATAAGATTTATTGCCAAAAAGCATTGTTACCACAGAGAAATCATCTACCAAACACAAATTTCCTTACTTTTTGTGCTAAGTTTATAAAGTGTCCTGACATAACGTCTGTTATGATTTGGCACTATAAATATAATTGAAAATTTAAATTAGTTCCCGTCTTTGCGTTACTTTATGCAAGGGCACTCATCCTGTTGCATTTTTAATTCTTATGCATTTTAAACAGCCACGCCTTCATGCAAATTGCCTCCACTTAATGGGTTTCACTGCAAGCTACAATGTCAGTTTGGTTGTTGACTTCTCTGCATAACCTATTAATAGGAAAATGAGGCTGAGTGGCTCTGTTGACCTCTGGCATTTAAAATGAAGCTACACAAACACTATACACACACTGCCATGCAAAGATGCAACAAAAGTTGTGTGTGCACACAGAAACATGGACACAACCTTTAGCCCTTACATGATCATTAATTATGAATTACAAAATGAAGTGCAACTATGAGAGATGCTTCCAAGAACCGTGTTCATTGCTGAGGTTACTTGCTGACTATTGCTGAAACTAATTGTAAAATTGATTTATCAAATATTTATTTGGGCAATAAAATGTCAAAGACATTGTCAAAAATATGCGTAACAAGCATAATTTGAAGCAGACCTCTTTAAATGATTAGTTTTGTTTAATAGTCCAAAACCCATAACAATATGCATTTAACTATCACATTAGACAATATAGGACAAAGAAAATGCACATCCTCACATTTTAGAAGCTGGAACAAGGCAATGTTTCAAACTTGCAGCAATACATCTAGCTCTGCCCCACCCTCACACCAATTTACTGTCATGAGCTCAATGTCAACATTCTCACCTGTCACCTCCAAAGATCTGGAAGGAGTAATTCAGTACCAAAAGTCTTATATTTGTTCTCTTGATTCCATCCGTGTTCAAATCAGTCTTTCATTACTTTATAAATATAGTAGAAAATATTATTCATAGCTCTCTGCAGACTGGTATTTTCCCTGCTTCTCTCAAGCATGCTGTAGTTTCACCTCTGTTGAAGAAAAATAATCTAGATCCAGGTATAATTAATAACTACATACCAATCTCCAGCAAAATGCCTGAAAGATTGTCTACAAACAACTGGATGAATATCTTTCAATTCATTCAATTCATTCAACATATATGATACATACCAATCGGGTTTCAAAGCCAATCATAGCACTGAAACAGAGCTCATAAGAGTAATTACAATAATGACCTTAAGATCAACAGTGGCTCCCAGAGAATTTTGATTTTAGTATTGCTTTATCTAACTGCTCCTTTTGACACTGTTGCCCATGACATTTTAATCAAAGTGCCCATATTATGCTCATTTTCAGGTTCATAATTGTATTTAGAGTAGGGCTGTCAATCGATAAAAAAATCAAATCTAATTAATTACATACTCTGTGATTAATTAATTGAAATTAATCGCATACATAATTAACGGTGCCTGAACCGATACTTTTGAAGAAAGTAAAAAAAGAAAAGAAAAAAGAAGGGTACTAAACAACAGTTGGTGACATTAAAAAACGGCTTGTTTATCGCTAAAGCCATATGGTCAAAATTAAATGATTTAATAATAATGTATAACAAATTGCTGTTGAACGACAAAAACAACCACCAGATGGGAAAAGGACATTTACAATAACTTCAAATGCACCACGAGGCTGTAGTTTACCAGTTTCATTGAACGCACCGTCTGTGTTGTTTTTCCGACAGCAACTGCAGATTGTTACATAGCGGTGTTGTATCCTCTACAGTAAAACACAGTCAAACTTTACACCGTTTAGCATTAGCGGTCAGCATTTTAACAGTTTTTAATCCAGCTACTAGCTAGTGGTAGGCTAATGTTAGCTGCTGTCGAGTATAGTGTTAACTAGCATCACGTGCAGCGATGTTTGTGTTGCCTGTATCGTCTGTTTCAGAGCATCAGAGAGAAGCGCAGACATATCAGTGGCACCAGATTTCGGTAGCCAGCATTGGCAGGAAGAAGATTTTTATAAGTAAATGTTCCAATTAATGATCCAGGCAGCACATTATTGTCTCCCTCTTTCATTTTCCAGTTGAATGGTGGCTAGAACGGCTCCTGGTCAAAAGTCAATATGGAATGCGTTAATTTTTTAACGTGTTATTTTTTTCGCAGATTAATTAATCGAAATAAACGCGTTATTTTGACAGCCCTAATTTAGAGGGACCAGAATAGGCTTACATGGTTTAATTTTCATATTTTTGTTGTACAGCACATTGCTGCAGCTTCTCTTTTTACCCTGTGTGTTGAGCTCTCTGTTTTAGCTACCGAGTGAGGCATCTCACTTCTGTTCCATTTTTGTTGGGAGTCGCACATGCGCAGTACCTAGGTAACGACTACTAGCTAATCTTCTGATTAGCCCCAAACTCTACTTCTGCAAAGTTTGAGGGCGTGCCACACTAGCAGCTAGACGAGCATTATAACGTGTTACAAAGTCACGCACGTTTGTCACGGAAGTAAAGGCTGGACTACAATAGAGCTGTTTGGGGCAGTTTGTGAACAGTGTTTTCTGTTGGAGATGTTAAGTCCCTTTGGGGTGGGCTTTTTCATTTTCTAAACAACATGCAGCAAAAAGGATATACGACACAATAAAGAAAAGAGAAAAAGCCAAAAAGCATAATATGAGCACTTTGAAGATTAACAAGGGAAAGTATCTGATGTGCACCTATATGTGTGTGTGTGTGTGTGTGTGTGTGTGTGTGTGTGTGTGTGTGTGTGTGTGTGTGTGTGAGAGTGTGTGAGAGAGAGAGAGAGAGTCTGTGTGTGTGTTCTTGTGTTTAAGAGGTCAGGTTTAGCTATATATGAGGAGTGCAGCTTTTAATGAATGTGTGTGGAATGTTTGACTGCTGCTCTACATGGAGCAGCTGGTAATCATACTGACACCTACAGTGAGGAAAATAAGTATTTGAACACCCTGCTATTTTGCAAGTTCTACCACTTGGAAATCATGGAGGGGTATGAAATTGTCATCGTAGGTGCATGTCCACTGTGAGAGACATAATCTAAAAACAAAAATCCAGAAATCACAATGTATGATTTTTTAACTATTTATTTGTATGATACAGCTGCAAATAAGTATTTCAACACCTGTCTATCAGCTAGAATTCTGACCCTCAAAGACCTGTTAGTCTGCCTTTAAAATGTCCACCTCCACTCCATTTATTATCCTAAATTAGATGCACCTGTTTGAGGTCGTTAGCTGCATAAAGACACCTGTCCACCCCATACAATCAGTAAGAATCCAACTACTAACATGGCCAAGACCAAAGAGCTGTCCAAAGACACTAGAGACAAAATTGTACACCTCCACAAGGCTGGAAAGGGCTACGGGGAAATTGCCAAGCAGCTTGGTGAAAAAAGGTCCACTGTTGGAGCAATCATTAGAAAATGGAAGAAGCTAAACATGACTGTCAATCTCCCTCGGACTGGGGCTCCACGCAAGATCTCACCTCGTGGGGTCTCAATGATCCTAAGAAAGGTGAGAAATCAGCCCAGGACTACACGGGAGGAGCTGGTCAATGACCTGAAAAGAGCTGGGACCACCGTTTCCAAGGTTACTGTTGGTAATACACTAAGACGTCATGGTTTGAAATCATGCATGGCACGGAAGGTTCCCCTGCTTAAACCAGCACATGTCAAGGCCCATCTTAAGTTTGCCAATGACCATTTGGATGATCCAGAGGAGTCATGGGAGAAAGTCATGTGGTCAGATGAGACCAAAATAGAACTTTTTGGTCATAATTCCACTAACCGTGTTTGGAGGAAGAAGAATGATGAGTACCATCCCAAGAACACCATCCCTACTGTGAAGCATGGGGGTGGTAGCATCATGATTTGGGGTGTTTTTCTGCACATGGGACAGGGCGACTGCACTGTATTAAGGAGAGGATGACCGGGGCCATGTATTGCGAGATTTTGGGGAACAACCTCCTTCCCTCAGTTAGAGCATTGAAGATGGGTCGAGGCTGGGTCTTCCAACATGACAATGACCCGAAGCACACAGCCAGGATAACCAAGGAGTGGCTCTGTAAGAAGCATATCAAGGTTCTGGCGTGGCCTAGCCAGTCTCCAGACCTAAACCCAATAGAGAATCTTTGGAGGGAGCTCAAACTCCATGTTTCTCAGCGACAGCCCGGAAACCTGACTGATCTGGAGAAGATCTGTGTGGAGGAGTGGGCCAAACTCCCTCCTGCAGTGTGTGCAAACCTGGTGAAAAACTACAGGAAACGTTTGACCTCTGTAATTGCAAACAAAGGCTACTGTACCAAATATTAACATTGATTTTCTCAGGTGTTCAAATACTTATTTGCAGCTGTATCATACAAATAAATAGTTAAAAAATCATACATTGTGATTTCTGGATTTTTTTTTTTAGATTATGTCTCTCACAGTGGACATGCACCTACGATGACAATTTCAGACCCCTCCATGATTTCCAAGTGGGAGAACCTGCTAAATAGCAGGGTGTTCAAATACTTATTTTCCTCACTGTATGTGTTCCAGTCAAACAGTTATAGTTAAAATAAGTATGGGCATGGTTAGAAAATGTTAAAGCCAGTAATCACTCCAAAAATAAGACTATTTGTGCAACCAAAATATATCTGATCAAGTTTGAAGGAATGCATTGAAGGATAGCACCTTGAGATGAACCATCACGTTTTCAAGGGGTCCAACATAAAACCAACCATACAACAGACAAAATCACAAAACTTACATAAAGGCTTTCTATTACCGACCCACACACACACACTTCTTTACCCCTAACCCACAACTCTCGAACAGAGAAAAAGTGAATACCACAAAAAAATTAATAGCATAAATAATGATAATTAGTACAATTGGTAGTAGTAATAATACTAATTATACAATTATGTAATACATTAATTTTAAGAAAATTAATAATAAAGTAATAATATTTCTAAAGTAGAAATTACAAATATATTGTCACGAATTGCTGAGGGATTGACAAGGCTTGGACCCAAATGCAGATTGGAAGGAATTTATTGAACAAAATTTACACAAAAAGTGTCCAGAGTTGGCCAAGACTCTGGGAGAATGGTCAGCGTAGACTCTGGGATGTCAGTCGACGTAGACTCTGGGAGAGCAGTCATCGAAGACTCTGAGAGAGCGGTCAGCGACAACTCTGGGAGAACGGTCAGCTCAGGCTCTGGAATGCTGGTCCTCTCTGGCTCTGGAACGCTGGTCCGCTCAGGTTCTGGAACGCTGGTCCGCTCTGGAACGCTGGTCCGCTCTGGACAACTGGAAGACTCTAGAAGAGCGGTCATCGAAGGCTCTGGACGACTGGACGTCTCCTGAAGAGCGGTCATCGAAGGCTCTGGATGTCTGGACAACAGCTGAAACTCTGGACGTCTGGACGACAGCTGAGATTCTGGACGGCTGGATGACAGCTGAGACTCTGGATGGCTGGACGACAGCTGAGACTCTGGACGGCTGGACTCTAGGCCGCCGGACAATATGTGCTCCGGTCCGCTGGACGACACATTCCCCGGTCCGCTGGACAACACGTGCTCGGGTCCACTGGATGACACATGCTCCGGCTTGCTGAACAGCAAAGACTCAGGCTTGCTGCACAACACGGGCTCTGGGCTGCTGCCAGGTGGGTACCTTCATAGGACTGCTGTTGGCCGGGGGTACTCACTGACCATGTTGCAGGCTTGTTGCAAACTGGCAAGGGAGGTAGCTGACTGCTAAAGGGCTGGAGAGAAGATAACCTGTTAGCATGTTGAGATGAAAGCTCACAGCCAGGGGTCTCTAGGAAGTCCTGAATCCACTCAGGCAAGGAGCTCCTGAGCCAGGGCCGAGTGGATACCTCACGGTGAGCTAACCTTAGAGCTGCCTGTTTAAACTCCCAACTAGGTGCTCTCTTCCACTCTCCAAAAACACACATAAGAGTGTAGGCCAAATCATAAAGTTCATCCTCTAAATATTCCGCTGGGTCCGTCATGGTGGGATCATTCTGTTACGAATTGCTGAGGGATTGACAAGGCTTGGACCCAAATGCAGATTAGAAGGAATTTATTGAACAAAACTTACACAAAACGTGTCCAGATGTTGGCAGGCAGGAACACAACAATAATCCAAACAGGCATGAAGACCAGGAAGCCAAACACAGAGGCTAGCCACGACGACAGCAAACAACTTGACATGAAGCAACACCGAACAATGTTCCCACACCAGACAAAGACAACAAATAAACTAAATACACAGAGTAAATGAGGAAACAAGCAACAGGTGACACTAGGCTGGGAACAGGTGAAACACATTAGGAATGGGAAAACAATCAAAAAAGGCGAGAAAACACAAGACAGGAAGTAAAACCAGACAAGACAAGACAGAAAAGACAGATTTAAAAATAAAACAGGAAACAGAACATACACAACCATGACAGTACCCCCCAAGGTACGGATCCCAGACGTCCAAAACAAACAGCACAAAAACAAACCCAGGGAGGGCGGAGGGGGACCCGAGGAGGGACGAACGGAGGAACAAAATAAAGCAACCCTGGAGACCGAGGGCAGGCGCAAGAGTCATACAGGGCAAGGGAACTAAGGACAGAGGGGCCCAGGCACCGAGGGGACCATGCACCGAGGTGCTGCGGCCAGCTAGGTCTGGGGTCCAGGGCTGCGGACAGCAGCAAAGGTGGAACCCCTAGGGTGGCCGAGCAGGCCATCGAGGACCCTCAGGAGGTCGAGCAGGACGGCGAAGATCCACAGGAGGCTGGCGGCGAAGACCCTCAAGCGGCCGAACAGTTCAGCGAAGGTAGAGCCGGGCAGGCGACAGGTCAGCTGGGCTGAAGACAGGTGACGGGTCAGCTGAGCTGGAGACAGGCAAAGGGTCAGCTGGGCCAGTGTCTACCAACAAGGTAACAGGAACAGGAGTCAGCAAATCCCCCGACAGGGTAACTGGAGCAGGAGTTGGCCAGACTACCGACAAAATACAGGGGGCAGGAGTCGGTCGGACCGACAACAAAGGCAAAGTCTCTGGGATACCGGGGAGGGCATAGTTACTGGGGTGGTGTCAGGGATGCCGGAGACCAGCAAAGTCTCAGAGGCGGTCTCAGGGGCACCGAAGACCGGCAAAGTCTCAGGGGTGGTCTCAGGGGCAGTCTCAGGGACGCCGCAACCCGGCAAAGTCACTGGGGTGCCAGTTGGCCAAGACTCTGGGAGAATGGTCAGCGTAGACTCTGGGATGTCAGTCGACGTAGACTCTGGGAGAGCAGTCATCGAAGACTCTGAGAGAGCGGTCAGCGACAACTCTGGGAGAACGGTCAGCTCAGGCTCTGGAATGCTGGTCCTCTCTGGCTCTGGAACGCTGGTCCGCTCAGGTTCTGGAACGCTGGTCCGCTCTGGAACGCTGGTCCGCTCTGGACAACTGGAAGACTCTAGAAGAGCGGTCATCGAAGGCTCTGGACGAGTGGACGTCTCCTGAAGAGCGGTCATCGAAGGCTCTGGACGTCTGGACAACAGCTGAAACTCTGGACGTCTGGACGACAGCTGAGATTCTGGACGGCTGGATGACAGCTGAGACTCTGGATGGCTGGACGACAGCTGAGACTCTGGACGGCTGGACTCTAGGCCGCCGGACAATATGTGCTCCGGTCCGCTGGACGACACATTCCCCGGTCCGCTGGACAACACGTGCTCGGGTCCACTGGATGACACATGCTCCGGCTTGCTGAACAGCAAAGACTCAGGCTTGCTGCACAACACGGGCTCTGGGCTGCTGCCAGGTGGGTACCTTCATAGGACTGCTGTTGGCCGGGGGTACTCACTGACCATGTTGCAGGCTTGTTGCAAACTGGCAAGGGAGGTAGCTGACTGCTAAAGGGCTGGAGAGAAGATAACCTGTTAGCATGTTGAGATGAAAGCTCACAGCCAGGGGTCTCTAGGAAGTCCTGAATCCACTCAGGCAAGGAGCTCCTGAGCCAGGGCCGAGTGGATACCTCACGGTGAGCTAACCTTAGAGCTGCCTGTTTAAACTCCCAACTAGGTGCTCTCTTCCACTCTCCAAAAACACACATAAGAGTGTAGGCCAAATCATAAAGTTCATCCTCTAAATATTCCGCTGGGTCCGTCATGGTGGGATCATTCTGTTACGAATTGCTGAGGGATTGACAAGGCTTGGACCCAAATGCAGATTAGAAGGAATTTATTGAACAAAACTTACACAAAACGTGTCCAGATGTTGGCAGGCAGGAACACAACAATAATCCAAACAGGCATGAAGACCAGGAAGCAAAACAGCCACGACGACAGCAAACAACTTGACATGAAATAACACCGAACAATGATCCCACATCAGACAAAGACAACACAGACACTAAATACACAGAGTAAATGAGGAAACAAGCAACAGGTGACACTAGGCTGGGGAACAGGTGAAACACATTAGGAATGGGAGAACAATCAAAAAAAGGCGGGAAAACACAAAACAGGAAGTAAAACCAGACAAGAAAAGACAGAAAAGACAGACTTAAATATAAAACAGGAAACAGAACATACACAACCATGACATATGGGACAAGTAGATGCTTTACAAAATTAAAAGCACTAGGAGACAATACCAATAAAGATAGCAACATGATGTTTTGAGAAGGGATAATAGTGAGTTCTTGAAGATATGTAGTGATTTAATAATTCTAGTTTTGGCTCGGAGATTGTTCCAATCGGAAGATGCTTTAAATTTAAAGGCACGTCTGCCAATTTCTTTATCGGTTCTAGGAATAATGAAATACGGTTGCTGAATATGTCTAAGAGGGTAAATGGATACATATGGTGTTAGATATTGCTTTAAATAGGGGGGAGAGGTAAAAGAAATAGTCAAACATGCAGAGTCACCAAGTGCTTGTCTAGTACCAAACAACATACTACATGATTTGTTAGCAACAAATCACAAAAAAAAATCACTGTGTCAATCATTCTGATGCTGTTTAAAGTTTAAAGAGTAGCATTACGAAGTATTTTATGAAAATATCAAATTAGCTATATTATTCTCCAATTAACCTCAACCAGTTTTCCTCCAGGACAGGATTTTACTATCAAGCAAAATAAGTCTAAAATATTTATTAGTGTGCTTTCCTATCAATTAAGGTCAGACCTTCAATCTATAGCTTAAGTTCTGGTAATGATTTAGCATTATCATTAAAACTTAAATGGTCTCTCATTAACTGGATCAGGCGCTGAATGGGATCCACGATGTTTATCATTGCTAGTTACCCTACACCTTTTTTTCCTGTTGAATTGTAATAAATTACCAAAAGCTTTTATACAGTGGTACAGACTCTGTTAGTACCTAGCACACATTTACTCATTTTAGTGGAGATATTTAAAGGATCAGTTAAACATTTCGGGAAATACTCTCTTTCTGAAAGTGAGATGATACAAATATCAAGCTGTGCTTTAGATACAGAGCTAAAGTCAACATGTGGTTAGCATGAAGTCTGAAGGCAGGGAGAAACCTCTAGCCTGGTGCTGTCCAAAGAAAAAGAAACAACCATACCTTGAACCACCTTGAAAGCTTACTAAGTAACTTTTTTGTACATAAACAGGAATGTAAAAATGAAAGTTTGGATTATGAAAAGGAGTTATGTGCTCTAACCATTTTTTGGGGGGCGAACAACAGCTGGGCGCAGGGATTGTGCACAGTTTCCTGGAGTCTTGTCACAGTGAGTTTGTCAGGTTTAGTACTGTGCCTGTAAAGAGACTTATTAGTCTCAAAACCTGTGCTTAACGACCATACCTGGCAACCAGCGCTATAGCTGGAGATTCTGAACAGAAGTACCACATGGATGGATCTACTTTGTTGCTCAAGAAATAGCTCCAACTATTAACTCCCTCTGAAATAAAAAGTTGTTTTGCGTGTATTTTGGTATGGATTTAACATACACCTTAAGAAGCATCGGTACGCATAATTTTAAACCTCGGACAGAGCCAGGTTAGCTATTTTCCCTGCGTCCAGTCTTTACAGTGGGGCAAAAAAGTATTTAGTCAGCCACCAATTGTGCAAGTTCTCCCACTTAAAAAGATGAGAGAGGCCTGTAATTTTCATCATAGGTACACTTCAACTATGAGAGACAGAATGAGAAAAAAATCCAGAAAATCACAGTGTAGGATTTTTAATTAATTTATTGGTAAATTATGGTGGAAAATAAGTATTTGGTCAGTAACAAAAGTTCATCTCAATACTTTGTTATATACCCTTTGTTGGCAATTACAGAGGTCAAACGTTTTCTGTAAGTCTTCAAAAGGTTTTCACACACTGTTGCTGGTATTTTGGCCCCTTCCTAACCCTAACCCTATGTCATTACTTACTATTGTTGACCGCCAACAACGTCTTTCTTGGTATCTTCGTCCTACCTTGCGTTATAACACCGTCGGTGAAGTGTAGTCAGCATATGTTTTAGTCAATGGCAGTATTTCAGTTCGAATTTGGGACCAAACGAACAGATCTTTTGTCTGCCTTGTTCGCCAGGTATGTATATGTGTTATATACGGAAGTCAGGGCAGGACTTGAATTGATCACCTGAAAGCAGAGGCATTGTCTTCCCCCTACTGACATGGGGGTGTAACAGTTGGATTTGTACACTGAACTGAGCCACTTGTTAGAAGTGAAATGTGAATGTCTTATTTGTGAAAATCGTTCTATTGATAGATTCTTGTTTTAAGTATTTTCACCTCATAAATTATTGTTTTTAACAAAACTGTTATCAGCCTAAAAATAAATATATTGTCTTGCTATGTTGTTTATCTTACTTATATTTTATAAGACCAATCAAGTGACTGCAAACCTTTTATATGCTACTTCAAAAACTTAAATGGAGCTGGTATAAATAAACATTTTCAAACCGCACTCAGAACAACCAAACGGGAAGGTTGTGTTGAGGTACAGTGCAACCACAGGAGAACGTTCCCATTGGTTGGTTCCCTTAACGTTTAGGGAACGTTATAACCTTGACGGAACGTTCCCTAAACGTTTTTGTCTAGTTCGAACTAACCTTTAGGGAACCAGAAACTAACGTTCCCCAACGTTCCCTAAACGTTCTGTGTTAGGACGCAGTGTGGCCAGCTGTGTCGGATTCTCTTCTGCGGAGTGACTGAACTGACTTTTTTGGTTTACTACTCGGGTAGAGTGATTTTCTATTTTTCCAAGGACAATTTATTTTGCTTCCCTCATTTTTAATAAATGAAAGAGCTCTATTTTATTTTGGGGTATTTTCTAATGTAAGGTAAAATAATTCTGTGAATAGTGTGTTACACTGTGATTGTGTAATAAACCTGCCAGCTGTTCTGTTTACATAAAGTAAAGTCTCCTTGTGAGTCTTGTCAATTAATGCTTAGAGCCTAGGTAATAGATATTTAGCTATCATTTTAATTCCAGTTAGAGGTGCTACATATGTAAAAAAAAAAAAAAAAAAGAAATAGTAACAGAAGTGTGTTTTCTTTTCTGATTAAAACGAAACTGTTAGGAAGCCTTCGGGAACGTAGGTAGTTGCTATGGTAACAACAGGCAGACTCTCTGGGCTGCCTTGAGCAGCTAAGTTAGCTAGCTGACTTTTTAGACAATGTAGGCTACCATGAATGTGTTAAGCAATGTACTGTTAAAAGTTACCGTGACAACAATGGCTTCTCTTTAAAGTGGTAGGGACAGTTTTCTTGGATGGAATACAGTGTAAATAAGGACGAGGTTTTCTGCAGCATGTGCAGACATTTCCCCAGCGGAGCTGACAGCCCATCAGCGAGAGAGGAGTGTGTTTGAGTGCTGGCCCTCACAGAGGTAACATTAAGTAAAACGTGTTTCATGCTTCTTGTGTTATTATTTAAGTTACCTAGTAACCTTCCTATTAAGTAAGTGTGAACACTGATGATGGCTTCTAGCTGAAACGCGTTTGTGTTTTGCCCACAATAAATAAGAAGATTTACACCCAGTTTTCATTCCAGACACTGTGTTCGAAATTCACGTTGGACCCCATTTAAAATGTATAGCCCCGCACCCTGCCGACATTCATGGCGGTCGTTATAATATATTTATTCATAGTGACATTGTGGACTACCAGCTAGTCGGTGATAGTCATGTACCCCTGCTACGATGTATAAATATCTCCGATGAGGTCAAACGTATGCCCACTCTGAGTTACGACAACCCTCACTACACATCGTTGTCACGCTCTACTATTACTGACATTCAAATAGATCTGCGAGACGACCAGAACCAGCACATACCTTTCTCATACGGAAAAGTAATTGTTAAACTACATTTTAGACCTGTGAAACAACATTAAAAAAAATGATGCGGAAAGCGTACACAGCTGATGATGGAAGGTATATGACATACTATATGAATCAAGCTGGTGGAGACCTGCCGGGTTTCATAGGATCCACCACACACTACGGGTCTGGCTTCGGGGGGATCTTCCGAACCCTATTTCGAATGGCTGTCCCTCTTTTAAAAAAGGGTTTTAATCTAGCCAAACCTCACCTGAAAACAGCCGCCACAGGTATTATAGGAGATGTTGTGTCGGAATGCCGTAGCATCCAGGCAGCAGGAAAAAGGGCTCATGGTATACAGGCGCAAAGCGTTAAAAAGAACCCCTTCAGGATGTGGGCGTAACCAGTCTGTGAACAAAAAACATAAAAACACAAGTAAAAAACGAAGGGTCGTCAAAAAGAAGACATCTCCCCGAAGGCGCAGAGCTCCGAACCGACGATCATTGTTCCTGACAAAAGACATATTTTAGATTAATTTTAAGAAAGTAATCATGGCATTCATTCATAATCAGTCGGAAGAGTGTGTGAAGACAGAACTGGACCTATTTACTGTCCCATACACCCAGACATCTATCGAAAAATCAACATTTCTAGAAGTACCATCCATGTCTTCTCTAACAGACAGTGGGCCTATAGAGTTTTTCATATATGCTAGTGGAGAAGACTATCTAGATCTAAACGATTCATATCTGTACACACGCGTGAGGATTACAAATCCCAACGGCACCTTGCTGCAACAGATGTGGGTTTTATAAACTACCCTGGATGCAGTCTTTTTTCCCAAGTAGATATAATGTTAGGGGATAGGTTGATTAGCCAATCTTCAAATACGTATCCGTACAGAGGGATTATTGAATGTTTGCTAAACTATGGAAAAGAAACACTGGATACACAGTTCAGCACCGGTCTGTTCTGTAAAGACACCGATGGAAAAATGGAGGAGACATCTATTACAGGAGATAATTTGGGGTTAGAGCAACGGGGTGCATACACTAGTGAAAACCGTATTGTGGAATTAATATCACCAATACACGCTGACTTGTTTTTTCAAGAAAAACTTTTGATAAATGGTTTGGACATCTCGCTAAAATTCATCAGGTCAAAAGATGACTTTGTACTAATGACCCCTGGAAATGTTCAATTCACAGTGAAAATAATGTCTGCTAGTCTGTTTGTAAAGAAAATATCAGTGTCTCCTACTGTGAGATTAGCTCATAGTAGAGCTCTACAGCATACTAATGCCAAATATTCTATTGACAGGGTAGCCATAAAAACATTTTCCATTCCGGCAGGTACGAGAGTCTGTAGCCAGGAGAATTTATTTATTGGGCAGATACCAAAATTCGTAGCCTTGGGTTTTGTTGATAATGAAGCATACACCGGTTCATATGCTCGTAACCCTTTTAATTTTGGGCACTATGACACTGAGTTTATATGCCTATACGCTGACGGACAGCCTCACCCTGCACGGCCTTTTCAACCCCTTTTTCAAAGAGGGCAATATGTACGAGAATATTATCAGCTGGTGGAATCAACAGGACGCCATTTAAAAGATCGATCACGGTCCATAACCCGCCACGATTTCGGGGCTGGATATACACTCTTTAGTTTCAATTTGGAACCTGACGGTGGTGGGGCAGGAAACGTTTCACTGATTAAGAACGGCATCGTTCGCTTGGAAGCACGCTTCAGAAACCCGCTACCACGTACGGTGACCCTTATCTGCTATTCCGTTTTTGATTCTGTAATTGAAATATCTAACCAAAGGCAAGTCCTATTGGACCACTACTAAAGATGAATACAATAGAACTCACTAGCGCTCTTAGAAAAAGAATGACTAGAGACACAAACTTCTTCGGAGTAAGGCCTTGTGATCAACTGCCAAAAACCGTCGTTTGTAAATTACCTGCTATGCTATTTGTAAATACTCACCCTAGCGATAAACCGGGTCAACATTGGCTCGGTATTTACATTTTTGATAGTTTCGGACACCCACCTAGCTTTTTTCCTCAAGAAATCAGCCATTTCCTCTTAAAAAACTGCGTGGAGATGTACCATTCAGCTATCCAAGTGCAAAATAATCATTCTACAACATGTGGTCAGCACTGCGTTTTCTTTTTATGTCATATTCTGAAAAAAATTCCTTATACAAAAGTTTTGAACATGTATGGTCCTAATCTTGTATGCAACGACACGATGGTCACCCATTTTGTTAGCAGAATACATCCAAATGTGTGTCACAATCAGAATTTTAAATGTGTACAATGTGCTACCTACAGGTAAAAAAAAAAAAAAAAGTATTGTGTACTGATTTTTTTCAATAAAGAATGTTGAATATATTGATCTTACAACGTCTTGATGTTTCATTCCTTTTATTATTTTGTAGAGCTATACAGAAAAAATGCATTCATCAGATAAAATTAATATAAAAAAACACATTCATTTAATGTTACAGGTTACATTCAACACGGTCTATTCACATCCTTCAATAAAGAAAATATCCTAAACAGAGAAATAATAATAATAAAAAATAGGTTAAAAAAGGAAAATATAAAATTAAATGTAAACGCATTCATTTAGTGTTACTGGTTACATTCAACACTGACTTTTCTTGTTTTTGTCACATCCTTGAATAAAGAAAAATATCCTCAACAGAAAATAATAAAAAAATAGGTTAAAAAGGAAAATATACAATTATTGTAAAACACATTCATTACTGTTACAGGTTACATTCAACAGTCTTTTCTTGTTTTGTCGCATCCTTGAATAAAGAAAATACCCCTCAATAGAAAAATAATAAAAAAATAGGATAAAAAGGAAAATATAAAATTATTGTAATAATAATAGAAAATATAAAAATAGATTAAAAACTGGCCCAAAGAGTCTTAGTAATGGGGGGTGTAATACTAATGGGTCTAGGAGTACTAGTTGCTTGTAAATCAGATGGCGTGCTATGTATAAATGCAGGGGTCATTCTTATTGCTCTAGGCATGCGAGGGGTACGTAAATCAGGCATGGGTGATTGTGTATTAGTTTCAACCCATTCCCCTGTTTTAAATGCCTCAATAGAGCGACGTACCATTGTGTTTGGGATTACGGATAGTGGCACATTTAAACTAGCTAACGTTTTTAAAAATATGTTCCACCCTTTTGGCCTTGAACGATCTGAAACATTATTATGCGTTGTTACACTTTTCAGTAGATCATACAGATGACTACCTGGCACAGGCTTATCTTCAACAACGATTTCCCCATTGTTTGACCACGCAATCTTATTATTACGGGTTAATGATGTGATTATGTATTCAGCGCTGCGTTTATTCCTGGCGGGCATATGGGCCAATACTTCTGCTCTTATCATATCGTCTTGCGCGATAGCGTCTTGTGACTCAGACATTGAGGCATCAGCCTTTGAGGATTCGTCAGGCAGTGATAATGTAATCACACTTTTCTCACGCTCACCCTGTTTCGCTAGGGCTAGGTATCGCTGCAGAATACTTGAATATTTTTTAGCTTTTTCATATACATCGATGTCAGGTTGTTTCAATATATCACTCATGGCTCGATCCAATTCACTTTGTACAGACTGTCGCAGAGATACATTTGAGGAGTCAGATGTTTGAGGCTGTTGTAATGTCGCCAATTGATTTTGAGGAACCAGAAACATTTTCTGAGTGTGTTCCATTTCAATTCCTGTTGATAAGACTGGCTATGAACGGGATCGCGGCGCCAAGTAGAGGCAGTAGAAACCCTCCTGTTTGATTGATTGTCTTTTTTTTTTTTAAATGTTTGATTTTTTTATCAGCTATTAGTCTAATAACTTTCTTCTTCTTCTTCTTTAACAGCTTGTACTGAACATTAGACAGTGGTATGTTACCTCTTAACACATTCAAAGCTATTTCACAAAGCGCATTAATAAAGTCAGGACTGGCATTGCTCACAATAACACCTCTTGCTCTGGGAGATGCCTTATGTAGCATGTCTAACATTGTAAAATTCCGTTCCATTCGGTTTGACATTATTACACTTTTTTTTCCCTTGGAATGTATACAACCTGCTGAGGAGATAGCAGAGCGGATCTGAGTCTTAAAATATCGGGGGTTGTGGCTTTATAATCTATCAACAGATATCCGTACGGGGAACTTGTGGCCACGTTGAAAGCCTCTAAAAAGTATTTAGTATTTCCGGGGAACATTTGTCGTGCCAGTAAGCTTATCTGATGTTGATCTCTAGCATTTTTGAAAAGAATTATATAATTTGTGTTTAAACTGATTGTACGACTCGCTTTACCTTGAATGAACAGATTCTGCACCAGATATATACAACTGATATTTCTGTGATGGACATACTGTGTAAACATTTTTTGAACTTCTAAATTATCACTGGCGCGATCCATTAAATCATCAATCACTAACAGATTATTCTTAGCAGGTGGAAGAAGCGCATCGTCACAGAACGATTCAGGGAGTCCTTCCACAAAATTTATATTCACTGTTTTAAGCAATTGATCGTATATTGACTGGCAGCATGAATAGATGTATACAATGTTATCTATTTTTTGTGAAATAACAGAGGCCATGTTTTCAATAATGTCTTTGACAAAATATGTTTTCCCACAATTAGAGGGCCCACTAATAACAACGCTGAAAGGGTGTTGTAGCCTACCATCAAATTCTGCAACATGCCTGATGTTATTACTAGTAGCCATAAGGAACCGTTGTATAGTCGCTGAGCACGCGTCGTTTGTTGTAAACAACCTGTACTTTCCGTGTCAGTGTGTCGTTTTTGAGATGAAACTGTTTTTTGTCGCGTTTTATTGTGAATGCATTTGTAGTCAGATGGTTAGGAGGCTGCTGATTGGTCACAAATGCTTGAACAAGACCAATTAAAGATTAATGTGTAACCACTTTGGCATTTTCGGCATTAAAGGTCACACCCTTGTATTTAACCTGTGTACGGTCTTGCGCCGTCCTATAAGCATAGCATTTAGGATCCCCCGAAACAAACTGTTATAGTTATTATAGTCATATAGTCCTCTGTAGGAACCCCGCAGACTTGCTCACTGTTGAGTTCATCAGTTAATTCACCAAGGTAAGGACCGAGAGAGGGGATCCACTCATCGCCTCGGGTTGTGAAGACAATGCTGTCAGTGTCACAGTACAAAATAAGTTCCTGCAGCGCGTCCAACAAATCATATAGTTCCATTCGTGCATAGGCGGTGGTCATAGCTCCTATGAAAACATTCACATCTTTTACTCTGGATACTTGACCATCTGTGTATCGCCACTGGACAATCGCTACCTCTGGTGAGATAAATGAGAACTGTCGAATATCAAAAGTGTCGCTGAACATGAGCTGTGTGAATCGGGACGGGTCTGTTATGAGTTCAGCCGACGTCATATTGTTACGCATAGCAAATTTTCCCCACAAACTGTTAAAAATAGATTTATTAGTATTTCTGACTGCTTTGTTAACACATATCTTGGCAGGATCAAGACGTATGCCTTCGCGTACATAGTAGTCATCTATGTATTTTTTTTTTTTCGTCTTCCGTTTTGATATGCCCGGGATATCCTGAAGCCTCTTGCTTGCGTTTAAGAAATGTCTTAACATTGGCTTTAAAAAGCTGGTCCGTTTTTTCTGGGAAATGCCAAACCTCGTCGATTGCAACTATCTTATACCCTTTCGCTATGGTTTTTTGTAATTCAAACGTCACCCACACCCCAGACAGCTGTCGCTCTTGGTCGCTATGTACACACGGTGTTGTCTGATTCATCTGAACGGCACACACAGCACATAGAGGGAACATCAGTTTGCCGTTACAGTGATACAGCAGTACGGGGTGATACAGTCCTCTGGGGGGCACAACTGTGCATTTCACAATACCAAAGTATGTGTTTATGTCATCAAAATCCTTGTGTATTATCTGAGGATGGCCTATTGGATAATCTCTTTTGGACTGAACAGTTGGGTACAAGCTTGTAAAATCATAGTAGCGGATTTTCTCACCATTTTCTACCTTGTGGTACAGCTTCATAGCATTCGTACAGCCACCAAAGAGGGCTTCTCGAGGATTGAGACGCGCGGGCTTTTCATATGTTAACATGAACTCCTTAACATCCGGGTTATTGCACACATCCTTCCGCCAATCACACTCCGACTTCACTACAACCGTTAGTCCGTACACATTTTTTAGAGCAGCCACTCTGTTATGGAACTCTATGCGCAGTTCACCCTGTGTTTTTTTTTTGGTGAGAGGGTTGATTTCAGCTTGTGCGTAGCACTTATCACAGCCGTGAAAGAAGCAGCCGTTCAATTCATAACATGTGTTTGTGGCTTCACAATAGCCGTCTACAAAGAACTGGCCAAATGACTTTTCACCTCTGTTCATAGCGTGCTGTATGTCAATGCCCTCGCTGCTTGCAACATACTCTAGCCACTGTATTGAAATGTCAGAATACGTCTTGTTTTGCCTAATGTAAGCACCCTCGTACGTCAGAGCAACTGTGTCTTTGGGTAGGAACAGCGTTTTAAACACACCCATACAGGAGGAGGCCATTGTCGCATATGCAAACGGATCTAGCACTCATGGAAGGCTTCTCTGTATAGCTTGCATGCTTTACGCAAAACTGTCACATCGTTAACACAATAGGTGCGCAGCTCTTTTCGAAAGTCAAACGGTGTGTCACAGACCGTGGCGTACCAATCCGTGAACGTTTTCTTACACTCGTCAGTCATAGCATCATAACCATATAGAACAGGCGGAGGATATGGTCCGATATAATTCTCATTCTCTCGTGTGTTGAAGGCGTGGGGGAAGAAGCCCTTCAGAAGATCTGAGAATCCCATGGCAGCCGAGGTTTTAGACAGAGGCATTGTTATGAAACTGAATGAGTCTATCCAACGCTGATTGTAAGTAGAATCGTACATCAGAAGCACCCTAGAGCCGCACATAGTAATTAATAGTTGGACAAAGTTTCTGGCTCACCAGATACTGAGGCATTGTGGGCTATAAAAGTATAGCCTTTGTATTTCTCCTGTCTGTAGTTCTGAATGAATGAAGCGACGCAGTTTGATGTTTCGTAGCAGTTTTTGTTACCATCCATATCCATAATGCACACAAAATTAGCTTCATGGTGACCATCAATACATTGTGTCTCAAAATCGTAAAAGAGATACTTATCACTACTTTCTTCGCGTTTGAGGGGCTGTATAAAGCATTCGTGCGTTGTGCTGACTACAGGCTCTCTACAATGTAGGCATTTTGGGATTCTACAGATGTGTGGTTTTTTAGCCGTCCGGTACGTCATGTGACATGACTCGTAATATTTGATCCGCTCGCAGGGTATGAGGCGGTGTTTCGCATCGGGTTTTTTATGGTTTTCAAAACACTGTTGCGATTTGCATATGCGTCTACAGTCTGCACATTTAATAGTTGTATTAGGTGTACAAGCATTGTAACATACATTACAAAGCAAACTACACCTGTGCGCCAGGGCAGTGTTGTAGGTCTTGTAACAACCTTCGCAAACGTACGATGCACCGAAGAAAGACGTCTTATTTACAATGAGATAGTAATGCTCGTTATGCAAATACAGCCATGCTGTTTTCACATGTTGCTCGTCATGCGTTTTGAAGATCTGTGGTTTTTTACAACCGGCTACATGATAGAATATTACAATTTTCATTTTCAGATGTTTCTGAAATCTGTCAACATCAGAGAATGAAACCATATGCGTATCGTCAAAATCCAAATCCCTATGTAGTTGCTTTGCATAATTTATCTTTTCACTCGGGGACAACCTACTGTTTACATAATGTGCCAGACAGAGAGCAAAGCAGAGATTGTCATTACCGTCGTTATTCTTGGGATTGTATAAAGCATTACCTTTTGCTGACAATATTTGATCGTAACCGATGCTTTCTAGTTTTCGACAGCCCCCAGGACTACCGCCCGACATATTACGAGCTATAGTCACAATTAATTCCAAAGCGTCATCGGTCAGAGAATTATCGTTACTTTGCATAGCTTGTGAGACTTGCCCCAGAAATGTATCTGTGTTGTAGCCATCGTCCGAGTTCAACATTGTTTGAATAGGGACATTCACGGCAGGGCCCCTTAACTCAACATTTAAAACACTGTCCTGTGTAGCATTGTCCAAAGCCCTCTCTATTAAACCTGTTAGGGTGCTATACACCCTTTCAGGCACACTGCCAATATCTGTCAAATCAATATGTCGTAGGTCGACATCTTGACGAAATTCAGTAGCATTGAAAAGGGGAAACTGTCGGGATGCTATGTCAGACGTCGCCTTAGAAACACGGCCCTCCCCATGCTGTACACCCCCATGAGGATTGTCTGAGGGTGGCGGCGGTGCGTGGTATGTACTCGTGGACGGCTGCGGACTGGAGCGGACACCTGGACAGGGGCGTTTTGATGGTTGTACACACCCGTGAGGATTGTCTGAGGGCGGAGGCGGAGCGCGTTACGTACTCGTGGACGGCTGTGGACCGTCGTGGGCACCTGGACAGGGACGTTTTGATGGTTGTACACATCCTTGAGGATTTTCTGAGTGTGGTGGAGGGACGCGATGAGTACTCGTGGACGGCTGTGGACTGACATAAGAATCTGCACATAAACGGTTTGTAGGATGGACACTCTCAAAACATTCTGCATGCGTATTGTTCGCATTATCTAAGGATAATGGAGCGGAATTTTGCGGTTGTGTACCGACAAAATTGGGCTGCATATTGTTGGGATATACAATTGAAGGACCATTATTTGACAGCCGTGTTGTAACAAGCCCTTCTGATTCTTGTTCACTCTCACTATCGCTATTACTAGACATAGAGCGCACTAAGGCTTCGAATATTTTTGTCTGTTTCTCACGCAGTCGTAAAAAATCCTGAGGATTGAGTGCGGCGCGTGTGTAATCGTCCTCACAAGGCCAGTCTAGTTCTTCATCACTAATACTAACGTCACACACACCTATCGGTTCAGATTTAGATTTTTTTTTTTTTGGCTGGAGGAGCCATTTTGCAAATAATGTGTCGCTTTTATTATTATTATTTTTTTTTATAGCACACAACCTATAGAACGATTTAATGCTTTTATTCCTCGGTCTTTTTCATTATTTTTTTAAGGCCCATTAGCAGAGGGGCAAGTACTGTATTGAGAGAGTTGCCCTGACTCGTCAACGTTGTTCCAAAACCTGTGACCATGTCAATCAATAGTGTATTAGTGGCTTGTAGAGCAGCTACTTTATCCATAAGATCATCGTTACTTTTTTGTAATTTGTTTAGTTTGGATTCTATTTGTTTAGAATGGGTTTCTGACACAGTTTGCCGGTATGTCGTGTTCGCACAATATTCAAAAAGCTCTTCACCCTGAAACAAGGTGGTACGGTCGGAAACCCCTAGGGGTGAGCAGGGCACTAAAAGATTGTTAGTAATATAACTACGCTCTGGTTGATTACCCAGGAATGGATCGACACCCTCGAGTATATTTATAGGAATAGTTGCAGGGGTATTACCAATGCTACGCTGATTATCTGACACAGTTAACGTGGGCTTGAATGCTGGTCTTTGTCTATGTATGACAGGAGTGTCAGGTATACAGTCGTCGTCGTCGTCATCATAGGCACATTCCTCTCTACAAACGGTGTCAAGGAGTACATCAGAACAGTGTAAAGCACCTACATCATATTCAGGGCCCGGCGGCAAAGCTCCCCCATTCGTCTGGCGTGATGTATGAGACGTCTCTGATAGGCGTGTGTCTTCAGAGGCTTCACCTACAGCTCCCCGATTTGGGCGACGTGTTGTATGCGATGTCTCTGATATGCCTGTGTCTTCTACGGCTATGATTGTCTAGGGATAACATATTTTAGTTAAATAAAGACACACACACACACACACACACACACACACACACTTACTTCCAACAAAACACAAACCTCAACTGATGTCTTTGGTAAATGGGTAGCCCTTTGTCCCCTCTCAATAGAGACACTCTGGGGGTTGTATGGCTCCTGGGTACTATGTGTGAAATCCTCCTTCGGGGTCAAATGTAGAGACACCAAGTCTGAAACAGCCTTTAGTTGCTGTCACAAAGGAAAATCCATTTTAACAATATATACATTCTATAAAAATATTTTATAACACTATATAAATATAGTCTGTTAGATACAAATGGTTTCTTACCTCGGCATCAGTGCTCAGAGAAGGAGAGCCTTGAATAAAGGATGAGCGGGATCTTTTGGGTGGGAAACCTTCAGGGATTGTCTTAGCCTGAAACACAACATTACATTATGAGAAAAGACTTCTTTTTTTTAAATACAATACACTATTTTACTGTTTTTCTTTTGCAACTCACCTCAATAGATCTCTTCTTAGATCTCTTCTTAGGCTTATGGAGACATCCGTTTGTGCTCCATGGGGGTGACTGTGTGAAATCCTCATCAGATGCCAAACGCAAAGACAAGCCTGCTACAGCCTTTATCTGCTGACACAAAGGAAAAATCCTTTTTTTATTTTTTTATAACAATATATACATTATATATAAAAATATTTTATAATAGTAGATAAATATATTCTGTTACATACAAAGGGTTTTCTTATCTCTGCATCTGTGCTCAGAGAAGGAGGGCGTTGAACAAAGGACGAGCGGGATCTTTTGGGCGGGAAACCTTCAGGGATTTTCTTCTTAGCCTGAAACACAACATTACATTATGAGAAAAGCCTTTTTTTAAATACACTATTTTACTGTTTTTTCTTTTGCAACTCACCTCAATAGAACTCTTCTTATGCTTAAGCCAGAGATCCTTCTTAGGGCTAACTGCTTTCACAGATAGGGCTAGCGAAGCACACGGTACTCTATCATTGTTGATTTCAACAGAATGTTCTATTGAGTAACCATCTCCATTGAGGATCCTTTGTTCCGGGGTGGGTTGTCTAGACACAGACACAGAATATATATATATATATTAGTAGCCTAAAAACAGTGATACATTAAATAGTAATAAAAATAACATATTACAAGAGATAAATAGACCGCTAAATACCTGTTTACAGCTTTCTTATTGCTTTCAGGATGATAAGCTGTCCTCTTCCTTATTAGAAGCCCTGTTTGGTTTATGTCCACCAGTGTTGAGCTACACACCTCTTTTTACAAAAACAAAACAAATACTATGAATCTGTATCGCCAGTACAAAACCAAGTAATGCTGTAGTGTATTGTATAATAGATCCATAGGTTTTTACCTTGCTGTATAATTGTCTCATCAGCTACTGTAGCAACATTGTCCTGGCTCTTTGTAGAATTACCTAATGATGCAAACTACATAAAGTATATGCCACTTAAACGTTTTAATACACGAATGTCTGAATGAATTAAATATCTTACAGCATGCTTAAACACAAGATACGCTTTTTATATTTACTCACCAGTTGTAGGCATAGTTGCAACAAAAAAACGAAGTCTCTTTTCTTTCAACAAAAAGAATTAAAAAAGAAAAAACTTCAGAGGTCTTTTGTTGAGGAAGGCTGGGAAAAACGAGGTAAAAGTTAGCTAGCAGACGAGCTAAAACAGTAGGTCCGAAAGTGAGCAGACCGCCTTGAAACACATCGTTTTAAACCCTACAAGACACACCCAGGATGACGCTTTTACAAACCAACAATAGCAAACCCCTTCTTAACAGCTAGCCAACGGTCTATCAGCCATTTTTTAACACCTTTTACTAACGCCTTAAGGGACAACCCTCCAACAGCATTACGACCACGAGGTCAACGTTTTTTAATTTAGGAATGGCTGAATAAATTATATATCTTACAACATGCTTAAACACAAGATCTGATTTTAAAATGTACGCAACAACGGCAAACCCCTTCTTAACAGATAGCCAACGGTCTATCAGCCATTTTTTAACACCTTTTACTAACGCCATAAGGGACAACCCTCCAACAGCATTACGACCACGAGGTCAACGTTTTTTAATTTACGAATGGCTGAATAAATTAAATATCTTACAACATGCTTAAACACAAGATCTGCTTTTAAAATGTACTTACCAATTGTAGATGTTGCTGAAAAACGAATCCTCTTTGCTTTCACAAAAAAAGAATAAAAAAAAAAAAGTACATTGCAGGAGAGCTTTGTTAGTGGAAAAACGTGATAGCAAGGTAGCTATCAACACAGCTAAAATGGTTTGTTAAAAAAGTGAACAAGATAGCATGCAAAAAGGGGTGCTATTAAAACGATGTAATGTGCTTTGCTGAAAAACGAATCCTCTTTGCTTAGACCGAGAAAAAACGTGGTAACAAGTTAGCTAGCTAACAGACTAGCCAGCTAACAGCCTAGCTAAAATGGTTTGTTAAAAAAGAGAGCAGAAAATGTGGAAGGTTGAGAAAAAAACGTGGTAACAAGCTAGCTAGATAGCTAACAGACTAGTTAAAAAATGGTTTGTTAAAAAGTGAGCAAACTACCCAAACAGTACGACGGTGTGACCTCGGTCGATCCGTCTGCTAGATGCAACAGCTCCCTCGGTCACTAAAGGTCCACACGCACACACACACACACAACAGTCCCTCGAGATGTGCTCCCGGTATTACAAACGCTAGAGGCGATCCCAGGTTCGACCGCTAGAGACACAGACGCAGAGCGAACGGGAGGATGCGTTGTCGTTATTACGCCATTTGCGGACCCTATCACGCCAGCATTATGCACACAGGAGGCACATGACTTTTCCAGACATGTTGAGACAGACTCCCTTTTAGGAATACATGATTTTAAAACGCCAACATACACGGACGTCCTTTCCCCACAGGGGGGCACTACAAACCGTGCGATATCGATTTCATTTTATTTTGTCGTTTTAAAAAAAAATTAATTTATTGTTTTATTTTTTTTTTATTTTTATATTTTTATTTTTATTTTTATTTTATTTTTTCCCTTGCTGCGCGCGAAGCTCGAGCGCCCGACCAATCACAACGCTAGAAAGACATGCACGTACCAATCAAAGGGGACACGTGCACGCGTATATGGTATATGGTACAGGTTTGCGCGTGCACGTCAGCACGTGCACGCGCAAACCTGTACCATATACGTGCACGCGCAAACCTGTCCCCTATATACTACTGTTGAGCATGTTGTAGACAGTACTGCTATTGCTCATATAATGTAGTATGTTGGAAGGTAAAAGTGTAGCTGTTTTTTTCAGTTTGTCCTCTTTGCTACTTCTACGTCTTTTTGAGAATGGCCCACTCACTTTTGTACTAACCCACCCAAAATACTATTTCTGCCTACGCCAGTGATACAGTGCAAACATAGCATTAGTTAGCTCCACAGTCAGCTCACACTCACCAGCGCAACCTGGCTTCCGTGGGAAAGCCATCCATAACGTTAACCATCCCGACTGGGATGCTGGTTTTGAGTCAGGACTAATTTTAGTCTGTTAAGATTAAAAAAATCTCTCAAGTGTGAGTCAGTCATCAGATCATTATTTCCTGAATTCAGGTGAATTTTTATCTATCAATTTCAAAGTCCTCTGCTACTCTAAACATGTAAAGTAAATAAAAAGTCAATAAGAGAGGATTAAAACATCAGATTATAGAAATAGGAAAAAGGTTTGGTCTGTTAAAATAAAACTAGTTGGTATATTTGGAAGAAGCAAGAACCCATTGATCAACTTTTAACCTTTAATCTTAAACATCTCATCAAGGATCGGGTTAGCCTAGCCTTTGGCAGATTAATGTCCACCAATATCCAATTGGTTGGTATTATTTTACAGCATACTATCTTCTATTATGTAGGCATTATAAAGTTAATCTAATTTCAACCTTCATTCCAAAACCTTTCCGTAAGGATGGGGTAACCTAGTCTGGAAGATTAATTTCCACCAAGTTGGTTGTTAGTTAAATTTCCCTCACACATACACACACGCTTGCATGCGTGCATGCGGAGGGGGTGAGTCTTCTGCTAATATCCTTAGAGAACTGTCATGTGTACGTATTTGCATGGTTTTATTTCAGTTAGCCTAATAGCTGGTTTGACTTGCATTGAGAGATGATCTTATGGAAAGTACCCCATGCCAATCTCTAGGTATGGTGAAGGGTATGTGATGATGTGGGGCTATTTGAATTCCTAAGGCCAAGGGAACTTTATCAGGATGCATAGTATCCTGGATCCAAGAAATAACTGGCCTTTAAAAATAAAAATCTGCCTGCCTCTATGGGAATTTAACATAGAGGTGTAAGTACACCATAAGTAAGTACTTATGCCCCCCTGTATTTTAAGGAAGAACATTTATTTATTTATGATACATTATTCATTCACAAAGACAATTGGTGTCCTTAAAGATAGGATTTTTCTCCATTTTTTTAATTAAGGCAATAAGATCAATTTCCAAAAGATGATTTTTGTATTCCTCTTTTTAGTCAACTTTAGCATGGGTGTCCTAATTTTTTCACATGACTGTACCTTCATACTGTGAGGAGAGTCTTGTGGGTCCAGGAAAACATCATCAAACAGGTGTTCAGGACAGCATCTGATCAGTCAGATCTGTAAAACATGGCAGAGTTAGTGATTAAACTATATTTTTCTTTTATCAGGGTGTACATCTGCACATACATTTTGTCTTACAGGAGAAGCATGCATTTGACCTGGTGCACGGCAATTACTGTACTAATAAACATTGTTACAATATGTCGAGCAAATGTTTAATTTTTATTCTTTATAGTTTAACTTGCAACATCATCTGAAATATGTAGTTATGGCAACAGCTACAGTGTAAAACATAATACATTATTTTTATTCTGATTTCTTAAGGTGAGAGAGACTCCTTTGAAAATGGAGTAACTTTGGAACCTTAACTCATACAGTGAGGACAATAAGTATTTGAACACCCTGCTATTTTGCAGGTTCTCCCACTTGGAAATCATGGAGGGGTCTGAAATTGTCATCGTAGGTGCATGTCCACTGTGAGAGACATAATCTAAAAAAAAAATAATCCAGAAATCACAATGTATGATTTTTTAACTATTTATTTGTATGATACAGCTGTAAATAAGTATTTGAACACCTGAGAAAATCAATGTTAATATTTGGTACCGTAGCCTTTGTTTGCAATTTGTCAAACGTTTCCTGTAGTTTTTCACCAGGTTTGCACACACTGCAGGAGGGAGTTTGGCCCACTCCTCCACACAGATCTTCTCTAGATCAGTCGGGTTTCTGGGCTGTCGCTGAGAAACACGGAGTTTGAGCTCCCTCCAAAGATTCTCTATTGGGTTTAGGTCTGGAGACTGGCTAGGCCATGCCAGAACCTTGATATGCTTCTTACAGAGCCACTCCTTGGTTATCCTGGCTGTGTGCTTCGGGTCATAGTCATGTTGGAAGACCCAGCCTCGACCCATCTTCAATGCTCTAACTGAGGGAAGGAGGTTGTTCCCCAAAATCTCGCAATACATGGCCCCGGTCATCCTCTCCTTAATACAGTGCAGTCGCCCTGTCCCATGTGCAGAAAAACACCCCCAAAGCATGACGCTACCACCCCCATGCTTCACAGTAGGGATGGTGTTCTTGGGATGGTACTCATCATTCTTTTTCCTCCAAACACGGTTAGTGGAATTATGACCAAAAAGTTCTATTTTGGTCTCATCTGACCACATGACTTTCTCCCATGACTCCTCTGGATCATCCAAATGGTCATTGGCAAACTTAAGACGGGCCTTGACATGTGCTGGTTTAAGCAGGGGAACCTTCCATGCCATGCATGATTTCAAACCATGACGTCTTAGTGTATTACAAACAGTAACCTTGGAAACGGTGGTCCCAGCTCTTTTCAGGTCATTGACCAGCTCCTCCCGTGTAGTCCTGGGCTGATGTCTCACCTTTCTTAAGATCATTGAGACCCCACGAGGTGAGATCTTGCATGGAGCCCCAGTCCGAGGGAGATTGACAGTCATGTTTAGCTTCTTCCATTTTCTAAGGATTGCTGATGAATGAACAGTGGACCTTTTTTCACCAAGCTGCTTGAGAATTTCCCCGTAGCCCTTTCCAGCCTTGTGGAGGTGTACAATTTTGTCTCTAGTGTCTTTGGACAGCTCTTTGGTCTTGGCCATGTTAGTAGTTGGATTCTTACTGATTGTATGGGGTGGACAGGTGTCTTTGGGCAGCTAACGACCTCAAACAGGTGCATCTAATGTAGGATAATAAATGGAGTGGAGGTGGACATTTTAAAGGCAGACTAACAGCTCTTTGAGGGTCAGAATTCTAGCTGATAGACAGGTGTTGAAATACTTGTTTGCAGCTGTATCATACAAATAAATAGTTAAAAAATCATACATTGTGATTTCTGGATTTTGTCTCTCACAGTGGACATGCACCTACGATGACAATTTCAGACCCCTCCATGATTTCCAAGTGGGAGAACTTGCAAAATAGCAGGGTGTTCAAATACTTATTTTCCTCACTGTATATCCCTGTTATGGACAAGCATGACATGGTTGGTATCAATGGATTTCTTAGATCGTCTAGTTTCAAATGATACAAAATATATTCACTAGCTCGCCTACAGGTTTATGGAGTGCTTAATAACATTTAAGACTACCCATTCCATACAAAGACCAGGCAAAGCATGTTACTGGGCTGACTTTAACGAGCTAAGTTAGCATCGCTGTTTAAGCTGTAGGCTACAAGAACGTGAACGTTAGCACGCTCCAAAAAGTAGTAAACTGTCACTGCTGCCATAACAACACAAAGCAAATTGTAAATGCACTGCACCAATGATGCTGAAATCATCAATGTAATTTATTTGACGACAAAGTCCTAATAATATCAACTTACCCGGAGTAACGTCAAGGAGATTCTGCCATCCGTCTCTGAAAAAATGTACAAGACTTCTTCATGGACTTCTATGTAGTTTAACAGCGGTTGGCATCCATAAGTGTTGCATTACCGCCATCTACTGGAGAGTGCTGTGATTGTCACTTAACACCGCCATCTACTGGAGAGTGCTGGGATTGTCACTTAACACACAAATTGTTTTGTGACAACAACGGTGCGGAAAAACAGTCTCAAAAGTACCCACACAAATAGAAGGAGATTTACACATAGATTTACATTGAAAAATACTAAGTTCATTTACAAATGATGAAATACGAGTTACAAATTAGACACACGGACACAGATACGCATTTGTGGATACAAATCACTCTGCATTCATTTGTGGATTGTGTTTGCAGATACAAATCGCTCTGCATTCATTTGTGGATTGTGTTTGCAGATGCAAATTGCTCTGCATACATTTGTGGATTGTAGTTCACAAGTCACAAAGTAGAGGCACAGATACAACACAGATTTACGAATACAAATCACTCTGTATTCATTTGTGAATTGTGTTTTACAAGTTACAAATACTTATGAGACTGTTTTAGCACCATAAATGCCCAAGTTGCTCAAAGGGCAAACAAACAAATTTTACTTTGATAACCCTATAGAACATGTAACTGTATAAAAGTTCACTGTACTCAACATTTCCAGGTCAACCTTTTGGCAATTAGACAGACAGGCAAAATTTCACCAAAGTTCATGTGTTTGGTGGCACCCCTAAATCTCAATGGAATTCCTCAAAACTTTGCAAAAGTCATTTTTATGTTAAATTTGATGCACCCTAATATATATATATTAGGGCTGTCAAACGATTAATTTATTTAATCGCTGAATTTCCATAGTTAATCGCCATTAATCGCATATTTTATCACATGATTAAAATTCTATTATTTTGCATTTCAGAACCGTTTTTAAGTGCATATTAACAATCGAAAGCAATTCTTACCAGTGTATCTTGATTGGGAATCAAATGAATGTAAAGAAAGTTACTTATTTATTTACTGTAAACTAAAGAAAAATGTGTGAATCTGTCATTATTTGCACAAATCTTCCAAATAACTAACTAAAAAACTAAAAATCCCTATCCTTACCAGAGTCAATATAGTGTTTAGTAACTCCTAAATAATTTTGATTATTCACTGACGTCTAGTGATCACCGGTTAATGAGACAGCGTTTGCAGCACCTTGCAGCAGTTCCAGTGTGGCTGCTTTCTCCATGTCATACAGGCTGTGCGTGGGGCTGCTGTCCCCCTCGACGGCAATGAGACGGGTCAGAACATGCCAACCGTAGTACGTCTTAAAGACCCGAGTCATCTACCATGCTGACAGGACTGCAGTTAGTTGCCACCCATTTCGCAAGAGCTGTAGTAATTTTTGGGGATTTGGTTTCATCCACAGGTCGGCAAGTAGCACTCTCCAAAATAGTGCTTTGCCTGAGTGGGTAGCATGCTAGCGGCTAGCATCAACGTTAACTGTACTACTATGCTTAGCTCGTAGGTGGTAGCTCAAGCTTGACGTGCTTCGGTGATATTTTAATTCGGCTTTACACAGTGTGCATATGGCTTTCGACTTGTCTACAAGCCGTCCGGGAGTTTTGGAAAATAAAAAGCGCCATTCAGAGCTGTGTTGTTGCTGTCTTTCTCCATCATGCCTGTAGCCTGCAGCAGGAGGAAGTTTGGCAGCTTGATGATAAGTAAAGGTGCTACAAACGGTCAAAATAGTAGCCTGTTAGGCACGACGCAAAGCTGAGTGAAGTGTAAAGTAAATTAATAATAGCCGGCAAATTAGCAAATAGCCGATTAAAAAAAACTAACGCGATATGCTCGGCCCTTAATCGCATCGCGATTAACGAGTTAATGCTGACAGCCCTAATATATATATATATAATTTGTAGACAAGACAAAAGTACAAATGATGCAGACTGAAAAGAGAATAAATATGGGATTATAACAGGTTAAAAACCAAACAAAGGGCAATGTACTCAGCCACTCTCTGATATATTCATCCCATCGCCCAACCCTAGCGCAACTTTTGAATATTTATTTAGAATTGGAATGTCAACGCTTCCTATCTTTAAACTATTTGGTACACCCTTTTTTTATAGTGGCACAAACATCAGTCAAACAGTTCTTTGTTATATGAGTAGAGTGCAGGTAATATTAACTTCAATAAGGTTTGTGTCACAGCAGTCCAAATAGGACTCAGCCAATTTCCCAAACTGTCATTGTATTAATTCAAGCGTGACAACAGTATAATTTTACACCACACAATGGCTGTGTAATTCCTCTTCTGAAGCAAAGGTGATTGAGCTCTGGTTACACACGTCTGTGAGTGGAGGATGCTTTGTGGGAATGAGTTTATGTGTCACATGTGCTATGTGATCTCTGCTTGCCAAGCCGGGGTCAGTGGCATCAATAAATATGTTACAGGGATCATAGAGCAAGAGACTGACACACAACACACACTGAAGGAGGTTGGTTGAGGGAATATGAGATAGAGACCATGTGAGTAGTATCAGTATGCAGTACACTTTAGCCTCAGGGTGTGTCTATATGTAGCCTTGAGTATGTGTGTTAAAGAACTATAAGATGTCAACAAGGTTTAGACCCACTATAATACCATTCATTAACCACGTGTGGAGTCTTTTTTTACAGTGGCTGTCTATGAGCTTAATTGGATGTAACATGATACAGCACCTGCATTTTACTTGCATGGATGTATTTATATGGCAAATGTATGCCTTGAGTATGCTGGTTTGTGGTCCTTGCATCCAGTGTGTGTGTATGTGTGTGTGTGTGTGTGTGTGTGTGTGTGTGTGTGTGTGTGTGTGTGTGTGTGTGTGTGTGTGTGTGTGTGTGTGTGCACATTAACTTGGGGGTGCTGGCTGGTATTAGCATGGATTAACAGTTCACTCACATGTGGGTATATCCTGGTGTCTCTTACATTGACAGATGATGCCTTGGTTAAAATATGCTGGTTTGTGGTCCTTGCATCCAGCGTGTGTGTGTGTGTGTGTGTGTGTGTGTGTGTGTGTGTGTGTGTGTGTGTGTGTGTGTGTGTGCATTAACTTGGGGGTGCTGGCTGGTATTAGCATGGACAGTTCAGTCACATGTGGGTATATCCTGTGTCTATTACATTGACAGATGCCTTGGTTAAAGTCCCACAGTTTGAACACTAGCTGCACTGCTGCTGCAGTTCAGGAAGACATGTAGAGTGTTTGCAACAGACCAACAAATGAGTCGTGAAGTATTTTCTTTAATTTCTAAGCGCCCTCTAGATAGGACTCTTGGTTTATAGGAAAAAAGACTCAAAGAAAAGCATCCCATATGCTTTCAACCCTTTGTTCAACAAAGAGCACCATCTAGTGGGCATATTGGCTCAGAAAATAATGACACTTCATGAAGCTTTATTTGGCCACCACTAGTTTACATCTACAATATGGAATCAGTCGCACAAATGTATATATATATATATATATATATATATATATATATATATATATATATATATATATATATATATATATATATATATATATATATTAAGGCTGTCAATCGATTAAAATGTTTTATCTAATTAATTACATACTCTGTGATTAATTAATCAAAATGAATCGCATACATAATTAACGGTGCCTGAACCGATACATTTTAAGAAAGTTAAAAAAAGAAAGAAAGAAAAAGAAGGGTACTAAACAACAGTCTGCAACATTAAACAACGGCTTGTTTATTGCTAATGCCATATGGTCAAAATGAAATGATTTAATAATAATGTAGTAACTATAACAATAACTTATTTCACTAGTAAATTGCTGTTGAACGACAAAAACAACCACCAGATGGAAAAGGACATTTAACAATAACTTCGAATGCACCACGAGACTGTAGTTTACCAGTTTCATTGAACGCACCGTCTATGTTGTTTTTCCGACAACGGAAGCTGCAGATTGTTACATCCTGTTGAATCCTCTACAGTAAAACCGTCAGACTTTAGACCGTTTAGCGTTAGCTGTCAGCATTTAACCGTTTTTAATCCAGCTACTAGCTAGCCGTAGGCTGACGTTGTAGACTGCTGTCGAGTACAGTGTTAACTAGCGTCATATGCAGCTGTGTTTGTGTTGCCTGTATCGTCTGTTTCAGGGCATCAGAGAGAAGCGCAGACATATCAGTGGCACCAGATTTTGGTAGCCAACCCTATTCAGGAAGAAGATTTTTACAAGTAAATGGTCCAATCAATGATCCAGGCAGCGCATTCTCGTCTCCCTCCTTCATCTTAAGATGGTAGCTAGAACGGCTCCAGGTCAAACGTCAATATGGAATGGATTAATCTGCGTTAATTTTTTTAGTGCGTTATTTTTTCTCAGATTAATTAATCAAAATTAACGTGTTATTTTGACAGCCCTAATATATATATATATATATATATATATATATATATATATATATATATATATATATATATATATATATATATATGTATTTTTTTTTTTTTTTAAATAAATAAAAAAAAATGGAAATTAATAAATCATCAGGTTATTAAGTTTTCTTCACTATCAAAGTGGTCCAGTGATAATTGTACATCCACTGGAAGAGTGTAAACAGGAACTGCTAAAATTCTGCATGCTATTTTCTTGATTTTCTGAGCCTTCTGGATGGCGCTCTTGGTTTAAACATAGACAGTATATAAACTGGACCAACAGATCCTGTTGCTCTGGACGGAGACCAGTGAAGGTTATTAGAAGCACTTTTCCGGTGAGTGCTGAGCGTTACTGTGCAGCCTCCAACTGAGAGAGATGACGTAAATGTGTTGTGAGCAACCTGTCTTAAAGTTGTAAGTCTTTTGTTAACATTAGTAATTAAACTTAAACAGCTAATGTAAGTCAAAACTGCCTGCGAGCTTCTCCTGTACTACATGGTAATTCCTCTACTATGCGACAGTATGTCGCTTTGTTATGACAGAGTTAAACAGAGAGCGCCATCTAGTAGGCTAAAAAAATAAAGAAAATGTTTCACAAAGCACCAGCCACATCATACAGCCTTGTATTTTAACACTGCCCATCACACACACACACACACACACACACACACACACACACACACACACACACACACACACACACAGGGTGTGATTTGCTGGGGGGATGCATGGGATTTCCCCCTTTCTGGTCTACATATCCCTGCCTTTGCTGAATTATTTTTATCACCGGTGGGGACAAAATGTATCCCCCCCTCAAAGTGATCAATGCTACTTTACCAATAGACCATATATTATATACCTAAAATATAAGTATTTTAAACTTAGTAAAGCACTGTAATGTGAACAGTCTATAGTGCCATAGAACGATAAAATCAAAGCGGCAGTTGCTGGTTGTATTTAGCCGCTACAGAGCTCCTCTCCTGGACGCCGGCTACGGAGCGTAACGGTGCGTGACTGTCATTGACATATATATATATATATATATAATGGACCAACAGATCCCGTTGCTCTGGACCGAGACCAGTGAAGGCCATTAGAAGCACTTTTCCGGTGATGGCTAGCGTTACTGCGCAGCCTCCAACTGAGAGAGATAACGTAAATGTGCCGTGAGCAACGTCTCTGAAAGTTGTAAGTCTTCTGGTAGCTGTGCCAAGAGAAATCCCAAACATTCCGAATATTGCAGAGACGGAGAGTGTAGGTATATGTAAGGAGATAACATAGGCACAGGCTAATTATTGCTAACTAAAATGTTAGTTAACATTAGTAATCACTTAAAAAAGCTAATGTGAGACGAAACTGCCTGCACGCTTCTCCTGTACTATACGGTAATTTCTCTACTATGCGACAGTAAGTCGCGTGGTTATGACACAATCGTTAGCCTATTTTTACAAAAATGTCTGCTATGGAGCCATAACGTGAGGTACAAGGTAATGGAGCTGTTTATACATTGTCATGTTTCTTTAGAAATAAACAATGGACAAATAGAGTCTTTAAATGCTTCAGATGTAAAGTTATTCACTGTCAAAGTGGCGCCAAAATGAATGGCAGTCAATGGGATGCTAACAGGAGGTGATTGGCTTTGTAGCATCAAAATGGCGCCATAGGAGATTCACGGTCTGAGGAGAAGCTTACCCCCTTGGTGACTGTGAGCTAGCTACAGGCACCGACAGATGACAGTCCTTTCAGGGGCCATGGTAGGTGAGTTTATTTTCCATTGAATATTTAAGTTGGCATGCCTGGCTGAAGAGGCAATTTAATTGCATGTTTTGTTGTGTTGTGCATGATCAAAAAACTTGATTTTAATGTGTACATCGGCCCCACATGATCAGAATGTGGCTAAGTGACACTTTTTTCCTCTCTCTCTATTACTTATTTCTTGTCAAACCAACATATTTTATTCAAGTTACACTGTCTATTAAAATTGTGTTAATTTAACATATTATTTTTCCATTACAATAATATGGATTTATTGTGAAATGTTAAGTAATTTAATCATGTTCAGGATACCTGATTTTAGACTTACTGAAACACGAATGTATTGTGTAATGTTAAGTAATTTCATCATGTTCAGGATACCTGATTTTAGACTGTAACTGAAACATGACTTCTTAAAGCTAGAATTATGTAAAGGTATTATGTAAATTTAAGGCAATTTCGTCATGTCCCTGGTACCTGAGTGGGGTCTCTAAATCTGACATGATTTGTTAAAGTTAACTCTATCCAAATGTATTGTAGCCATTGGTTCCTTGATGTGTGTGTGTGTGTGTGTGTGTGTGTGTGTGTGTGTGTGTGTAAAAACAGTTGTATGGTGAATTGATTTGCATTGACAAAAAAGGCACAGTCAGAGTTCTGTACTCAAAATTGTCTATATTGAGTATTAAAACTTAGAACGTACCAATTTTACCCAAAACAAATGACTCTGTGCAGTTGCCATGAACAGATTACACAGAGGGATCAAAAATATTAACCTCTGCATCAACAGCAGTGGATTCAACCACACAACAATGCAAACCATAATGTTTTCAAATTGTTGTAAATTCTGCATACAGTGCAATGATTTTAATCTCTTTAATCGGCTGCATTTCCAAGCTTTTTGGTCTAAATGACATACCCAAATTAAAAGTGGTACAGCTCCCATATACTTTGACACTCAGGGATGTGCCTGACATCATTGGAAAGGAAACACTCACGTTTTTCTTAAAAGTGTCAGGGTGATTCTAGGCCTTACTGACACAGAGTTACAGAGGCTAGAATGAAGGGTTTCTATTTCTGTCCGAGTCATACATCTGTAAAATTATTAAAATACACTGCTGTAAACAAATCTGGTGAGATACAGATACACCAATGCCATAGCCACATGTATCAGCTTCCAGAAGCCAAAAGACTCAAAAATGGATTTTATATGAATTTTTTTCTACACATATGTCTGTGCGTTTTTCTGATTTCCATTTGAAAAGTGCAAAGAAAAAAGCCAATAAAGTACAAAATAAAACACTTCTCAAATACAAAAACACACCCACATCAATCATACACATACTTGAAATAACTATATACATAAATATATAGAAATAAGTCATTATACAGTGCCTTGCAAAAGTATTCGGCCCCTTTGAACTTTTCGACCTTTTGCCACATTTCAGGCTTCAAACATAAATATATAAAACTGTAATTTTTTGTGAAGAGTCAACAACAAGTGGGACACAATCATCAAGTGGAACGAAATTTATTGGATATTTCAAACTGTTTTAACAGATAAAAAACTGAAAAATTGGGCGTGCAAAATTATTCAGCCCCCTTAAGTTAATACTTTGTAGTGCTACCTTTTGCTGCGATTACAGCTGTAAGTCGCTTGGGGTATGTCTCTATCAGTTTTGCACATCGAGAGACTGAAATTTTTTCCCATTCCTCCTTGCAAAACAGCTCGAGCTCAGTGAGGTTGGATGGAGAGCGTTTGTGAACAGCAGTTTTCAGTTCTTTCCACAGATTCTCGATTGGATTCAGGTCTGGACTTTGACTTGGCCATTCTAACACCTGGATATGTTTATTTGTGAACCATTCCATTGTAGATTTTGCTTTATGTTTTGGATCATTGTCTTGTTGGAAGACAAATCTCCGTCCCAGTCTCAGGTCTTTTGCAGACTCCATCAGGTTTTCTTCCAGAATGGTCCTGTATTTGGCTCCATCCATCTTCCCATCAATTTTAACCATCTTCCCTGTCCCTGCTGAAGAAAAGCAGGCCCAAACCATGATGCTGCCACCACCATGTTTGACAGTGGGGATGGTGTGTTCAGGGTGATGAGCTGTGTTGCTTTTACGCCAAACATAACGTTTTGCATTGTTGCCAAAAAGTTCGATTTTGGTTTCATCTGACCAGAGCACCTTCTTCCACGTTTGGTGTGTCTCCTAGGTGGCTCGTGGCAAACTTTAAACAACACTTTTTATGGATATCTTTATGAAATGGCTTTCTTCTTGCCACTCTTCCATAAAGGCCAGATTTGTGCAGTATACGACTGATTGTTGTCCTATGGACAGAGTCTCCCACCTCAGCTGTAGATCTCTGCAGTTCATCCATAGTGATCATGGGCCTCTTGGCTGCATCTCTGATCAGTCTTCTCCTTGTATGAGCTGAAAGTTTAGAGGGACGGCTGGGTCTTTGTAGATTTGCAGTAGTCTGATACTCCTTCCATTTCAATATTATCGCTTGCACAGTGCTTCTTGGGATGTTTAAAGCTTGGGAAATCTTTTTGTATCCAAATCCGGCTTTAAACTTCTCCACAACAGTATCTCGGACCTGCCTGGTGTGTTCCTTGTTCTTCATGATGCTCTCTGCTCTTTAAACGGACCTCTGAGACTATCACAGAGCAGGTGCATTTATACGGAGACTTGATTACACACAGGTGGATTCTATTTTTCATCATTAGTCATTTAGGTCAACATTGGATCATTCAGAAATCCTCACTGAACTTCTGGAGAGAGTTTGCTGCACTGAAAGTAAAGGGGCTGAATAATTTTGCACGCCCAATTTTTCAGTTTTTTATCTGTTAAAAAAGTTTGAAATATCCAAACTTAAATAAATTTCATTCCACTTTATGATTGTGTCCCACTTGTTGTTGATTCTTCACAAAAAATTACTGTTTTATATCTTTATGTTTGAAGCCTGAAATGTGGCAAAAGGTCGAAAAGTTCAAGGGGGCCGAATACTTTCGCAAGGCACTGTACATTGCACAGGGTGCCATATGCTTACAGGAGGCCCTGTTTTTGCTTTGACACAGCTCCAGCCATTACAGGTTACAATTTCAGTGGCACATTTGCTGTCTATCGACTCCTCTGCTCATTGGCTACAAATGTAGACGGGTCTTATAGCATTTAAATCTAACTGGTCCGAGCAAATGTCGATCGTTTCCATGTGGGCTCACATCGCATCAGATGACTCATTAGCTTTCCATTGGTGTATCACAGGCAAACCTACACCGATTGGCTTATACCAGGTATCCATGGAAATCTTAGAAGTCAGAGAATACATCAAGTTGCTAGGGCCCTCGAGAGAAGAGCGAGACGCGAAAGAAGTGCGGAAATGAAATACAGTGTAGCGATTTTCTGTTGTTATTCGGCCAGAAACGTCAAGATTGTGAGGCAAAAATCTCGTTTTTGATATAACGGCTTGGATATTCCATTTCCTTGGACTCTTGGGGATTTAAGACAAAAACGTTTTGGGCAAAAAAATCCCTGCAGTGGCTAAAGGGACAAGGAAAAAGGTATGGCTGCACTGTTTACACTGTATTGTTTTATTTTCTTTAACTTTGTAGCAGTTGTGTAACTGCTATAAATCATCTTATGCTTTGTGTGTGGGCTTAATTTAATCATGAGAGACAAATATTTCAATTGGTGTGTCGCATGGCTGTATATTTTGAAGATTTAATGCTGTAAAGTTATAAAAACGTTTATGAATGGAGGTTACAGCGACGCCACATCCACAAACTTTACCGTTTACGGTACAGTGACTCTTAAGAGGTTAAGCTAAGAGCTGAAATACATTTCTAGAAAAGCTGGAAGCTAAACTAATACTGTCAAAAGTGGAAGTTCAAATAAATTGACTAAAAAGGGTAGAAGTATAAATACTTTGTATTATTATCAGGCATAGCCATTGCACAGAACAAAAAAGCATGACCCTAAAGAGCTGACAGGTGAATATATTGCCTGAAAAGAAGCGGGATATATGTACATGGATCAAATCACAAATCACAACTGACACTAGAGGGAGGAAGAGGGAGGGAGGATGAGAGAGAGAGAGAGAGAGAGAGAGAGATACAGGAGAGAGAGAGACAGGAGAGGGAGGGAGAGAGAGAGAGAGAGAGAGGGAGACAGGAGAGAGAGAGACAGGAGAGGGAGGGAGAGAGAGAGAGAGACAGAAGGAGGCAGGGATAGACAGACAAGAGGGAGGGAGACAGAGACAGACAGACAAACAAACAGAGAGACAGAAACAAACAGAGACTGACTGACAGACAGACAGACACAGACAGACAGACAAAACAGACAGACAAAACAAACAGAAAGACAGAGACAGACGGAGACAGGGAGAAACAGAAACAGACAGAGAGAAACAAACAGACAGACAGAGAGACAGAAACAGACAGAGACAGACAGACAGAGACAGAGAGAAACAAACAGACATACAGAGAGACAGACAGAGACAGGGAGAAACAGAAACAGACAGAGACAGACAGAAGTAGATGTAAAGATGTAGAGTAATGTTCATATTACTGCCTGTAGTATTCAAGTTGACTGTCTGTGAAAGGGTTGTCATGGCTACTAATGACCTGTGACCATGTTGATAAACATCCTTTGATCTCTGTGATGAGATCTCTTTGATCTTTAATCAGGTTAACGACCGTGTCACCTGCTGAAACTGTCTGGAGCTATTCAAACACACTGAGAACAAGCTCTCAAATGAAGGCTCAGACTGCTAAAACAAAAAGGGGTATCAGTGAAACGATGTAATCGTGACCATGACAAGGCCTTCATGAACACATCCATATAAAATGTATGCTGATAAACTTAAAAATGTGGGCATATCAGCGATTTAAAAAAGTGGTTCGCTCTGCGTTTCGCTCAGAAAAGTGGAGAATGTTAAACAGGGCAGTGAATGGAGGAAGATGTGGAACTCTTGTCATTTGGAAGCTCAGCGAGCCAAAAGTATGTCATATCGCATAACTGATATAACGCACGTTGGCTGAAACTAGACAAAAATACCTACGTTTTGATGTATAAATCGTATATGACAAGTAGATATGGTGGACCTGAGAGGAATTTATAGAGAAGGGACAAAGATACTTTTTTAAGGCTATGTGCTCTGGCGATGACATCATCCACTCTAGCGGTCCCCAACACACACTCATTAGAAACGCAGAAAAATCCTGAAATGATCACTAAACTTAAACAGCTTTTTCACAAAAACTGTAAAAGATATCAAAACACTGAGCACACCCCGAATACCTGAATATTTCGTCAACAGTTTAAAGTTTGAATCACGTCTGTAGGTGAAAGAATGTAAGAGATACATTTTGAAGCAGAAGAGGATTTCAAGGATTTGAAGCATGCTCTCATTGACTTCAATGTTAAAAAAAGTGTTAAAAAGCTTAATATTTTAAAAAGTATAAATAGTAGAAAAAAAGTTGAAAGAAGTCCGATCATTAGCTGAAAGAGCGGAACATTTTAAAAGTTGAAGGGTTTTAATAGCTGAAAGTATGCCGGAGTTACGGAGAGCCAAAAAACGTACGGAATAATAATAATAAACTAGACAAAAATACCTACTTTTTGATGTATAAGTTGTGTATGACAAGTAAAGAATGTGGGTGTGAGAGCAATTTATAGAGAAGGGACAAAGATATTTTTTTTAAGGCTCTGTGCTCTGGCGATGACATCATCCACTCTAGCAGACGCAACACACACTCACTAGAAACGCAGAAAAATCCTGAAATGATTACTAAACTTAAACAGCTTTTTCACAAAAACTGTAAAATATGTCAAACTGAAAAGCAATAGCCAATACCTGAAGTTTTTGTGAACATTTTAAAGTTTGTTTGGCGTCTGTAGGTAAAAGTATGAAGGGGCTGAACATTTTGGGAGCGGAAGAAGGTTTTAAGGATTTGAAGCATGCTCTCATTGACTTCAATGTTAAAAAAAAATCTTAAAAAGCTTAATATTTTAAAAAGTATAAATAGTAGAAAAAAAGTTGAAGAAGTCCCATCATTAGCTGAAAGAGCTGAACATTTTAAAAGTTGAATGGTTTTAATAGCTGAACGTATGCAGAAGTTACAGAGAGCCAAAAAACGTACGGAACAATAATAATAATAACTATAAAATGCATTTCCTGCAGAAAATGCGTGGGAATGCTGGATAGCTGAATTGCTAAAGCTAAACTGGATGAATAGCTTAAATCAGTAAGAAGAAGTTGAAGTAGTGAGAATAGTTGAAAAGTATGAATGGTTTCAATTAACATGAATTTCATGAAAAAGTTGAATAACATTACTAATATATAAAATAATTTATTTTGTAACTGAAATTATGATTAAGTCTGGAAGACTTACAAATGCTATGAGAAACAGAGATGAAAATGCGGAAATAGACAGACAGAGAGAGAGAGAGAGAGAGAGAGAGAGAGAGAGAGAGAGAGAGAGAGAGGAATAAACAGACAGAGAGAGAGAGAGAGGAATAGACAGACAGAGAGAGAGGAATACACAGACAGAGAGAGAGACAACATGTTTTCTTTGTTTATGCCAATAAAACAAATTGAATTGAATTGAGAGAAAGAGAGAGAGAGAGAGAGAGAAAGGGGAAGGAATAGACAGACAGAGAGAGAGGAATAGACAGAGAGAGAGAGAGAGAGAGAGAGAGAGAGAGAGAGAGGAATAGACAGACAGAGAGAGAGAGGGGGGGAGAGAGAGGAAGGAATAGACAGACAGCGAGAGAGAGAGAGGAATAGACAGCGAGAGAGAGAGAGACGGAGAGAGAGGAAGGAATAGACAGAGAGAGAGAGAGAGAGAGGAATAGACAGAGAGACAGAGAGAGACAGAGACAGACACAGAGAGAGACAGACAGAGAGAGACTGAGACAGACAGACAGAAGTGGAATGCAAAAGATGTAGACTAATGTTCATATTACTGCCTGTAGTATTCAATTCAACTGTCTGTGAAAGTGTTGTCATGGTAACATATGACCAGTGAAAACACCCTTTGAAGTCTGTGATGAGATCTCTTTGAACTTTAATCAGGTTAACGACCGTGTCACCTGCTGACACTGTCAGCTATGCCCCACTGGAGCTATTCAAACACACTGAGAACAAGCTCTCAAATAAAGGCTCAGACTGCTAAAACGATAAGGCGTATCACTGAAATGATGTAATCGTGACCACGACAAGGCCTTTATGAACACATCCATATAAAATGTATGTTGATAAACTTAAAAATGTGGGCATATCAGCGATTTAAAAAAACTGGTTCGCTCTGCGTTTCGCTGGGAAATGTGGAGGACGTTTAATATGGCAGCCAATGGAGGAAGATTTGGAACTGTTGTCATTTGGAAGGTCATAGAGCCAAAAGTATGAGGCGATGACATCATCCACTCTAGCTTCGCCATACACACTCACTAGAAACGCAGAAAAATCCTGAAATGATCACTAGACTTAAACAGCTTTTTCACAAAAACTGTAAAATATGTCAAACTGAAAAGCAATAGCCTAATACCTGAAGTTTTTGTGAACATTTTAAAGTTTGTTTGGCGTCTGTAGGTAAAAGTATGAAGGGGCTGAACATTTTGGGAGCGGAAGAAGGTTTTAAGGATTTGAAGCATGCTCTCATTGACTTCAATGTTTAAAAAAAATCTTAAAAAGCTTAATATTTTAAAAAGTATAAATAGTAGAACAAAAGTTGAAGAAGTCCCATCATTAGCTGAAAGAGCTGAACATTTTAAAAGTTGAATGGTTTTAATAGCTGAACGTATGCAGAAGTTACAGAGAGCCAAAAAACGTACGGAACAATAATAATAATAACTATAAAATGCATTTCCTGCAGAAAATGCGTGGGAATGCTGGATAGCTGAATTGCTAAAGCTAAACTGGATGAATAGCTTAAATCAGTAAGAAGAAGTTGAAGTAGTGAGAATAGTTGAAAAAGTATGAATGGTTTCAATTAACATGAATTTCATGAAAAAGTTGAATAACATTACTAATATATAAAATAATTTAGTTTGTAACTGAAATTATGATTAAGTCTGGAAGACGTACAAATGCTATGAGAAACAGAGATGAAAATGCGGAAATAGACAGACAGAGAGAGAGAGAGGAATAGACAGACAGAGAGAGAGGAATACACAGACAGAGAGAGACAACATGTTTTCTTTGTTTATGCCAATAAAGCAAATTGAATTGAATTGAGAGAGAGAGAGAGAGAGAGAGAGAAAGGGGAAGGAATAGACAGACAGAGAGAGAGGAATAGACAGACACAGAGAGAGAGAGACAGAGAGACAGAGAGAGAGAGAGAGAGAGAGAGAGAGAGAGAGAGAGAGAGAGAGGAATAGACAGACAGAGAGAGATAGAGGGGGAGAGAGAGGAAGGAATAGACAGACAGCGAGAGAGAGAGAGGAATAGACAGCGAGAGAGAGAGAGACGGAGAGAGAGGAAGGAATAGACAGACAGAGAGAGAGAGAGGAATAGACAGAGAGACAGAGAGAGACAGAGACAGACACAGAGAGAGACAGACAGAGAGAGACTGAGACAGACAGACAGAAGTGGAATGCAAAAGATGTAGACTAATGTTCATATTACTGCCTGTAGTATTCAATTCAACTGTCTGTGAAAGTGTTGTCATGGTAACATATGACCAGTGAAAACACCCTTTGAAGTATGTGATGGGATCTCTTTGATCTTTAATCAGGTTAACGACCGTGTCACCTGCTGACACTGTCAGCTATGCCCCACTGGAGCTATTCAAACACACTGAGAACAAGCTCTCAAATAAAGGCTCAGACTGCTAAAACGATAAGGCGTATCACTGAAATGATGTAATCATGACCACGACAAGGCCTTTATGAACACATCCATATAAAATGTATGCTGATAAACTTAAAAATGTGGGCATATCAGCGATTTAAAAAAACTGGTTCGCTCTGCGTTTCGCTGGGAAATGTGGAGGACGTTTAATATGGCAGCCAATGGAGGAAGATTTGGAACTGTTGTCATTTGGAAGGTCATAGAGCCAAAAGTATAAGGCGATGACATCATCCACTCTAGCTTCGCCATACACACTCACTAGAAACGCAAAAAAATCCTGAAATGATCACTAGACTTAAACAGCTTTTTCACAAAAACTGTAAAAGATTTTCAAACTGAAAAGCAATAGCCTAATACCTGAAGTTTTTGTGAACATTTTAAAGTTTGTTTGGCGTCTGTAGGTGAAAGTATGGAGGGGCTGAAAATTTGAGGGGCGGAAGAAGATTTGAAGGATTTGAAGCATGCTCTCATTTACTTCAATGTTAAAAAAAAGTCTTAAAAAGCTTAATATTTTTAAAAAGTATAAATAGTAGAAAAAAAGTTGAAGAAGTCCCATCATTAGCTGAAAGAGCTGAACATTTTAAAAGTTGAATGGTTTTAATAGCTCAACGTATGCAGAAGTTACGGAGAGCCAGAAAATGTACGGAATAATAATAAATAAAGAAAATGGCCGACAGGAATAACAATAGTTGGAATGTTGCTGAACAGCATTCCCACTAATAATAATAAGAAGAAAAAAGAAAACTGAATAACAATAGTTGGAATCATAGACATATATAGAGTAGACGCCGCATCGACCGCTACTGCCTACTGGCGCTGACGAGCCGTAGGGCCGCCATCTTGGACCGGTCACCCATTCAGAGTAATCTGTTTGGCAGGTGCAGTGAGTTGTCAGCGCATTTAAATGATCATACCTCACTGAATACCGAGCTGATTTTCACGCGGGGTTTTTTTCTGCAAAGGTCATACACGTAGCTATGATATGGTTTGGCGTTATTTAATATTCATAGTGGTCTTAATAATAGAGTTACAATATGGTAATAGAATATTCTGATGTATGATATAAAGTGACCAGATGTCCGAGATCAAAACGGGGAACATAATCCCCGAAAAGGAAGAAAGACAGGGACGTTTCCAGTTTGACTATCTGATTGAAAAACCTAATGTGTCTTTGAAAAAAACAAAACGGGGACAGAGGTGTGACGGTGAGGAGGGAAAAGAGGACCCAAATGCAGAGAGAGGCAGACAGGCAGGAGGTGGTAGGATATAGGGGTTTAATATAACGCAAAACAGCCGTACAGAGACTGGAAAAACTCACAAGGCCCGGCAGAGAGGAGAAACAGAAAAACAGGAGCAAAAGAAGACACACAGACTGACGGCACAGGGATACATAAATGATCGAACAACAGACAATGGGAACATGGGGGTTAAATACAAGAGGTAATGAACTAATGAGGGACAGGTGACACAACAGGTGAAACACATCAGGGCGGGGCAGGACAATCAACAAAAGGCGGGAAAACAAAGTGAAGCTAGACATGACAGGGCAGAAAACAGACAAAATAAAACAGGAAGCAGAACATAAACAGGGAAATACACAACATGACATACAAAAATATAGAATACATATACAAACACAGGAAAAATGCAGAAATAACTAAATCAGGCAACATAAATGAACAAAAATACAAGACAAAATATCAAAACCATAACACAGAGGTATATTTTTCTGTATTTAGCCAGGGACAGGCAACCAAAAACGGGGACTGTCCCCTGAAATTATGTGATGTAGGCTATGATACAGTGAGGAAAATAAGTATTTGAACACCCTGCTATTTTGCAGGTTCTCCCACTTGGAAATCATGGAGGGGTCTGAAATTGTCATCGAAGGTGCATGTCCACTGTGAGAGACAATCTAAAAAAAAAAAATCCAGAAATCACAATGTATGATTTTTTTAACTATTTATTTGTATGATACAGCTGCAAATAAGTATTTGAACACCTGAGAAAATCAATGTTAATATTTGGTACAGTAGCCTTTGTTTGCAATTACAGAGGTCAAACGTTTCCTGTAGTTTTTCACCAGGTTTGCACACACTGCAGGAGGGAGTTTGGCCCACTCCTCCACACAGATCTTCTCTAGATCAGTCAGGTTTCTGGGCTGTCGCTGAGAAACATGGAGTTTGAGCTCCCTCCAAAGATTCTCTATTGGGTTTAGGTCTGGAGACTGGCTAGGCCACGCCAGAACCTTGATATGCTTCTTACAGAGCCACTCCTTGGTTATCCTGGCTGTGTGCTTCGGGTCATTGTCATGTTGGAAGACCCAGCCTCGACCCATCTTCAATGCTCTAACTGAGGGAAGGAGGTTGTTCCCCAAAATCTCGCAATACATGCATCCTCTCCTTAATACAGTGCAGTCGCCCTGTCCCATGTGCAGAAAAACACCCCCAAAGCATGATGCTACCAGCCCCATGTTTCACAGTAGGGATGGTGTTCTTGGGATGGTACTCATCATTCTTCTTCCTCCAAACACGGTTAGTGGAATTATGACCAAAAAGTTCTATTTTGGTCTCATCTGACCACATGACTTTCTCCCATGACTCCTCTGGATCATCAAAATGGTCATTGGCAAACTTAAGACGGGCCTTGACATGTGCTGGTTTAAGCAGGGGAACCTTCTGTGCCATGCATGATTTCAAACCATGACGTCTTAGTGTATTACCAACAGTAACCTTGGAAACGGTGGTCCCAGCTCTTTTCAGGTCATTGACCAGCTCCTCCCGTGTAGTCCTGGGCTGATTTCTCACCTTTCTTAGGATCATTGAGATCCCACGAGGTGAGATCTTGCATGGAGCCCCAGTCCGAGGGAGACTGACAGTCATGTTTAGCTTCTTCCATTTTCTAATGATCCTCTCCGGGAACCATCACCTTATCGTGGTGGAGAGGTTTGTGTGTCCCTATGAACTTGAGGGCTGTGTTGTCTGGAGCCTTGTGCTCCTGGTAGGGTCTCCCAAGGCAAAGTGGTCTCAGGTGAGGGGCCAGACAAAGAATGGTTCAAAAACCCTATGAGAAATCGAGGAAGGGATGGAGTGACCCTGCCCGGAGGAAGCCCGGGGCCCCCGTCTGGAGCCAGGCCCAGACGGAGGGCTCGTTGGCGAGCGTCTGGTGGCCGGGTTTGCCACGGAGCCTGGTCGGGCACAGCTCGAAAAAGCTACGTGGCATCCATCTCTCCAGCCCATGGGCCCACCACCTGTGGGAGGAACCGCTGGGGTCGGGTGCATTGCCACACGGGTGGCAGTGAAGGTCAGGGGCCTCGACGGACCAGACCCGGGCAGCAGACGCTGGCTCTGGGGACGTGGAATGTCACCTCTCTGTGGGGGAAGGAGCCGGAACTGGTGCGGGAGGTGGAGCGCTACCGGTTAGATCTGGTGGGGCTTACCTCTACGCAGAGTCTTGGTTCTGGAACCGTTCTCCTGGATAGGGGTTGGACTCTTTTCTTCTCCGGAGTTGCCCAGGGTGTGAGGCGCCGGGCGGGTGTGGGGATACTCACAAGCCCCCGGTTGAGCGCCGCTATGTTGGAGTTTACCCCGGTGGACGAGAGGGTCGCCTCCCTACGCCTGCGGCTGGTGGGGGGAAAAACTCTGACTCTTGTTTGTGCATATGCACCAAATAAGAGTTCGGAGTATTCGGCCTTCTTGGAGACCTTGAATGGAGTCCTGTATGGGGCTCCAGTGGGAGACTCCATCGTTCTGCTGGGGGACTTCAACGCGCACGTGGGCAATGATGGAGACACATGGAGAGGCGTGATTGGGAGGAACGGCCTCCCTGATCTAAACCAGAGTGGTTGTTTGTTGCTGGACTTCTGTGCTAGTCATGGATTGCCTATAACGAACACCAGGTCCGAACATAGGGATGCTCATAAGTGTACCTGGTACCAGAGCACCTTAGGCCAAAGGTCAATGATCGATTTTATAATCGTTTCATCTGATCTGAGGCCGTATGTTTTGGACACTCGGGTGAAGAGAGGGGCGGAGCTGTCAACCGATCACCATCTGGTGGTGAGTTGGGTCAGGGGGTGGGGGAAGACTCTGGACAGACCTGGTAAGCCCAAACGGGTTGTGCGGGTAAATTGGGAACGTCTGGAGGAGGCCCCTGTCCGACAGACTTTCAACTCACACCTCCGGCGGAGCTTTTCGTGCATCCCTGTGGAGGCTGGGGGCATTGAACCCGAGTGGACAATGTTCAAAGTTTCCATTGCTGAAGCTGCGGCGAAGAGCTGTGGTCTTAGGGTCTTAGGTGCCTCAAGGGGCGGTAACCCACGAACACCGTGGTGGACACAGGTGGTCAGGATAGCCGTCCGACTGAAGAAGGAGTCTTTCCGGGATATGTTATCCCGGAGGGCTCCGGAGGCAGTTGCAAGGTACCGAAGGGCCCGAAGGGCTGCAGCCTCTGCCGTGAAAGAGGCAAAGCAGCGGGTGTGGGAGAAGTTCGGAGAAGACATGGAGAAGGACTTTCGGTCGGCACCAAGGTGCTTCTGGAAAACCGTTCGCCACCTCAGGAGGGGGAAGCGGGGAACCATCCAAGCTGTGTACAGTAAGGATGGGACGCTGTTGACCTCAACTGAGGAGGTAATAGGGCGGTGGAAGGAGCACTTTGAGGAACTCCTAAATCCGACTAATACGCCCTCTATGGTAGAGGCAGAGCTGGAGGATGATGGGGGATTGTCGTCAATTTCCCTGGTGGAAGTTGCTGAGGTGGTTAAACAACTCCACAGTGGCAAAGCCCCAGGGATTGATGAGATCCGTCCGGAAATGCTTAAAGCTCTGGGTGTGGAGGGGTTGTCTTGGTTGACACGCCTCTTCAACATTGCGTGGAAGTCTGGGACGGTGCCTAAGGAGTGGCAGACCGGGGTGGTGGTTCCCCTTTTCAAAAAGGGGGACCAGAGGGTGTGTGCCAATTACAGGGGTATCACACTTCTCAGCCTCCCCGGTAAAGTCTACTCCAAGGTGCTGGAAAGGAGGGTTCGGTCGATAGTCGAACCTCAGGTTGAAGAGGAACAATGCGGATTCCGTCCTGGTCGTGGACCAGCTCTTTACTCTCGCAAGGATCCTGGAGGGAGCCTGGGAGGAACCGGTCTACATGTGTTTTTTTTTTATTTGGAGATGGCGTATGACCGGGTACCCCGGGATATACTGTGGGAGGTGCTGGGTGAGTATGGGGTGAGGGGGTCCCTTCTCAGGGTCATCCAATCTCTGTACGACCAAAACGAGAGCTGTGTCCGGGTTCTCGGCAGTAAGTCGGACTCGTTTCAAGTGAAAGTTGGCCTCCGCCAGGGCTGCGCTTTGTCACCAATTCTGTTTGTAGTATTTATGGACAGGATATCGAGGCGTAGTCGGGGTGGAGGGGGGTTGCAGTTCGGTGGGCTGGGGATCTCATCGCTGCTTTTTGCAGATGATGTGGTCCTGATGGCATCATCGGCCTGTGACCTTCAGCACTCACTGGATCGGTTCACAGCCGAGTGTGAAGCGGCTGGGATGAGGATCAGCACCTCTAAATCGGAGGCCATGGTTCTCAGCAGGAAACCGATGGAGTGCCTTCTCCAGGTAGTGAATGAGTCCTTACCCCAAGTGAAGGAGTTCAAGTACCTTGGGGTCTTGTTCGCGAGTGAGACAATGGAGCGGGAGATTGGCCGGAGAATCGGCGCAGCGGGTGCGGTATTGCATTCAATTTATCGCACCGTTGTGACGAAAAGAGAGCTGAGCCAGAAGGCAAAGCTCTCAATCTACCGGTCAGTTTTCCTTCCTACCCTCACCTATGGTCATGAAGGCTGGGTCATGACCGAAAGAACAAGATCCAGGGTACAAGCGGCCGAAATGGGTTTCCTCAGGTGGGTGGCTGGCGTCTCCCTTAGAGATAGGGTGAGAAGCTCAGTCATCCGTGAGGAGCTCAGAGTAGAGCCGCTGCTCCTTTGTATTGAAAGGAGCCAGTTGAGGTGGTTCGGGCATCTGGTAAGGATGCCCCCTGGGCGCCTCCCTAGGGAGGTGTTCCAGGCACGTCCAGCTGGGAGGAGGCCTCGGGGAAGACCCAGGACTAGGTGGAGGGATTATATCTCCAACCTCGCCTGGGAACACCTCGGGATCCCCCAGTCGGAGCTGGTTAATGTGGCTCGGGAAAGGGAAGTTTGGGGTCCCCTGCTGGAGCTGCTACCCCCGCGACCCGATACCGGATAAGCGGACGAAGATGGATGGATGGATGGATTTTCTAATGATTGCTCCAACAGTGGACCTTTTTTCACCAAGCTGCTTGGCAATTTCCCCGTAGCCCTTTCCAGCCTTGTGGAGGTGTACAATTTTGTCTCTAGTGTCTTTGGACAGCTTTTTGGTCTTGGCCATGTTAGTAGTTGGATTCTTACTGATTGTATGGGGTGGACAGGTGTCTTTATGCAGCTAACGACCTCAAACAGGTGCATCTAAATTAGGATAATAAATGGAGTGGAGGTGGACATTTTAAAGGCAGACTAACAGGTCTTTGAGGGTCAGAATTCTAGCTGATAGACAGGTGTTGAAATATTTATTTGCAGCTGTATCATACAAATAAATAGTTAAAAAATCATACATTGTGATTTCTGGATTTTTGTTTTTAGATTATGTCTCTCACAGTGTACATGCACCTACAATGACAATTTCAGACCCCTCCATGATTTCCAAGTGGGAGAACCTGCAAAATAGCAGGGTGTTAAAATACTTATTTTTCTCACTGTAGGTATTTTGCAAATCACACATATGATAGAAAAGCAGAAACAGATAGTGGCAGTAAAGTCAGATATTTTAATAAATTTAAGAAACAATATATGATTATATTATAGTTCACTTGAAGCTTTTAGTTGTCTCTGTCACACACACACACACACACACACACACACACACACACACACAAAGGTTGCACGATTTTGACAAAATGTGATATTGCAATATCGATATGAATTAAGATATTTTAAAACACCTGTAAAATTTCAAAATAGATTCATAACTAATTAAACAAGTTTTCATCACTGGACTGGTACAACATAAATAAATAACAACCATGTCTACAAAACAGGACATGTTGCTGGTTGTACAGTATAAAATATATGAACAAAACAGGACATGTTGCTGGTTGTACAGTATAAAATATATGAACAAAACAGGACATGTTGCTGTTGTACAGTATACAATCTATAAACAAAACAGGACATGTTGCTGGTTGTACAGCATAAAATATATAAAGAAAAACAGGACATGTTGCTGGTTGTACGGTATAAAATATATGAACAAAACAGGACATGTTGCTGGTTGTACAGTATAAAATATATAAACAAAACAGGACATGTTGCTGTTGTACAGTATAAAATATATGAACAAAACAGGACATGTTGCTGTTGTACAGTATAAAATATATAAACAAAACAGGACATGTTGCTGTTGTACAGTATAAAATCTATAAACAAAACAGGACATGTTGCTGGTTGTACAGCATAAAATATATAAAGAAAACAGGACATGTTGCTGGTTGTACGGTATAAAATATATGAACAAAACAGGACATGTTGCTGGTTGTACAGTATAAAATATATAAACAAAACGACATGTTGCTGGTTGTACAGTATAAAATATATGAACAAAACAGGACATGTTGCTGTTGTACAGTATAAAATATATAAACAAAACAGGACATGTTGCTGTTGTACAGTATAAAATATATAAACAAAACAGGACATGTTGCTGGTTGTACAGCATAAAATATATAAACAAAACAGGACGTGTTGCTGGTTGTACAGTATAAAATATATAGTATTAAAATGAATTCATGTATCATTGAGGTGAATAATTGTCATATGCACATTTAAGGAGGTTACTTCCTCAATAAAAGACGCAAAAGAGGAGGGAGGAGTAAATGATGCCTGTAGGCTACATGTGTGGTGACTCAGATATAATTAGAAAAGTCGATCTATAGGAGAATAAATAGCAATACAGAATGCCTGAGAGCCTTACTGTAATATATCCCATTATGTTTTCATATTTGGATTGTAATCTATGTTTCCCTTTACATAAATATATTTTCAGCATAAATTGATTCAGAAAAAGGTAAGTAGGTGCATAGAAATTCACCAGAATGCAGGAAATGAAGTGTTTAATGCTCAAAATTTGCTGCTCATAGACTACTTTTTTTTTTTAAGAGACCCCGACAAAGATTAAATCATAATTCGAACCCTGTAGACAATGGACAATGGAACAATAACTTGTAACAATGTAATTGCAGAACTGGGAGAACTTGAGAACAACACATGCAATTCCTACCAATACCTACCATTTTGACACCTAAATGTACTTGTAATACATACCATTTAGAAACATCTAGGACCTGAAACACACTGAATACAAGATAATTCCAACAGAAACAAAACTGCATATTGAAAAACATTTAAACAAGATAACATCATATCAACATACATACCATCTTTCTGACATTTGCATAAAGTTGATGTTGTGTAATACATACCATTTAGAAGCATCTAGGACCTGAAAAACACACTGAATACAAAACAATTCAGACATAAAACTGAAGCAGTTAGGAGCATCTTAGGAACTCGATGCATAACAAAACAACGGAGCATCTTAGGAACTCGATGCATAACAGAACAACGGAGTATCTTAGGAACTCGATGCATAACAGAACAACGGAGCATCTTAGGAACTTGATGCATAACAGAACAACGGAGCATCTTAGGAACTTGATGCATAACAGAACAACGGAGCATCTTAGGAACTCGATGCATAGGGGGAACAGAGTGTCGTTGAACTCATGTCATGAACTTAACAAGCACTATTTTAATAGACCTCTTAGATCGGTGAAGGGGTGTTCCATCTTTTGTCATCAAAGTGATCAAGTACTCTCTGGCTCTTGACAAAAATGCTTTCCTCTCCATCCAATTCAAAGCACCCAAGGGAGCTTTGAATCCTTTGGCACAAGAATTGCGTCCATTCATTGCATCAATTAGTCTGTCAATAATCTATAAAGAAATATCAGCATCTAAAATCACTATCATTACAGGGTTTCATTACGTATCAGATAGTTGAAATCAATACTCATCTGTTCAAAATATACAGAGAACACAGTACATATTTCTAAACTGTATGCTCAACTAGTAAACATGCAAGTATTAGTATTTGCTTGACTTCCTTCTTTCCATAGGTATGCTTTGTACTACAGCAAATTTCACAGAGCTTTACCACTCCGATGAATTATTAAAAAAAAAAAAAAACATGTACTTGGTTCTATAATCACTAATTGTATTACCTCAATGAATTCTGCTGTTGCCTCACAGTCCTTAAAGTGAGAGTACCCAAGATCCCTCATTGTGCGGAGAGCCACTGACACGGAGCGACTCAGTGTCTGTGCAGCCAGGGACACCCTCATCTTGTGGTTCTCAAAGTAGACATGTTTGTCTGTAATTTTATTGGCAGCATGCAGTCCATCTTTTTTTTGCACATCGAGATGATTGATGTACCTCCAATTGATCTGTCCGGTGGTCGTTGCAATTGGACTGTATGCCTGCAGAGTAAGAATCACTCACTGCTTAAACAAGTACAAACAGCAAAATGTTGATCATCATGTCCAGCCATAACTGTGCAAATGGAGAGACAACAATATTTAGATATAACTTTTAGCAGCAGAGGCATAACTTGTACAAATAGGTCTACAATGATCATCATTTACCTGCAACATATTACGTGACAACTTGAGCATGTGGCAAGCATCCATCATTACATATACTTTCTCACCAGTCACCGGATGCGAGAAACTGGTTTGATGCGGCTCTCGTGGGTCTCCCTTCAGCTCACACCCAAGTTGGTTGCACATGCTGACATTGGAGGCATGCCCATCCATTGTCACACATACCACCCGAATGCCCCGTGCATGCAACTCCACCAAAGCATGACTGAGAAGCACCCTTTGTGTTTCTGGAGAGAGAGACTTGGTCAGGAAGTAAGCAATGGGAGCCTTCCAATGTCCTTGTAGGCCAACCACCATGAACACAAGAGCCTCACTAGCAACATCAGTCTCACTGATTCCATCACCCATGTCTACAAAACCAGACATTGACTGGGTATGTGGATTATATTGCACATGTTTTCTGATGGACATGGCATCCAACATGAGTGAAACACATCCATATTTAGCGTGGTCTCCCTGGCATCTTCTCTCCAGCATATCCAGGATCATCTTTTTCAGGCCAGGCTTGGCATCCACCAAACGCAGCCACCTGTAAAAAAAATTTGAGAAGAAGCTATTTAACATGTTTGCATCAGTAATTTCCAAAACTTCAATCGGACAACAATAAGCCTACCTTTGTAATGTATGTGGATGTGGGAGGGGAAAATGTTGAGTCTCTCTGAGGTATTTGTATGCCTTTGGACCATGTAGATGGAGCGTGAGCGCAAACTCTGTGTAGTCCTTTGTGTACTCATGGCCCTGCTTTGCCATGAGGTCTATCTGAAGATCTGAAATGTTATGATTTAAAATGAATAAGTCCCCTTCAGATAATAACTTAGGAGTTTGATAAAGAGAGTAAGAATAACATGTACATGAATTTCAAAGTGCTAATTTTGTCTTACCGGAGTAGAATTCAAGCTTGTCTTTGAGCTCTTCATTAATGAGGTTCTTTTCCCTCAAATCCCCCAAAAGACTCTTCACTGTGGTCTTTGCCCTCTTTTCTCTGGCCATGGCATTCTTCTTCTCTCGCTCCAGACTTTCCACTCCTGCCAAGGCTTCATTGAGTCTGGTCTTAAGAGCGGTAGGAGATGCAGGCAAATGATATAGCCATGATCCTAGTAGAAAGAGGGATGAACATGGTTTGAGTAATGTTTCACTTCACAAACATCCCTTTGACAGCACTAGTTTATGACCCACATTCTTTCTTATAGTCATCACCTGTCAAAGCCACTGCCAGCACTGTGTGTGTGTGTGTGTGTGTGTGTGTGTGTGTGTGTGTGTGTAGCTGGGATTTGATCAGTGTCGGGAATGCATGTTCAATGTGTCTTCAATTGTGTGTGTATGGGTTTATTTGTGAGTGTGTTTAATTTGTGAGTGTGTTTAATATGAGTGGCAGCAAACAAGTGAGATATTAATATGTCCAGGAACATTATGATATTATTTTTAAAGTAGAAATATTCACATCATTAGGTTGAGGTTGTGGGTGTGAGGTTGACGTTTCTTGGGAATCCTGAGAGGCCACCGACAGGCTTTCTTCAGCTCTTCTGGAGGTAGACGTAGCCCTGCCTTTTTCCAACTAAAATGAAGAAGCATAATACATAATAGAATATATATATATATATATATATATATATATATATATATATATATATATATATATATATATATATATATATATATATATATATAAATAAAAGAGATAAGTATCTCACCCTGCCCTGTGATTGAAGAATATTTACATTTATGAATGCTAATAGCCTTTTGATGATACACCTACTCTTTGGAGGTGAACCGGGAAGCTGAAGACGGATGGAAAAACACCATCTCGGAGTCGGACTATCTGACCCGTCCTATCAAAATCACCCTGGTTAAAATGGTGACTGCAAAGCACTGATGAACAACTGGCAGTAAACCCTTCTCTCATCAAAGCCACTTCCCACTTCTTCCTCACATCTTTGTTCTTGGGAAACCTTCAAAATGAAAAAAGAAGATTTGGGAGAGTCTACACAAAAACATTTAAAAACGGAGGTGAAGCTTATTTTCTTCCTTCACATTTCTTAGAACCTTTCTTCAACAAAACTCCTATTTTGATGCATGTCTGTTGATAATGAACCAAAGTTGCTTGTTTTGCAAACCATTCTACAGTCAGATGTTCTGTTGCCTTTATTTTAAGTAAGTGGGGTGGGTATGAGACATGAGAGCTATCTTACTTTTGTCGGGGTAAATTACATGTGAATAATACAGTGTTGGGCAAGCTACTTGGAAATTGTAGTGAGCTAAGCTATCAGTTACTCTGCCATGAATAAAGCTTCACTACACAAAAGCTACCACCCAGTCAAATGTAGCAAGCTAAGTAACCTAAACACAGCAGTAGGCTAGCTCACTACATAGGAAGCTACTTTAAGTTGCGCTAATTTCACATGACAAGAAAAGTTAAAGAGTTAAGCTACTGAAAAGTTACTTCATTCAGGAAATAGTGAAGCTACCACCAAAATACTAAGTTACTAGCTAAGCTACAAATAGCGACTGCCCAACACTGATAATACAGTCTGCGCCACTTGTGAAAAATTCGCTGGCCAATGTTATACCAGTAATATTTGTTTTATTTCTAAAATAGCATTATTGTGTCAGTTGTAATCTTAGTCAGTGTTATGGAATATGACTTATCAAGTCTCAGTTCATAGCCGGGTGAACACCGACCGTTGCAGTAAACATAGACTAGCTAGCTGGCTACGATTTCAGTACAGTAATATCAAAGATCCATGCTCCTTCTCAATGCTCTATATTCTATTCACAAAATACAGACAACAGTACAGTAATGTTAAATCTTACTTTTGAAAAGTAATCCCCCGAGCCCTGTTTTCGATGGTCCGCCGATTTGAACAGGAATATGCTGCACAGTGCTCTGGCATCTTGTTGCTTCTGTTACTGTCTATGGTTGCTACGCAACTAGGAGTATGACCGGTCCAAGATGGCGGCCGCATTTCTTCCGTCCAGCAGCCAATGCGGCGTCTACTCTATATATGTCTATGGTATGTATATGCTCCTATTGTTACACTGTGAAGATGGATAGAGCGTGGTTAATTAGGGCCCGAGCACCAACAGCGGTGAAGGCCCTATTGAAACTGAAGGAATTATTAGGGCCCAAGCGCCGACAGCAGCGAAGGCCCTATTGGAACTGAAGGAATTATTATTATTATTTTCTGCAAGTAAATTGGCTTTTTGAGGGGCTTAACATATTCAAAAACTCACCAAAATTGGCGGGCGCATTAAGTCTGGTGAAAATTTACATATTTTAATGGTTTCGGGAGTAGGCGCACAAAAATGGCTCGCTAGCGCCTCCTAGAAAGTTAAAAAAATGTAGCCCCTGCTGTGCGTTTAACGTAGACTCACGAAACTTGGTAGACATATGTAACATGTCAAGATGTACAAAAAGCTTAATTACAGCCATACCCTAAACCCAACAGGAAGTCCGCCATTTTGATTTCAATGTTCGAAATTAGTGCGATTTTGGCCATTTACACGTCATATTTTAACGAACTCCTCCTAGAGATTTCTTCCAATCAATTTCAAATTTGGTCTGTGCCATCTTAAGACATTAAAGATGAAAAGTTGTTAAAAGAAAAACTTTCCGTCATAGGGCGTGGCGGCCATTTTGTGCGTTTCGCCGCCGAAACAGGAAAAGGGTGTAACTCGAGTGTACATTGTCCGATTGGCTCGAAATTTTTCAGGATTCACAAGAGTCCAACCCTGAGGACAAATAAAGGCCGATATTTACTTAAAGTCATAGCGCCCCCTAATGGTAACAGGAAGTAGGCCTAAAAGTCAAGGTGCTATACTTTAACAAACTCCTCCTAGAGATTTCATCCGATGGACTTCAAACTTGGTCTGTATCTTCTCAACACCTTAAAGATGAAAAGTTATTAAAAGAAAAACTTTTCGTCAGACGGTGTGGGCGTGCCGTGGCGGCCATTTTGTTTGTTTAGCGATGAACAAAGAAATTGTTGTAACTTGAGTGTACTTTGTCGTATCTGCCCGAAATTTGCAATTGACAAGGGTCCACGCCTGAGGACACCTACAGGGCAAAATTGACTTTTGGTCATAGCGCCCCCCGTTGGCAACAGGAAATGCGCTTTATATGACAAACATCATCAGATTTACATGAAACTTATTTGTGGTCTACATGTGATACTGAGCCGCCCCCTCTACTTTAACCATGCCTACTTACCCAGGCCACGCCCCCTTTCATAACATTTGAACCGTTTAAGGTAGACCCTTGTGTGAAGTATTAATGAACTCAGCATAGACTTCCTTTTTCATTGGTCATGGTTTGACCTGCCCCCTAAGCTTTAGCCACGCCCCCTTTTATAACTAATGACTCATTTGATGTAGACCTTTGTATGAGGTATCATTGAACTCAGCAAAGACTTCCTTCTTCATTGGTGATGTTTGCGCCGCCCCCTATGTTTAAGCCACATCCTCTTTCATAAATGCTGACCCATCTAAGGTAGAGTCTTGTGTGAGGTATCATTGAACTCAGCAGAGACTTCCTTTTTAATGTGTGATGTTTTGACCCGCCCCCTATGCTTTAGCCACGCCCCTTTTCACAGCTAATGAACCGTATGACAAAGAGTCTTGTGTGAGGTATCGTTGAACTCAGCGGGGAGTTCCCTTTTCATTGGTGGCGATTTACGGTGTCTGAGTGCCACGCAAATGCACGGTCGCAAGGAGCGTCATCCTCCAGGAACCCCGACGCGCGCAGAAGCGCGAGGGCCTGTCCATCGCTACTTGCAGCTTTAATTATTAGGGCCCGAGTGCCGACAGCGGCGAAGGCCCTATTGGAACTGAAGGAATTATTATTAGGACCCGAGCGCCGACAGCGGCGAAGGCCCTACTGGAATTGAAGGAATTATTATTATTAGGGCCCGAGCGCCAACAGCAGCGAAGGCCCTATTGGAACTGAAGGAATTATTATTATTATTATTATTATTATTATTATTATTATTATTATTATAACATAATAATAATTAGTCGGGGCTTAACATAGTCAAAAACTCACCAAAATTGGCGGGCGCATGAAGTCTGGCGAAAATTTACGTATTTTAAGGGTTTCAGGAATAGGTGCACAAAAATGGCTCGCTAGCGCCCCCTAGAAAGTTACAAAAATTGAGCCACTGCTGTGCGTTTAACATAAACTCACGAAACTTGGTACATATATGTAACATGTCGAGATGTACAAAAAACGTCATTAGAGCCATACCCTAAACCCAACAGGAAGTCCGCCATTTTGATTTCAATGCTCGACATTAGTGCAATTTTGGCCATTTCCACATGTCGTACTTTAACGAACTCCTCCTAGAGATTTCTTCCGATCAACTTCAAATTCGGTCTGTGCCATCTTAAGACATTAAAGATGAAAAGTTGTTAAAAAAAAAACTTTTCGTCATAGGGCGTGGCCGTGGAGGGGCGGCCATTTTGTGCATTTCGCCGTTGATACAGGAAGTGGGTGTAACTCGAGTGTACATTGTCCGATTGGCTCGAAACTTTTCAGGATTCACAAGAGTCCAACCCTGAGGACAAATAAAGGCCGATATTTACTTAAAGTCATAGCGCCCCCTAGTGGTAACAGGAAGTAGCCCTTCAAGGTGCTATACTTTAACAAACTCCTCCTAGAGATTTCATCCAATGGACTTCAAACTTGGTCTGTATCTTCTCAACACCTTAAAGATGAAAAGTTATTAAAAGAAAAACGTTTCGTCAGACGGTGTGTGGGCGTGGCGGCCATTTTGAGTGTTTAGCGAACAAAGAAGTTGTTGTAACTTGAGTGCACGTTGTTGTATCTGCCCGAAAATTCTCAGGATTGACAAGGGTCCAGGCCTGAGGACACCTACAGGCCAAAATTGACTTTTGGTCAAAGCGCCCCCCTGCTGGCAACAGGAAATGCGCCTTATATGACAAACATCATCCGATTTACATGAAACTTATAATGTGTGGTCTACATGTAATACTGAGCCGCCCCTATACTTTAACCACGCCCACTTACTCAGGCCATGCCCCCTTTCATAACATTTGAACCGTTTAAGGTAGAGTCTTGTGTGAGGTGTCATTGAACTCAGCACAGTTCATTTTTAATTGGTGATGGTTTGACCCGCCCCCTAAGCTTAGCCACACCCCCTTTCATAAGTGCTGACCCATCTAAGGCAGTTTTGTGTGACGTATCATTGAACTCAGCAAAGACTTCCTTTTTAATTGGTAAAGGTTTGCCCCGACCCCTATGCTTTGGCCACGCCCCCTGTCACAGCTAATGAACTGTATGATGTACAGTGCCTTGCGAAAGTATTCGGCCCCCTTGAACTTTTCGACCTTTTGCCACATTTCAGGCTTCAAACATAAAGATATAAAACTAATTTTTTGTGAAGAATCAACAACAAGTGGGACACAATCATGAAGTGGAACGAAATTTATTGGATATTTCAAACTGTTTTAACAGATAAAAAACTGAAAAATTGGGCGTGCAAAATTATTTAGCCCCCTTAAATTAATACTTTGTCGCGCCAAGTCCCATTGCTGAAAAAAAGACATGTACTGAATAGGTTGAAATTTGTCAAAGGACACATTGAATGGCCACAAGAGAAATGGGGCAACATTCTGTGGACTGATGAGAGCAAAATTGTTCTTTTTGGGTCTAGGGACCACAGACAGTTTGTCCGACGACCCCCATGCACTGAATTCAAGCCACAGTACACTGTGAAGACAGTGTAGCATGGTGGTGCAAAAATCATGTTATGGGGATGTTTCTCATACTGTGGTGTTGGGCCTATTTATCGCATACCAGGGATCATGGATCAGTTTCAAAACATCAAAATACTTGAAGAGGTCATGTTGCCTTATGCTGAAGAGGAAATGTCTTTGAAATGGGACATTCTTTCAACAAGACAATGACCCAAAACACACCAGTGTCTTGGTTCCAGATGAACAAGATTGATGTTATTGAGTGGCCAGCCCAATCCCCAGTCCTCAATCCCACAGAAAACTTGTGGGTTGACATAAAAAATGCTGTTTCTGAGGCAGAACTCAGTAATGCAGAGGAATTGTGGAATGTAGTTCAATCGTCCTGGGCTGGAATACCTGTTCACAGGTGCCAGAAGTTGGTCGACTCCATGCAACACAGTTGTGAAGCAGTTCTCAGAAATAATGGTTATGCAACTAAATATTAGTGCAGTGATTTAAAGTAAAGCAAACTCTTGAGACATTTTTCAGTTTATACAGTAAATGTTTGAGTTTGTAAAGAAAAACAGCCTAATATTCCTTTTTCTTCACTTTCTGTAATGGTATGACACAAACTTGATCAATTTTGGTCATGTTTTGATTTGGAATTGAATGTGCAGTGTTCCCAATGCATTTATATTATGGAATTAAAAGCTATTCTAAGGATTTTGAGCATTATTCACTTTTTTTAAACACACTGCTATTATTCTGAACACAACTGTATTTCAAAACATATCTTCATAGTGGACTTCGAACAGCAAAGACATTTCTAATACTTCAAACATATCTTCAGTGGACATGGCAAAGACAATTATAGTACTCTTTTCACATTAGATTTAAAAGTGCAAATACAAAATACTGTGAACTGTTATCACAAACAGTGCTCTCCCGAGCAAATAAAAAAAGAATAACACCATTTCCCTGAAATAGTCTAAATCCAACATGGCACAAAGTGAATAAGGCAAAATAAGAGCTAGTGCTTTGTTATTAAGTTTCCTCCTAAGCTTAAAGGGTAACTTTCAGTTTTTTTCAACCTGTACCCTATTTCTTTATGTTTTTGTGTGTAAGTGACTGATGTGAACAACAATCTTTGAAAATTGGTCCAGCATTGAACAAGATCGCTGTGAACCGGGCTGCAATGTTATATAGGTCACTTAGCGTCCACTAAAAGTTCTGTTTTTGCCGCTGATAGGCTCAGATTATTATTCTAAGTGTCTGACAACATTATGGAGAGGATCCCTACAGAGACAGACCTTTTTGTTAAAGAGTAAGATCCTAAACAGTACTTTTAGTCTGGTGGGTTTGGTAATGGTGATTTCGGGACTGTTTTATGTTAAACAAAAATGATCTTACTATTTAACAAATAGGGTCTATTTCTGTAATGTTGTACGACAATTAGAATATTAATCTGAGACTGTCAGCGGCAAAAACAGCTCTTGGACATAAATTGAAGGTGCGCAATTGTCCTATTATTTACATTGAAGCTTGTTTGGCAGCTGCCCACTGCAGCGATCTCACTTTATACTGGACCAATGTTGAAGATTGTTGTTCCCATCAGTAACAAGAACATAGGAAAATAGGGTCCAGGTTGAAAAACGCGAAGTTACCCTTTAAATTGTGCACTCTGTTTTCAAAGTAGTTTTACAAATGATGAAAAAGTAACCCTGAAAATCCTGAGGAATAAACACAAAAAGAAACATGTTTTTGAATTGTTTTCATAATGGCTTCACAAGGGAAAAAGTGGTCCATCTGGTATAGCAGTACCAAATATGCCTGTTGGTTTATCGCTGACAGCTAAGTCTTTACTAAAATATTCTGTTTTCTACAGAGCAAACTTTTGCTTTTTTTGCGTAAGGTTATTTCTATGCAGTTCCATGCAAATCCTGTCCAGTTAATTCAAACCAACGATGCCTTTAGGGACAACTACAGCCGTTTGGCTGACGGCGCAGTCTCTCTGACCCTTTCACTGGAAGAGCCTGTTTTTTAGAGCAAGTGCTTTGTTGGAAAGTTTCCCTCCATCAAGTTCCATGAAAATCTTTTGGATTACCTCAAAAGGTATAACGAAGCCCAGCAGGGTAGCTGAAGTTCAGGGCATACAGTACATTAGTCCAAACAGCATACAGTGCCTTGCGAAAGTATTCGGCCCCCTTGAACTTTTCGACCTTTTGCCACATTTCAGGCTTCAAACATAAAGATATAAGATATTCAGCCCCCTTAAGTTAATACCTTGTAGCGCCACCTTTTGCTGCGATTACAGCTGTAAGTCGCTTGGGGTATGTCTCTATCAGTTCTGCACATTGAGAGACTGAAATTTTTGCCCATTCCTCCTTGCAAAACAGCTCGAGCTCAGTGAGGTTGGATGGAGAGCGTTTGTGAACAGCAGTTTTCAGTTCTTTCCACAGATTCTCGATTGGATTCAGGTCTGGACTTTGACTTGGCCATTCTAACACCTGGATATGTTTATTTGTGAACCATTCCATTGTAGATTTTGCTTTATGTTTTGGATCATTGTCTTGTTGGAAGACAAATCTCCGTCCCAGTCTCAGGTCTTTTGCAGACTCCATCAGGTTTTCTTCCAGAATGGTCCTGTATTTGGCTCCATCCATCTTCCCATCAATTTTAACCATCTTCCCTGTCCCTGCTGAAGAAAAGCAGGCCCAAACCATGATGCTGCCACCACCATGTTTGACAGTGGGGACGGTGTGTTCAGGGTGATGAGCTGTGTTGCTTTTACGCCAAACATAACGTTTTGCATTGTTGCCAAAAAGTTCGATTTTGGTTTCATCTGACCAGAGCACCTTCTTCCACATGTTTGGTGTGTCTCCCAGGTGGCTTGTGGCAAACTTTAAACGACAATTTTTATGGATATCTTTAAGAAATGGCTTTCTTCTTGCCACTCTTCCATAAAGGCCAGATTTGTGCAGTATACGACTGATTGTTGTCCTATGGACAGAGTCTCCCACCTCAGCTGTAGAGCTCTGCAGTTAATCCAGAGTGATCATGGGCCTCTTGGCTGCATCTCTGATCAGTCTTCTCCTTGTATGAGCTGAAAATTTAGAGGGATGGCCGGGTCTTCGTAGATTTGCAGTGGTCTGATACTCCTTCCATTTCAATATTATCGCTTGCACAGTGCTCCTTGGGATGTTTAAAGCTTGGGAAATCTTTTTGTATCCAAATCCGGCTTTAAACTTCTCCACAACAGTATCTCGGACCTGCCTGGTGTGTTCCTTGTTCTTCATGATGCTCTCTGCTCTTTAAACGGACCTCTGAGACTATCACAGAGCAGGTGCATTTATACGGAGACTTGATTACACACAGGTGGATTCTATTTTTCATCATTAGTCATTTAGGTCAACATTGGATCATTCAGAGATCCTCACTGAACTTCTGGAGAGAGTTTGCTGCACTGAAAGTAAAGGGGCTGAATAATTTTGCACGCCCAATTTTTCAATTTTTTATCTGTTAAAAAAGTTTGAAATATCTAATAAATTTCGTTCCACTTCATGATTGTGTCCCACTTGTTGATTCTTCACAAAAAATTACAGTTTCATATCTTTATGTTTGAAGCCTGAAATGTGGCAAAAGGTCGAAAAGTTTAAGGGGGCCGAATACTTTCGCAAGGCACTGTAGCAACAGCTAATGCTACATTATCAAGATCTTGCAACATCTTGATGCTTTCAAGGACAATTTCGATGTCCTCTGGTTCATCACTTGAAGCATGTTCTTTAAGAACATAAATCCCAACAGTGGTGTCTTCAATGGCCTCGTTGATGGCGTCTTCATCCATGCCCTGTTAAAAAAAAAGGCCAGTAAATAAGACCAATCGAGAAACAAATTAATTAATATTAAATCACAGAGACAACATTTTTTTTGACAGAACATTAGTTGAGTGTGGGAAGATATATAGTGCTGTAACTACAATTAATTTAACTAATTAAACTTATGTTTTCTTGTTTGAATAATCTGACAAATTTTAAATAATGACTTATAAATAAAGAAAACACATTGAAAATAATCACATACCCACCACAACTAGCCAGTCTAAAGTCATGTCTCAGATTTGTTAAGTATTGATTGTATAATGCTTTGAAACAGAACATTTTAATAGATTATCAAAATTATGAATCAATACATTTTCTATTAATCAATGAATCATTTCAGCCCAAGTGATCAATCGGGAGAACAAAAAGGGAGTAGTAAGCACACAACACATACCACATATTGCTGCACAAGGTTTTCTGGATCTTCACCCATGTAGATACAGACTCCCTTGATGATGGTGCACTCCCGTCCAGCATCTATATCATCACACTGAAAGAATTTTTTTCTAAGAAAATTACAACATGATTCCTACAATGGTACTAGCCTTGCTGTCAGCTCCAAATCATGTAGGAAAGAGATTGTCATTAAAGACAAAGAAAGACACAAATATGAAGATAAGTAAGAAAATAAATAAATAGAGGAAATGTTAAAAGATGAATATAGTAGGAGAAAGATGAAAAAACGGTCATATGAAATAACACTAAACAACAACTTGGTGTTTTAATATTTCTGATACTGTTAAAGGCTTGTTTAAATGGCATTGTCTGTGGAAGTAGGTCTATTTTCATTTATAAACAATTGAGAAACAAACAGATGTTTCCATCTGTAACTTTCAATTATTTTTGGAAATATACATTAAAAAAGCAACACAAAAGAAATACGACAGCACTTACCACTTAAAGCCTTTGATTGTGTATGCTGTTCAAATAGGATCCTAAGAAAGAAAATATCTAGAATCAGTGAGGTGAACCAAGCACATTGGCTCAATAATTAAAAGACCACACAAAATAAAGCATAAAGCAATGACACAAAGGCAAGTTAAAAATCCAGTTTGAGTCCGACCTTAAGAACGCTGCTTAATTTATATGAAAACATAGCGACTTATGGAGGGCTTCTTTTGTGTGCACGAGTGGAGAGAGTGCATTTATGAAAATGACATGATAAACAAAGAGTTCCCATTAATGTTATAAATTGTGCTAACGTCCTACGTTAGTTGCCCCAATGCATTTTCATGTCAGCAGCACCCTCCCGCATATAACCAACTCACACACACCAGCGGACGTGCATTTTTAACACACACACACACACACACACACACACACACACACATAAGCGGACGTGCATCACACTCTCTCTCTCACACACACACACACACACATACATACATACATACATACATACAAGCGGACGTGCATCACACTCTCTCACACACACACTTTATTACTTGCACTATCTGCAACTGAATAACCGACAGCTTTACAAAACTCGTTCGTTCTTACCCAACGTTACATTGAAGCTCCGTTGTCATGAGCGGGACCATCGGGGGGGGGCTAAACTAAGCAGTAAGCTAGTGGTGTTATCAGCTAGCTAACCTTAGCTATTAGCAAACAATATATAAAGTTATCCCCAGACAACTCAACGGACCTTTTTAATTGTTACATAAACTAATGTTACAACAGCATCAATGTAATGGAAATTTTGCGAACAATACCCGACTACTTTACTAACACTCATTCTCCCCGAGGTGGAGGGTCAAGCTCGGGGAAAATAAGACCGACTGGCTCCTCTTCACCGGTGTTATAGCCCTACTGGTTTCCACACTAACTGGTTTCCGTATATGTTGTGTTTACCTAACAGCTGCCGATGTGGTCCGCCTCTGTCACCAGATTCGTCACACAATCGTAAACATATTACTGGCAATTTTCAAATTGTTTCCCAGATCTACTGTCGCGAAAATGTTTGTCTAAGTAATCGCCACATCACAGCCACTTACAAAAAAAAAAGATCTAAAAACAATATCATCATTCAAGCTCGGGTCGAGCTGGTTTCGATCTTGTGGCATAAATATAATAGCTAACACCCAAGTCCGCAGTTCTGAGCAGAAAGCTATAGAAGCTCTATGTGAAACTACTTCCAGTCACATTTATCAACCAAGTCAAGATCGAAACCAGCTCGACCCGAGCTTGAATGATGATACTGTTTTTAGATCCTTTTTTTTTTGTAAGTGGCTGTGATGTGGCGATTACTTAGACAAACATTTTCGCGACAGTAGATCTGGGAAACGATTTGAAAATTGCCAGTAATATGTTTACGATTGTGTGACGAATCTGGTGACACCGGCAACACCGGCACCGGCCATTAACATTACGTTAGCTACATTGAAATACCGTTGTTAGGAGCAGGACCATCAGGGAAACACAATTATTAATGCTAAACTAAGTAGTTACTAGTTAGTGATGGTATTAGCTAACTTAGTTATTAGAAAACCGATATATTCAAATAACTGTATGCACAAACACGTGAACAGACTTTTGTAATTGTTACATGCAGTAGAAAAACATACATTTAATGAAAATGTCGCCTTTATGAACATGAACAAAATCATTTTGATTGATGAATCCTGCACGCGGTCAACACATGCTCAACATTCTTCTTTACATTCTTCTTGTTTTGGCTTGTTTTTTAAGCAGTTAGACTGTGTTGGCAGTGCCACCTACACTTCCTGGCGCCATTTGATTCAAATATACCATTTCCAAACTTAATTCGATAACTTAAAATGTTCAATTCAATCAATTTCAATCAACGCAAAAGGAATCCATGCAGTTAACATTCTTCAAAAACAACTTAAGTCTACATGATTGAACCATGTTCTTGAAAGGAATATAAATGAATTGCGTAGCATATTCTAAATTCATTTGTGTAAATTCAAAGACCTGTTATTTCCTATTTTTCAGTGTGGGTGGAGCAAGAGGTGCATTCATGAACATTCAATTCTACATTAAATTACAACATCAATTAGAGACTTAAAAAGGTGATAAATGATGTATATTGTATGCACCGTTCCATTATGTTTTGATGTACACATTTTCCTATCTTTTTTTGTGTGCGAGTGTTTTCTAGTAATTGTGTAAATGATGTCCCTGCACTCTTAACCCGAATTAGTTGACTTTACTCGCAAATCGCGTGGAAACCCGTTGCCCTATCCCACTTTAGTTTTTACACAAGCTGAAACTAAACATGTTGAGTTGTATTAACATGGAACCGTAACTTTTTACACAAGCTGAAACTAAACATGTTGAGTTGTGTGACATGGTGAGAGATGAAAGACCCAAATGCGGAGAGATATGGCAGGCAGAAGATGGTGAGAGCTCAATGATACTTTAATGAAACAAAAACAACAGCAGAACAGAGGCTGGAAAAACCATGGGACAGAACGCAGAGAGATACACACAGGCGGCACGAGTACACAAAATGATCTGACAAGAGACAAAGGGAACACGGGGATTAAATACATGAGGTAACGAGCAAACCAGGAACAGGTGAGACAATAGGTGAAACACATCAGGGCGGGGCAGGACAATCAGACAAGGCAGAAAAACAAAGTAAAACTAGACAAGACAAGATTGAACACAGACTGTCAAAATAAAACAGGAAACAGAACCGGAATGCAAAATACAAACAAGAATACACAGCTAAAACGGAATAAACAGAAACACAATGAGCAGGGGAATAAGGAACAGAACTATAAACAACAGGGATATACAAAACCAGAGAACAATATACAAAACAGGAAACCTACAAAACAGGGGCATAAATATACAGAATAAAATATAACAACAGGGAACATACACAAATGAATGATAGTCAACAGAAATATACAAAACCAGGCAAAAAAATGTCCAAACCGTAACAGAGTTGTATCAACACAGAACCCTAACTTGTTACCCAAGCTGAAACTAAACATGTTACATGTTGAGCTGTATTACCATGGAACCTTAAGTTTAGTATTTATATTTATTAGTAATGTGTACTCAAAATCATTAGATAAAACTAGCTATTATCACTTGTTATTGCTACTCATTATTTATTACAATTACTGTATTTTCCTCTAATTTAATTAGCTTTTGATTTTTTTAAAATATGGTATAAAACATTGTTTCAATTAAATTGGATGGAAAAAAGAAACACCTAAATGCTCCAATGCATTTTATTTTTAAGAAAAATGGAAAAACAGGTCAACATCAACAAGTCCAACCTAAAATGATTAATCTGAAAAAGGTAATTTAAAATCACTGAAACAATTATGTGTGGGTGCTGTGTATGTGTGGGAGTTGTCCGTGTTTGTTGTGTGTGTGGGTGTTGTTCGTGTCTGTGTTGTGTGTGGGTGTGTGTCTGTCTGCGTTTTACGTGTGTCTGTTCGTCCGCTTGTTTTACAGAAAATAAAAAGGTTTACCCCACAGGTAAGAAAGTGTTTTACTGGTGTGGCAAAAAAAAAAAAAAAAAAAAAATTATAGTCAACAGCTTCTTACAGTAGACTTGACATCGCTTTATGTTGCGAGCTGATTTTTCAAAGTCTGTAGCTTCGGCTTTAGGTCAGTGTGGCCTAGCAATACCTGTTGGATGACCTGAAATGTGAGCTTCATAGTCTTGGGGTTATTAAGATGAAGTGCATACATGAGTCCAAACAGAATGCACATTGCTTTTGGCAGATCTTGAATGTTGTCCATCACGACTTATCCCTCAATGATGATTTTCAACGAGGCTGGACTGAGTTGCTGGGAAGATGTGAGCCCAGCACCTTCACGCTCAATGAGAAGTCCAATGTCAAGGTCACGAAAAGAATCATCATCATCGAATTCCTAAATAAAAAACAGAAGAGCCCAATCATTACATTATATTTCTCATTTGAAAAACAACTTTAATCAATATAAGAGTGTCATGGTGAAAAATAAATAATGGTGAAAATTATAAGAAAGCAAGAGCTTACTTACAAAGCCTGCTTTGAAGAAGTTTGTGGGGTTGTCCCCAAGGATGATAGGAAGCCCTCTGAGCACCTGTGTCCAGATCGCAGTTGGCTCTGTAGTCTTTTGGGATTTAAACACAGTACCACAAGTTAGCTAGATAGCTAAAATGAAAAACAAATAATCATCTATAAGAAAGCTTAAATAAACCAAGCAATGTTTGGATTGAATTATACAACTAACAGAGTAGCATTATATGATATTTTTACAAAACCTGTCAAAATCAATGCCAAGTACATAATGTTTATGGACCTACATTGGTCTGTTGTGAAATCTGTGTCAACAACTGTCCAACATGCCCTCTCTTGGATCAAAATAACTTGATGAGATGAGGACTGTGCCGGTCGATGCTCTCATAGAATTCCCGCTTGAGGTTCTTGCCCACAAGGCAGCTAAGCCATCTGCAAAGTAGTGCTGAAAAACATCCATGAATGTCCTTTTTATATGATTTGAAATTTTGTTTAAATTAAAAAAACATCATGCCCCAAATTAAAAATACCAATGTTTTCCTTAAAGAGGACAAGAGTAAATGTGTACTGCGCAGGTGAGAAAGACTGCTTCTGTGCAGAAAAAACACATGACTGACAGTGAAAGGTTACTTGGGCAGTTTCAATCAGTTGTGCACGCTGGGTTTTCTGGTGTACCTTAAGTGCATTAATGGAGTTGAATGTGCACACACATTGTTGGTGTAAGCAGGGAAATGGGACAGTTCTACCATAGTTTCCGTGAAAGGTTACCCCTTTCTCACACATAAACTCACAATACTTACATCACAAGGATCTGTAAAAATATAAAACAAGAAAAAGTTTAGCTCAGCGACTCAGCTCAACAATGTCACTATTAAATACAATAAGGTAATAGAACCGAAACGACGCCTGTGTTACAGAGAAAGCCGGCATGTAAACAAGGGTGTGTGTGAGAGTGAGTGAGAGGGAAAAAGAGAGAGGCCAAGGACTGGTCAAGTGGATCAATGCACTGCAAACACCTCGCGGTGTCCACAACGTAAACACCTCCACAGCACCTGCTACACTCCTTTGCCCTGAGAGCGGTTGAATCGCTTGCGTAAAATGACGGTTGATGACATATGATATAGTCGGGCTTACTCGCGGGTATGTGAACCGTCCTCAGACTGTTAACACTAAGCTAACTTTAACATTCAGCTGACACTTTTTTGAGTAGCTAGTGTTAGCAATAAGCAATAAGCATGCACAGGTTCAAACAGTAACATTAGACAGAAATGAAGCTGCATCAACAAATTATCTGCAAGCTTTTGGGTATTAAAAATTTGCACAAAGATAACTAGGCTACAATAGTTATTTTACATACTAACCATTCCACTTGGAGTAAGGTTGCTGGTCAGGGTACTGTCTGCTGCCGATGCCTTTGCTGCTCGTCCCGCCAGGTGTAGTGCCCTTTGGACGCACGTTACAAGACACTGGTCTTGTCACGTGAACAGGCAGATTTTTGAATTAGCCTCCTCCCCTTTCTTATGAAAGTAAACATACCAAGTTATTTCTGCTAAACCTGATTAGTGCAATGAATCTATCAGCTAAATAGTACAAACAACTAATATTGTTTAGTAATGATAGCAGGTTTTTACAAAACATAAAAGTATAAGTAATGATCACTCGTAAGTTTAATTAGAAACAAAATCGGGGTTTACAGTGTGGTTAGTAATACTGAAAAAGACGTGAGAAGTGTGCCAACTACATTAACACATCCTTTTAAAAACAATTTCCACAAGCCAGGAGACATCATACCTCTAGACTTAGTTTGACTGAAATGATGCAGATGAAGCTTTGTTACCCATTTTCTTTACTTTCTGAGCCCACTAGATGGAGTTGTCTGTGCAACAAAGGGTTGAAAGCACAATTGCCATTCCTTAAGCCTTTCTCTTTAAACCAAGACAACCCTAATTTGGGCTCATAGAATTAAGAAAATGCTTCATGAAGCTTCATTTGGCCATCACTATGCAGCATACAAACCACAGATATGAGGGTGTGGCAGCTAAACAAAGTAGACTAAAAGACTGAAAAACACTTTGTCTCATTACAAGTTGTCAACTTTGCTATTCTTAATTTCTTGTAAAATAAATAAATGTATCATTATGAAATAAAAGCACCCTGAAAATAAATAAATGTGGAATAATGGGAAAAAAGGTCCCCTGAAATAAATAAAAGTTGTCCTTTCAAAAATGTCATTCAAATAAAAACAATTTCTTATTGAACGGTTGACTCATTTAAATTTTCATATTTACTTTCATTTATATATTGATTTATGTATTGCCTAATTTATATTTATATTACCATATTTTTTTATAGCCATATTAGTTCATTTATGTAGAATATTTATTAATTTACTATTGACTAAAACGGCGTTGCATATGAAGCAACACATACTGAATTAATTCATTGGCAACCAAACAGAGAAACGGCTGCACTAGAGGATTGCATTGGAATTGGGATCCTGGGAGTCCCGCGGGACCCAGCACAAATCTCACGGCAGTGGGCGGTTATAACAGGGGCTGTGGCTGGGAGCGGGCGGTCCAAAAATAGATCTTAGGTCCCGGGATTTAGGAGCGCTGTCCCTGATCAGTGCTGTAAGCGACTGTTAGCGTTGCCTAGCTAGGTTTCATAAGAAAATAAAAATCCTCTACTCACTCTCTCAGTGCCCCGCCCCTTTCTTCTACGGCAAGCTTGAGGGATTGTTGTGTTGTATCGGAGGGATACAATCAACAGGAACATGAAATCTGTTAGAGTGTGTTAAAAGAAAGGGAAACAAAAGGAAACAACCTGAGCAAAGCAAACCACAGCCAACAACATGTTCTAAAATAAGTGAAATAAATAAATGAATACAATGTCACTTTGCCCTAATATTGCACTACAATAACTTTGCACTTGAATGTAATTATGCACTAGAACGTTATTTCGCTACTTATTACCGACAGATATGCATATTTATTAATACTACACAGTAAAATAACTAGTTTCCCTGCAGGAGTTGAGAAGACACAAAATCAATGGTCAATCTATTGACAATCAATCTTATGTTTGCAGGACAGGTCCCTTGCAAAAACAGTCCCGCGCAGGGCTCTAGTCTGCACTTCGTCCATTGTACAGCATACTGTTCAGCCTAGTTATGCAGACTGACATTTTTAAAAATCTGTGTTGAGAGAATAAAAAAAAAATGCGGCCCCCTAGTGTTGTTTAAAAATTGTAGGATTGTACAGGATGTCTGGCGTCGCGGTAGTTACTGTTCTCCGTGACCAATCAGTGGTCTGCAGTGTTTTACTTCACCTTCTCGTATCGGCTCAGCCAGCTAGGAACCTTGACCAGGTTGGTTTTTAGAAAAAGTAGCCTACCGGTTAATATCCACAAGTAGCAATGAAAAAACAAAAAAAGAGCGAGTTGAGTCATATTATGTGAGGGAAAGTGGCATAGGTGGGTTAGGCTCCTGTGTGACTATGTTATTTTTTTTTTTTATTGAAATTTTCTGTCAACAGTTACAGTGTCAGGTTTTACACACTCCACAAAGCAATTATTCACATATCAGTGTCCTTATTGCCCAGTGGTGATGGTGGTGTCCTCTTGCTGTGTTCTATAAACTGTCCATTTTTCCTGAAAGTGTGTCTTTTGTAATTGTAGTTTATGTGTAATTTTTTCCATTACAAATACTTCTTCCACAGTGCTCACCCACTGCTCCACAGTCGGGGGTTCTGCTTTATACCATAACCTTGTCATTGCTTTTTTATTTGCCTATAGCAGAACTTTAACTCATCCTCTTTTTGAATTATATCTTGTGTCAGATTTCCCAGATAAAGTACCTTACAAGACTTGGGTATCTCATATCCTATAATTTTTCTTAGACCCCGCCATATTTTATCCCAATATCCTATTATCTTTTGGCATGACCAAAAAATATGCATATGGGTTACATCCATGTGTCCACATATTCTCCAGCATGGTTGCTGGTTACATACAGTTTCCTTCCTAATGTTTGGAGTTATAAAAAATCTGACCATATTTTTCCAGTTGAATTCTTTCTGCGTTTTACAAATATTAAACCATTCCTCCTCAGATATTTGCTCCTTGAACTCTTCTTCTCATTTTTCTTTGATATAAAGAGAGGAAGTCTTCCTGCATCACAACAAACTTCTGTATAGGGTTGAGATTACATTACATTTTTTTCCGTCATAGGCTTTCAAAAACATCAATAACGTAATTGTCAGTTTTTATCTCCTTCTCATAATAGTCCCTTATCTGTCGGTATCGATATTGTTCATGTTCATCTAGTCCAAATTTATCCCTTAACTTTTCAAAACTCTGCAGTTTCCCCCGCTCGACCATGGTACATATCACTGTAATGCCTTTTTTCATCCATTGCTTAAACCCTTTATCGTTCGTACCAGGTACAAACCTCGAATCAGATGCGACCCAACTCAAAATCTTCGTCTCCTTCTCCAATTTATGTCTTTCAACAACCTTGTTCCATATTTCAACTGTAGTTTTGGTTATTTAATCCAACTGGTTGCCTAACTTGCGCAATAGTCCTTTGTGTGCTATTAAGTTTCGTATTTCAATGTCTTTTTGCCCCAATTCTATGCTTTTCCAGCTTGCGACGTACTCATCCTTGCACCAATATATCAGAGGTCTTATTTGAGCAGCGTAAAAATACTCCCGAAGGCTTGGTAAAGCCAGGCCTCCTTTGTCCTTTGGGAGCTGCAGGGTTTCTCTCCCCTCCCCCCACATAAACCTCGATATCCACCTATCCCATTCAATGAATTATTTTTGTGGGATCATCACAGGCAGTGATTGGAACAGATATAGAAGCCTTGGTAGAATATTTATCTTAATTATCTCTATCCTTGAGCTGAAATCCAAATGAATTAATGACCATCTCTCCAAGTCCCTCATAATTTCTCGATTTATTTTTGCGTAATTCGCATCTTAAAGCTTGTCTAATCCTTTTTTCGACATTTATCCGGAAATATTTTATTGATTTAGCATTCAAGACGAAATTAGCCAATGGGGACGCACCCCTGTAAGACCCGCCCACGCGATAGCTTTGTGTCAGAATCGCAAGCAAAGACTTGGAAAGCGCAAACGAGAAAGCTGGGAGCAAAACTGTGTTGGAGAGAGCAAAAGACTGATCACTGAGAAAGAAACCGAGGGAACTGTAAACAAAAGGTCATCTTATCAAACGAATAAAAGAGCAATAGTTTACGACTACACAAATGTTTTGTTTGCAAGTTTTAAGTTTTACCTTTGGAGGCGACAATTATTTTGCTTGAGTTAGTGTTTTTTGTTTGATACTTGAGAAGTTTTGTTTGGAATTAAAGACAAAAATAATCCCACAGAAAACCAGGCTAATGCAAAAATATAATAAAAATCAAATCACAACACAAAAGTTAACTATAAATGAAATGGTCCCCCTGTAAATAACTTCTCTAATATCGAAATAAAATGGCTATCTGCTCCGTTTTAGTAGCTCTGTTTACTCACCCAACCACTGTAGACACTTTAACTTAAAAACAGGGGACATTTAGTTATTCTGGGTTCCCTGTGGATTATCCCCCTTACACACCACTCTCAATTGACCTTATCTTCATCAGCGTTCCTCCGGGGCGGTGGTCCCCCAGTTTATCCCCAGCCTCTCTCCAATGCGTTGCCATGACGAGGCCCTCAGGATACGCTCCTCCAGTGGGGGGTCGTTGCTGCACGTCTCCGGTACCTCCAGCCCTCTGGTCCTCATATCTCGTGCTGTTTCTTCAGCGTTGTGGTAGATCTTGGGTCCCTCCGACCAGTGGATCCTTATCCTACTCAGCAGTGTTTGGAAGTAGATCTTTTTGCTTTTTAAAGTCTTTTTCATCTCAGAGTAGGATTTACGTTTCTTCATCACCTCTGTGGGATAATCGTGGTCAAAAAAATATCTGTCTCCCATCAATTTGTATTTTTTCTTTCCAGGCTTTAGACAGAATATTTTCTTTGGTCTCGTATTTCAAAAAGTTGACCACTATGGACCTCGGGGTTGCTTTCTTCCCAAGGCTTCTGTGTGCCCGGGGACATTCTAAAACGCTTAACGTGAAAAAGCTTAACGTGGTTTAATGTACCTAAACAATGATCAATCATCACCAAAATTATCTCTCATATTGCTCCTCATAACCACTGAAGGCTGTCAAAAAATCTAACCCACAGTCCTATTATTATGGACATTAGCTGACATTAAGCGTTTCTGCTTCATTAAGGGGGAAAAGCTTAACGTGAAAAAGCTTAACGTGGTTTAATGTACCTAAACAGCAATCAATTATCACCAAAATTCTATCTCATATTGCTCCTCATAACCACTGAAAGCTGTCAAAAGATCTAACCCAAAGTCCTATTATGGACGTTAGCTTTTTAGCTTTTCACGTTAAGCTTTTTCCCCTTAATGGAGCAGAAACGCTTAATGTCAGCTAACGTCCATAATAATAATAATAATAATAATAATAATAATAATAATAATAATAGGACTTTGGGTTAGATTATTTGACAGATTTCAGTGGTCATAAGGAGCAATATTGGATCTCATGTACTAAATACATGTCAAAGTTACTGATGGATCGTTCTTAAGCTGGACAGGAACACATCTTATAAGTTTGTAATTGCAACTGTCATCCATTGTCAGTCCTTTTAAGAAAACACTGTCAGTTTGACATACAGTGGAAAATTAAAAAGCTTTAGTCAAAAGAAGTGACAATCAGAATATAAAGTAAGAGTGGGCAATGTGTCCAAAAAGTATTAATATATATTATGATGGCTACTAAAAAATCTCAACACATAAAAACTGACAATCTGTCACTTTTTATTAATCTTGCCTCAATTTACCGTCATATTATACAGTGCCTTGCGAAAGTATTCGCCCCCCTTGAACTTTGACCTTTTGCCACATTTCAGGCTTCAAACAAAGATATAAAACTAATTTTTTGTGAAGAATCAACAACAAGTGGGACACAATCATGAAGTGGAACGAAATTTATTGGATATTTCAAACTGTTTTAACAGATAAAAAAACTGAAAAATTGGGCATGCAAAATTATTCAGCCCCCTTAAGTAATACTTTGTAGCGCCACCTTTTGCTGCGATCACAGCTGTAAGTCGCTTGGGGTATGTCTCTATCAGTTCTGCACATCGAGAGACTGAAATCTTTCCCATTCCTCCTTGCAAAACAGCTCGAGCTCAGTGAGGTTGGATGGAGAGTGTTTGTGAACAGCAGTTTTCAGTTCTTTCCACAGATTCTCGATTGGATTCAGGTCTGGACTTTGACTTGGCCATTCTAACACCTGGATATGTTTATTTGTGAACCATTCCATTGTAGATTTTGCTTTGTGTTTTGGATCATTGTCTTGTTGGAAGACAAATCTCTGTCCCAGTCTCAGGTCTTTTGCAGACTCCATCAGGTTTTCTTCCAGAATCGTCCTGTATTTGGCTCCATCCATCTACCCATCAATTTTAACCATCTTCCCTGTCCCTGCTGAAGAAAAGCAGGCCCAAACCATGATGATGCCACCACCATGTTTGACAGTGGGAATGGTGTGTTCAGGTGATGAGCTGTGTTGCTTTTACGCCAAACATAACGTTTTGCATTGTTGCCAAAAAGTTCGATTTTGGTTTCATCTGACCAGAGCACCTTCTTCAACATGTTTGGTGTGTCTCCCAGGTGGCTTGTGGCAAACTTTAAACGACACTTTTTATGGACATCTTTAAGAAATGGCTTTCTTCTTGCCACTCTTCCATAAAGGCCAGATTTGTGCAGTATACGACTGATTGTTGTTCTATGGACAGAGTCTCCCACTTCAGCTGTAGATCTCTGCAGTTCATCCAGAGTGATCATGGGCCTCTTGGCTGCATCTCTGATCAGTCTTCTCCTTGTATGAGCTGAAAGTTTAGAGGGACGGCCGGGTCTTCGTAGATTTGCAGTGGTCTGATACTCCTTCCATTTCAATATTATCGCTTGCACAGTGCTCCTTGGGATGTTTAAAGCTCGGGAAATCTTTTTGTATCCAAATCCGGCTTTAAACTTCTCCACAACAGTCTCGGACCTGCCTGGTGTGTTCCTTGTTCTTCATGATGCTCTCTGCTCTTTATACGGACCTCTGAGACTATCACAGAGCAGGTGCATTTATACGGAGACTTGATTACACACAGGTGGATTCTATTTTTCATCATTAGTCATTTAGGTCAACATTGGATCATTCAGAGATCCTCACTGAACTTCTGGAGAGAGTTTGCTGCACTGAAAGTAAAGGGGGCTGAATAATTTTGCACGCCCAATTTTACAGTTTTTTTATCTGTTAAAGTTTGAAATATCCAATAAATTTCGTTCCAGTTTATGATTGTGTCCCACTTGTTGATTCTTCACAAAAAATTACAGTTTTATATCTTTATGTTTGAAGTCTGAAATGTGGCAAAAGGTCGAAAAATTCAAAGGGGCCGAATACTTTTGCAAGGCACTGTATATACCACATTAACCTATTTGACAGTATTCTCTAAATGTCTATTTTGACCATTAGATCTAGAAGCTTTTATATTATTGTAAATGCCAGCCCAATAAACACGTATTTACAGTTTATGTAATTGTACACAGATCTGCATTTTCTATTTATGTTGGCCCTGTTCAAAGGGGTTTTGACCCTGCAGTCATGTTTTGTGATGCTGTAACATGAAAGAGCCTTTGATGAACACATTTATAACATGACATGCAATTAAAGCAAATAAAGCATTTTAGCGACGCATTGTGAGATCTTATCATCATCATCATCATCATCATGAAAAGGATATTCATTTTGAATTACATTCAGTTATGCATGGGGCTCCCAATGTAACTAAAACATCTAAAATCTGAGATTTAACCATGTTACGTCCCCGTAGCGGTGTCCAGGGGAAAAGGGGAGCAACAATAATAATAATAAGGCAGGTGCGTAAAAGGAAGAAAAGGAAACAAATAAATGTACTAATTAACTATTATTACGAAAATAAAGCCAACGTTAACGCAAAACAACTACCCTGAAAGAAAGGAAGTTAACAAAAGTACCAGCCAACAACATTAAACGTAAATGACACGACGCAGAGCACCACTCTGCTCTGATTCACGACCGACAGCAACACAACTCTATTCGGCTCTCCTCTCGCCCACCGTCCTCCTCTCTGCCTTAATCCCTGCAGCTTTACCACAATCCACATGATTGCTGAGGTGCTGCAGGTGTGCCTGCCCAATCAACTAGTGAGGGCGGTACCTGGGCCAGGACACAACAGAGCAGAGAAAACACATACACACGTAACAAACCAGAATAAAAACTGGACACGTTCGTGCTGTGTCCATTCTTCTTAATGGTCCATTTATTGTCCAACCTAAGATGGTTTTAACAGCGTACGGGCCATTCCCATGGCTGTTTGACCTTCCATGGCTCTAGAGCCTTTGGCACATTACATCCAATTAGCAAGCCAACATCTGCATCAATCTGAGGGATCCTAACTTCTCTCAGATATGCCCATTGTTTCACGTCATCCTGGGAGGGAATATTCTCTTTTTGCACTGGAATATTGTTTTGTGTGAATACAGGTAGAAGGTCCACATATTCATCACTCTATGCCACAATTCTCTAAGTCACATACAACAGATGTTTTAGTTGACTCCTCATTCATTGTTCGCAGAAGTATTTTCGCATTCCGTCCGGTCACTTTGAGCTGCTGGAGAATTGATTCTGTGCAGAAGGTGGCGGTACTACCTGCGTCTAAGAAGGTATATGTTATTATAGTGTTAGTACCCTTTTTCAATTTTAACTTGACAGGAACAACAGCCAGAGTGCCTTCAGGCTCACTGGCCCCAGTTTCCTTCCATCCATTATTTTTATCCATATCCACTAAAGCACTGGAAGCATTGGCAACAGCCCTTTCCTTTTCTTTGTGGGACTCTTTAATGTGCAGAAGAGTAGGGTGTTTAAGGTTACACTCTTTGCAGATAAGCCTTTGCGTACATCCTTTACTCATGTGTCCTTTTTCTAGACAACCAAAACACAACCCTTTGGTCCAGCTTCTCCTTGTGGGCTTTCTTGAGAATCTTTAAGCAAGCAGCATGTTTAGGTTCTCCTTGACAATACATGCATTGATTTAAAGGTGCTTTATCAACATGCTTTATTAAAGCTGTTTGAGGTGCTGGTGATACACTTGTGACAAACCCGCTTCTACTCAGTTTGTTCCTCATACTAGAAATTGAAGGCACACCTGTGTAACTTGTTTTAGCTGTTGTAAGTTGTGGTTCCTTTACGTTTCCAAACACAGGGTGAGAGAGGATTCTTGCCTGTTTATCTAAAACAGCACAAGATCTTTAAACTTGGCTCTTCTGTTCTCTCCTTCCTGAAGGTCACAAGCCTTAACCCTCCATTTCTCTTTCATTTTATATGGGAGTTTAGAGAGAATGGCTCTCATGTTGGCTGGGTGATCCATCTCTTCCATATATTCAACCCTATTCATTACGTTGAGACAGCCATTTAAAAACACTGTAAATGCCTTTAAAGCTTCTGCGTCCTCAGCTTTAATGGATGGCCAGTTGAGGGCTTTGTCGATGTAGGCTGTGGCACTTCGGTATTTGTCTCCAAAATGATGCTTTAACAATCTTTTTGCTTCTGCACATCAACTGTCAGATGGCATAAATTGACAACTGCGCACAAGTTCTCTTGGTTATCCAGCAGTGTGTTGTCCTTACTGTTCTCAGTTTTTTCCTCAATGCCATGCTCAAATGCTCTTAGAAAGAACTAGTAGTCCAAAGGATTTCCATTAAAAATAGGAATGCTGAGCAGTGGTAAAGAAGAGATTTTCTGTTTCACAAGTGTTTCTGTGATCACATTCTGTTTTTCCATGATGTTTAATAAGTTGCTTATGTTATCCTCTCCAGTGCCAGATGAAGAACTATGATGAGGTTGAGTCCCTGTATTTTGTGGTATGAACTGGATTTAATTAGTGGCAATGTTGGTTATACCGCCAGCAGAAGAATTAGCTGGCAGAGACCAGCTACTCTCTTTTGAAGCAACCTTTTTAGCAGTAGCATCTGGTTCGTTGGGCTTATTCACTTTGATCTTTGTTTTTCAATGTCCACGTTTGGATCACTGTATTCGGGTTCTACGGTTGTGTTCACAAGCAGTGCCTTGCCTTGAGTATACACATCTCTCATTTCACTTTATGTGCCAATTAGTTCATTTTCTAAATATTCATTCATCCCATCTCCTGAATGGTGTAAAACAGCATGTGTATCCTCATATTCCTTGATGACGATCAGTTTTGCAGTGTTTGCTTCCATTTCTGTTTCCATTTCAAGCTGTTGCTTCTTGGCTATAAGGATAGCTTCCTCCTTTTCCAGAGCTTGTTTCTGTGTCAGCCTGGAAGCTCGTGCCAACAATTCAGCCCTTTTACTTTCCAACTTGAGTTTTGCAGAGGCAATAGAAGACAGAGACTTGTGAGAACCTTTTTGAACCTTATGAGTGAATACTTAGATTTGAAATACTGTCGTGAGGTGTAATCTTTGAGTTAACATTTCCCCCCCCCCCCCAACAGGTCAGACACAGGAGACTTATCAACCCAACTTGACACTTCATCCATGAATTCCTGCAAAGCAGCCGCTTTGGGTTTATACCATTGAACTTTATCCTTTTCCAGCTCCTCTTTATCTTTAGCGGATATAAAAGCTTTAACTATGTCATTCCACTCTTCCACTTCTGTACGTAGTTCCATTTTACTTTTCACCAGTTCCACGTTGCAAACATTTTCCGTTAATTGCTTGATTTCATTCTTTCTGGTTAATGCACCCAGCTTTGCACTCCTTGAAGCTTTCAGTTGCTTGAGCTTTTCCACAAACACAGAATCAGTTTCACTCTCCAAACCGCCCTCCATTTTCCTTTTGACTCAAGAGAACACAAAAAAAAAAAAAAAAAAAAAAACTCCTTTTTGAATTTCACTTTGTTGAACTTTCATTGATTTGCAGTAATTTCCATAGCCTTTGAGTTTGTCTGGAGACGCTTTTCCAGTTGAGTATCATATTTCCCACCTTCTTGCATCTTTGAACGCACCATCGGCGTTGCTGACGTTCATCCAGGCGGAGCGCTGAGATTCATTCACAGAGGAGGAAGCAGGAGCCGTAGTAACATTCCAGTGATAGTTTGTATTCTCAGCAGCGTTTTGTCCACGTACATACACACAGTTCAGTCGATCAGCGCTCAACAAGCAGCAGGTTTTTTGACAAAATGTGGGCGCAACCTTCTGACAACGTTTTTTTTCCCTTTTTTGACCTTCGGAATGAGCCGTGGTAGACGTGAATAAGACCAGAATAAGAATGACTCCACTATTTTCCCTTTTGTTTTCACGTTTATATTTCCTTATCATTCAAACTTCAATGTGATTTTGTCTTTTCCACAGAAGAAATGAACTGTCCTTACCAGACGGTGTACAAGCAGTGACAACAGAGCCAAAATAAAAAGATGTAACAAAAACAACTTAAACTCAATCACGTTCGGTTCTGTGCAGTACTTGAAACAGCGGTCAAAAAACCGTATGGCTACAAACCAAAGGAAACTAACTGAATGACAGCTCCTGGCTTTTATACACCAGCTGAAGCAATCACTACTTGAATCAGCTGATTGTCAAAAGGCGTGACGATATGCCACGCATCAAGATCACTTAACACAAATGATCAGTTTACATCGAGTCTAGTTTACTGCGAATGGCGCTGCATTTATGCACTATTTATCAAAATAAAAGTTAATATCGAAATCATACTTTTGGCTCCAACACATATAGACTGAACACTACTATGGGTTATGTTATGAGGTTTGGACATGAAAGTCTGGAATGCACTGATAAATTGCAACAGTTGTTCCAATCAACTCAGAAAATGGTATAAAGTGAAACAGGGTAGAGTGTGGATACCTAAACCCGAGCCCCACAGGTGGTTTGGGGCAAATAATATTTGGGTTCAGCTAGTTGCGGCCAAACTGTTTCATGATAATAGGAGAACTTACTTCACCACTGAACATGATCCTGTAACCAGTTTGGATGACAGTGCTCTGTTTACGGGAGGGCAGTGAACTCACCACCAGAAGGATTAAATGCTCCGGAGGATTAGGAACCTTGGATGCTCACACTCAACAGACATGTCAGACATGTCATGCCACATGCCTGCACGCCACAAACAAACAAACAAACACACACACACACACACACACACACACACACACACACACACACACACACACACACACATACATTTATTCGTTCTCTTGCCCATAGACATTTTTACTAACATAGCTACCTTTAGCCCCAAGCATCTCAGAAAGTTTAAGTTAATTTGACTGTACATGTTCAATAAACTATTTTCAAAGATTGCCTCAAACACACTGCATCATGTTGCAATATTATAAGACTTTACCTACAAACACATGTTTAATTCATCCATCAATACAATTGCTTCGAAAGCAGAGTTTTCCTTGTATATATACATGTAATAACCACCAATGTATTCCTAACCCAAAGTTAGCATGTGTAACGTTTATCTCTTTGCCAGGAGCATATGGTTCATGTTTGTTGGAAATTACATGCCCATAAACCATGAATCTTTAATGGACAATCAAATACAAATAACACACTGTGATGTTTTGGACATATCTGTTACCTGTTTGTACATGTCTGTTGCCTTGTTTGTAGATTTTTGTATGTATATTTCTGTTGTGTATATTTCTGTTTAGTTATCTCCCAGTTTATTGTGTACATTTCTGTTTACCCTGTCTTGTGTATTTCTGTTTCCTGTTTTATTTTGATAGTCTGGTTTTCTGTCTTGTCATGTCGTTTTACTTTCGGTTTTCTCGCCTTTGTTGATTACCCTGTCTCTCCTAATGTGTTTCACCTGCTGTGTCACCTACCCCTCGTTACCTCATTATTTAGCCCTTGTGTTTCCCTTGTCTCTTGTTGGATCGTGTTGTGTCCGTTGCCCTGTCTGCGTGAGTTTGTGTTCATCGTTCTGCTAGTTTATATTCTGTCAGTTTTTTTTTTTTTTTGTAGTTTTCCCTCTCCGTTTTTCTGAGTGTTTTCCAGCCCCAGTGCTGCCGCCTTTTGTTATATAAATCCCTGAGCTCAAACCGTCTCCTGCATGCCTGCCTCTCTCTGCATTTAGGTCCTTTAATCCCTGAAACCCGCAACACACACTCAACACGTTCTCACACCCATCTCATAAAATATGGACGCTTGGCCAGGGGCCTTTGTCGTTCTTATGGACGCTTTAAGTAAACGCGCTTGGTCGGGACTATTGCGTCCCTTTAGCGCTATAAGTAAACTCTCTTGGGTGAAAGTCCTGTGTTTGACCCATCCACCACCCCAAGCAACCTCCTTACATACTACTCGCTAAATCTAGAAATGAAATTAGATGGGATCAAATGCTGACAGCCACTGTCCTTATTTTACGAGTTCGGAATGAGAACTGGTTGACACACCTTAACCCTAAAGCGTTTTTGATTTTAATTTTTTGAGTCGTTATTTTGAAATATGTGAAGAACAGAAACAAGAAGAAATAATTGAATTCAAGTAAGATAAATATTAAAAAATAATAATCAAAGCAAAGGAAATTGGGAAACACCACAAGAAGTGAGAAGAATACATGTATTTAATCCATGTATTTAATCCCACCCTGTGTCTGCAAATCAATGATTGTAAAGAATCTACCTGATTCCCAATTGCTAGTACCCAAAATACATTTTAAAATGTACATCAAATATTGGAGTAAGAGGAAAAAATACATTTCAGTACACTGTAAAAAAATGTAATAATAAAAAACAGCTTAACTGAATTAATTCCATGACTCCTTATCTGTGCACTTTAGCAACAAAAACATTAATCTGTATTTGTAGAAAGCAGTGAAGCCAACGCAGGAGTGCCCGATTTCCTCTGTAGACCCGTTCACACTGTCCAAAACCCTAAATGTGTACCAACTCATGTTGTATTCTCCAACACTGTAGTGAGCACTGTGGGCAAATCTACAGCAAACACACAGAAAGTGTTAGGCTATGGTACAAACCCAGCGCACAGAGAAACAACTGCAGACACAGTGGAACGATCACAAAAAGTAATTTAATGAAAGTTCAGTTCATAAAATAACAGGAAACTGAAAAACACTTGGGTCAGCTCCAAATCGGATAGGGGCTGAAGCGGACAGGCAGTGGGATGTCCAGACGCTTTTGCTGGTTTCCCAACAAGGTGGTAGAAAACTGGAGGTGAATGAGCTGGAGACACAGAATGCCACAGCAGCAGGTTGAGTGGTGTGGGTCTGGGTAGAGAAAAAATAAAGCATGTGAGCAAGCGCAAAAAGATTCAAACAAGTTAGCTAACTAACTTGGGAGCCTAGTTACCACACGGGTAGGTACAACAATCTGGCGCCGATGGAGAGCCATGCCCAGGAATAAATACTGTCGGGTTGATTGTGGAATTAGAGGCAGCTGCGCAGGTAGGAATCAGTGGACTGCAGCTGTACGGAGAGGTAGATCTTCCAGCCACGCCCCTTGACCTACTTTCCAGCGTGTCTGACACACACACACACACACACACACACACACACACACACACACACACACACACACACACACACACACACACACACACACACACACACACACACACACACACACACACACACACACCACTGACAAAGTGGGGACAAAACAAGGGAGGAAAGGGACACAGAATGGGGAGAAAACAGCTGCCACATAACAGGTAGGCATGGTCTTGGAGTCCACAAAAGCAGGAAACACTGCTTGTGAGGTCTCTTAGGTAAAACATTAACAATTGCAGCAAAGAGGAAAGTCTCTGTTTGTGTCCTTGTCCTTCTCTCATGTAAAAAATATGGTGGCTTTCTGGTTTCAAGTGTGTTTTTGAAGAAGGCGGAAGAGGAAGTAATTGGCTTGAAGGATACCACAGACCAAGGATGAAATCATCCACAATGCGCCTCGCTCAGCCAGACTGCACATTTTGAAACACATTTGGAAAATGCCGGCTTGTATATTTGAAAAGGTTTGCAGGTGTGTTCTCGAGTGTGAGTAAAAGAGCAACTAGAAAGCAGTCTAGTGAAAGAATAGGGAGTGGCCTCTAGCTCACCCAGTAAGAGCGTTCGCCCCATGTTGGCTGAGTCCTGCAGCGGCGCGGGTTTGTATCTGACCTGCTGCCCTTTGCTGCGTGTCATCCCCCATCTCTCCCTGTCCACTGTCACTGTATAATAAAGGGAAAAGCCCCCAAAAAATAATAAAAAAAAGAATAAGTTAATCGCTAGTATCCCTTGTTTTCCTTGTATTACATAGGCCAACTAGTTTTTAGCAAAGTTTGAGCCAGGACCACCCTGCTATCGTCTATTTGAACAAAGCTTAAGGTACAGTGAGAAAGACAGGGTGGGAGACAATAATAAAGAGAGGGAGGAGTAAATGGGAACAAAGACTAAGTGATGGAAAGAGAGGTGGAAAAGGTTGAAAGACTGACTTGGAGAGAATGCAGATAGAGGGAAAAAGAGGAATGGACAGAGGAAAGATTACATTTCAGGGGGTTTAACTTTCTGTCATCTCAAATGGAGATAAATGATTAGTCCCAATGGTTGAACATGAATAGATAGGAAAAAGAAGCAGAGAGAGGGGGAGTGAGTGCAAGAGATAACTAAATGGATGGACAGGGGTTGAATGAATGATGGAAGTGAAGTAAAGAGGCAGGGAGTGAGGGATAGGTTGAAGGTAGCAGAGAGGAATAAGATGACTTGTTCTGCATGTAAATGAGGCCGGTTTCATATATTTATGCTTCGACAGGATTTGAGTAGGTGCCAGTGTAGCAGAGGGCATTTGGAGATGTGTTAAGTATATCAACCTCTTTTTTTTTGGCCCTTATACAGCAGTGATGGGTAATCATCTGTCAGTCAGTACGTTTACATGCACACATATAGTATATTCCACTATTATTCCGAATATGACAATATTCCGAATTTGAAAGGTCATAACATCATATTCCGGTTGGATATTCCGAATAAGACCTTTTTCCGAATAAAGCATTTTCTGATTACAGTTTTTCTTGATTGCTTTGACCTGCTTAAAAAAACTGGATAAATAAGAATCAATGGAATCAATAACATTTGCATCAAAGCATTTCTGATTTTGGATCCAATTCTATGCCAGAAGGCATATTTGACAACAAATGGCACTGGCATGAAAGCTACGTACAGTAAAAGGCTACAATGACAAGCAATGGTGCACTGATTTGCCTGCTGTATTTTGTATTTTGTTGTCCACTGTGTAATGGTTGATTGGAAGAGCTCATACACTTGTTTGCAAGGTGTGTTGTTTGAAGGCAAAATTAGCTTTTGATGCATATTTTAAATGTTTTGGCACGGTTAGAGTGATAGTCATTTTGACCGTGAGTGCCACTGTTTCGGCCTGTGTGTTAACTGTTTTGAAAATGTGGAGTTTGAGTTGACTGCTGCATCAAAGCAATCAAGAAACACTATAAGACGTGGGGGATATTCTGGTATTATTCGGGTATTAGAAGCATTCTTTGGACATCTATACAGCGCATTCGGAATATGTGTCTCAATCGGGGGTATTACCGCAGCTTACGGCCTCTTGCCTATTTACGGCTTATGGTCAGCTCTGTGCGTTGACATGGTTGCTGTACACAAACCAACCATCAACAGAACAAACCTAGACTTTCAAACATCAACATGTGATTTATTAATATGTATTTGTGTCAAAATGACATATAAACATCTTTTCGTATTCTATTTTGCCTGGAAACGCTTCCAACATGCTTGCGTGTCGTGTGAAAAATAGGCGTCGGTCCTATTTCTAGCATACACGCATTTTCGGCGCGGCTCGAGCTGCGCCTGAGACCTGCGTGTCACGCAGGCAGTGTGTAAGCTCTAACCTGCTAACATGGGAGCTGAAATAAAAACGGACACGCCACGCAGCTGACACGTTCACGTGACGCAGCCAGTGTGTAGCCGGCCTTATTCTAGTAGCGGCTAATGAAGCCTTAAGCAGAGATGAGAAGCGGGCAACAAAGGTCTGCTTTCTGTACAGTGCATTGTGGAATTGCAATACTCAACATTGTCTTGACTTTGGCTGTGTGTATTTAACCACTATATATATATATATATATATATATATATATATATATATATATATATATATATATATATATATATATATATATATATGAGATTGTGATTTTTGACAACAGTTCACACATCATTTGCTTCTACAAACAGTCAAGTCCACAGTGATTTCATCATCTAAAATACTACAGACTTAGCGCCAAGCTGTTTTAAACTGTTTTAGTGCTTTTTCAACAAGCCACTGAGAAACTCATCACAAAATGAGACATTGTGTTACATTAATAAAGACATAACAGTAAACTCAAGGATTTTTGGAACAACAGAACACATTTTATATACCTTGTTCTGCTGCACTTGAACACTGATGATTAATTCATCTAAAATCCCCTCAGATTGGTATTGTCTGTAGATCATCATAACACCAATTCCGACAGCGGGTGGCCTTGTCAATGTGTTGAAGACATTTCATTCAAGTTCAAATCACGTCGTTGGTCATCCCATCGTTACATAACAGAGTGAAGTCTTTCCTAAGAAGAATACACAATTTCATCTCATTGTCGTGATAAGATTGTCTCATCTGATGTCCTCTCCATTGTAGTTGTGCGTTGTCTGTCAAGTCATAGATAAAAACCTATGGTCCACTTGTGAAAGGAGTACAAATGCTCTCGTCATTTCGTACAGGTTATTATGCTAAGTCAGGAGCAGATGATATACAGGTTAGCAAATAGCTTTCATTACTGCTCCTTGGCTTCTGTGACAGGTTCAGCTTCTGTCTGCAACTTTAGTTCCACAAAAACATTTAGCTTTGTGGTCATTCCAGCTTGAATCTCCCAGGTAAAAACAACTAAAAGCAACTATCGCTGCATGTAAACAGATTGAACAGCTGAACTTTTTTACACAGCTTTATTCAGACCTTCCCAATATAGAAAGCTGAAGTGAAACCAAAATGTCCGTGTCTGGGTAAGTATGACATATACAGTAAGTCAAAGACATTTGCAAGTTGAACATCACTAACTTGACGGAAGAGATCCCTCTGGCTACAGCTAGTCCATACATGTCTGTAATGATAGCAGGGCAGGGAGGGCCAAACAGACAAAGGCCCTGTTTACACGAGAACGCTCGCGGCTGAAAACATAAAAATATTTTATCAGATGTGCCTTTCGTTTAGATGGCGACAGCATTTTTTTGAGGCTTAAAAACGCAAAAAAGTGAAACCACCCTCCAGAGTGGAAATCTTAAAAAACGCTCCACCGTTCCCATCTGAAGGGTAAAAACGCAAAAGTCTGCACCCTCTATTGTTGTGGTGGCTGGCGACCCACCCCATATTTCATTACATAAATCAAAATATGGAGTGATTACTCGCCCATGGCCACTCCACAGCCTGCCTATACTTGGTCCGGATTTGCTTTCAGCTTTGATGATATCTGACTTTTACAGGTAGCATCTTTCTCGTGTGGATATGACGTCCCTCCAGGTACAGTATACTTCTGAAGAAATTCGGTCCATATGTCTATATATTTTGAATGGCAGGACTCCCAGTCCACGCCCTGTTGTGCCACCTCCTCGTCTGTCTAGACAAAATTGTCAGCTTTTGCTTCGCCATGTTTTGGTTTCACGCTACTAGGGAGAGAAGTAGGAGGAAGGTTTGCTAGTTTGGTTACCTACATGTGTAGTATGATATAGTCTTTGCCTGAGTAATTGAATGTAGTTGCTACTTGTGTAATAGTAAAGTTTGTGTTCAAGTAAGTCACCTTTGTTGTGTCTCCTCTCCAGAGTTTTCATGCTAAAAGAATCCCCAGTGTATTGAGCCCCATTTTAAAGGTTCCGGGAGATACCATGTTTCATGTAGAGAAGGGGTGTTAATATGGAGTTAGAATCAAAACCACCACCCCCCCCCCCCCCCCCCCCCCCCCCCCCCCCACACACACACACACACACACACACACAGTGTTTTACTCACACCCAACGATTCACAAACAAACTCAGCGTGGTTTACAAATGCAAAACATCATTCACAAACTAATGCATTTTGTTCTGCGAATAAGAAACCTACCTATCAAACAAATACCGTATGTTTTACACATACAGAGAAACGTATTTCTTCAATGACAAAAAAATCCTTCAAGTACAAAAAAAAATTCTACAAGTACGAAACACTGTCACATGACTTTTGGCACTAATTTTCCACCCACAAATGCCAGTAAACTTTCTAACAAATGTCCTGTAATTCGCACTCCACAACAGCAGGTGGCACTGTTAAGTCAATTTAAGCCTGCAAGGACCATAGATGTATACATGCGGATTTTTTAAAACGTTATTACGGTGCATAACTTACTGGAACAAAGCTGAGCAACGTGTTGTTGCTGGTGACTAAACCACTGATCATATATATGTACATTGAAGCAATACAGGCGTTAAAGACCCGCTGATCGTTGTCCGATTCTCTGAAATGAATGCCGGCATTGCATTGTGGGAAATCGGCTTCGCATGCGCCCAGCTCTGATCATATCGTCTTCTGTCTTACAGCATACTGTAATATTTCACCGGTAATAAGACCAAAATAATATTATTAAAATAAAGAAATGCATAGCCTACTATGATAATATCTACATATATGTAGCATTATAGTTTAAAAATATCAATAAACAACAAAGCAATCCAGCTTCCCTGACCGAAATAATAACATTAAAAGAAATGCAATTAAACCAAGATCTGGTGAATAATTGTTGATTTAAAACAGCGGTTATTGGGCTAAAAATACCAATAATAGCAAAGCTGTATACAGCTTCTCTTTACAGAAAGAAACGTGCTGTGATCAGGTAATATGTGCGTAGACCACGGATGATGCCTGTCATTGACCTACATAGGCATCGCATCCGTGTTAAGGGGCCGTGTTCATTTCATGGAATTCTGTGAGACCGGCAGCCTGTACTACAGAAGCAAGATCAACATGCCCTGGGTGGTATTTCAGAAAGCAGGTTTAGTGAAAACTCTGAGTTTGTTAACCCTGAGATGAGGGTAACTCTGGGTTTTCAGTTTCAGAAAGAGATGTAACTTAACCTCAGAGTCAGTTAGCCTACTATGGTAACTGCGCCTGTGAACCTACCCTGGTCGGAAGCAGGTTTTCTTCTCAGTCTCCTCCCTCTGACACAGTGCTCTTTCATTCATTCAGTCTGTTTCAGACTCATTTTAGCGCAGTTTATCGGCATGAATCGGCTTTACTTCGCAGGGTGTTATATGTCGGGAGAGGATATAGCCCCGGCATTTTAATTTTCAGATAACTGCCTATTTGAGCGGTATCGTTTATCTTCCCAGTCTATCAGTTATGTAGCCTAGGCAACCTTATCTGTCCTCATATCACTAACGTCACCCATCTATGCTCTTATGTCGCAACAGGTTATTTATGTCGCATTACGTTTTTTTGCTAACGGTATTTGTCTTTACAACATTGCTGATGTGGAGCATTTTAGTAGCTAAAGCCACTGTAGCAAAGCGCCGTCAGAAGAGTGTGACTCGTTCTGAAACTGGTTTTAAACGTTTTTAAAAGGAGTTCCACAGTATTGCAGGAGAATGATGTAAAAGCTTTGAAATAAAAGATTATGAATTATAATGCTGTTAATGATGGTGCTGCAGCCTCAGAATGGGATTAGTAGGCGTAGTACTTTTTATTCCGCAGTGTTGCACCTAAATGAAATAGATTATAGGTTCAATACCATTTCACCAGTAATATTAGGCTATACTTATGATTAAATATGATATACACTATATTGGAATATACGCATTTACTCTAGCAGCAATTTTCTCCTACGCAAATTCTCTCTTTTCCAGCAGCCGCTTTTTTTACTCGCTGTATGTGCGCATGAGTATTTCCGCCGACCCGTTTGTTTGTCGTTGTTGCCATGGTGAATCGTAGTATCATGGCTCCATTCATGCTGCCTTTTTATTGTGGTGGTGAACCTACTCTGAGTTGATTGAACCAACTCATATCAGCTGTTCGCTGTCCCGCATAACCTGTGTCACGACGCTGGTTATCACCGGGTTCAATCGCCGTGGTAATTTATTCTGAACACCTAATCTGGTCTGGAGCAGGTTAAGTTGGAGATCAGAGATCAACCAGTGTAAAAGCACCGCTTAGCCTACTGACCAATCAATAGGGTAGGCTACTCGATTGATAACGGTGTCACCGTTTGTAGAAGATCAGGCGGAGCTCAGTGCGGGGGAGAGAGAGAGAGAGAGAGAGAGAGAGAGAGAGAGAGAGAGAGAGAGAGAGGCTCATAAAAGTTAACATTTAGAGACCGACAACCCCGTTAACTTTCCCTGATGGGTATTTTTATGAAATATATATATATATATATATATATATATATATATATATATATATATATATATATATATATATATATATATATATATATATATATATTTTAATGGGAGGGAATTACATATCGGCTATTTCTCGGCTTCTTGAGCCATGTGTTGCCAATGCGCACATTGGTTTGAATTATGTATGTATTTTATTTGCTCTCTGATCGCTTCCACTGCCAGGGTTGCAACTGAAATAATAGGCTAAAGCAACAACAGTTTATGGAAAGCACAAGTGTAATTATGGTCAGATCTTGTGCCTGACTGATGGAGAAGTGATAAGCGTTGTGATTTATACGCATCTACAGCGTCCGCTATTTTGTTTGACAGCTTTCCTTCATGTTTTAGGAAGCAGCGACTGTAGCCTATTGCGTTTTGCCTATAAAACCATGTCTGTGTTCTCCATATTTATGTAGAATTATAGTTTGCTCTTCTTATGTAAAATATGCGGCTCTAGTAGATGTTTGTGATTGGTCGTGCTGTGCAAACAGCGCCTCTTTTATGTGAACGTGCGCCGCTGGATTGGGAAATCCTGGGTTGACTGAACTAGTTAACCAGGGTCGGGACACAGGTTATGCAGGACAGCGGTTGTTAGGTGAAGCCTGTTAACTGAAATAAATCCAGGGCATGTTGATCTTGCTTCTGTAGTACAGGCTGCCGGTCTCACAGAATTCCATGAAATGAACACGGCCCCTTAACATGGATGCGATGCCTATGTAGGTCAATGACAGGCATCATCCGTGGTCTACGCACATATTCCCTGATCACAGCACGTTTCTTTCTGTAAAGAGAAGCTGTATACAGCTTTATTATTGATATTTTTACCCTGTATTTAACCGCTGTTTTAATCAACAATTATTCACCAGATCTTATCATGGTTTAATTGTTTTTCTTTTAATGGTCTATTTTGGCCAGGGAAGCTGGATTGCTTTGTTGTTTATTGATATTTTTAAACTATAATGCTATATATATATGTAGATATTATCATAGTATGCATTTCTTTATTTTAATAATATTATTTTGGTTTCATTACCGGTGAAATATAACAGTATGCTGTAAGACAGAAGACGATATGATCAGAGCTGGGCGCATGCAAAGCCGATTTCCCACAATGCAATGCCGGCATTCATTTCAGAGAATCAGACAACAATCAGCGGGTCTTTAACGCCAGTATCGCTTCAATGTACATATACAGTGCCTTGCGAAAGTATTCGGCCCCCTTGAACTTTGACCTTTTGCCACATTTCAGGCTTCAAACAAAGATATAAAACTAATTTTTTGTGAAGAATCAACAACAAGTGGGACACAATCATGAAGTGGAATGAAATTTATTGGATATTTCAAACTGTTTTAACAGATAAAAAATTGAAAAATTGGGCGTGCAAAATTATTCAGCCCCCTTAAGTTAATACTTTGTAGCGCCACCTTTTGCTGCGATTACAGCTATAAGTCGCTTGGGGTATGTCTCTATCAGTTTTGCACATCGAGAGACTGAAATTTTTGCCCATTCCTTCTTGCAAAACAGCTCGAGCTCAGTGAGGTTGGATGGAGAGCGTTTGTGAACAGCAGTCTTCAGTTCTTTCCACAGATTCTCGATTGGATTCAGGTCTGGACTTTGACTTGGCCATTCTAACACCTGGATATGTTTATTTGTGAACCATTCCATTGTAGATTTTGCTTCATGTTTTGGATCATTGTCTTGTTGGAAGACAAATCTCCGTCCCAGTCTCAGGTCTTTTGCAGACTCCATCAGGTTTTCTTCCAGAATGGTCCTGTATTTGGCTCCATCCATCTTCCCATCAATTTTAACCATCTTCCCTGTCCCTGCTGAAGAAAAGCAGGCCCAAAACATGATGCCACCACCATGTTTGACAGTGGGGATGGTGTGTTCAGGGTGATAAGCTGTGTTGCTTTTATGCCAAACATAACGTTTTGCATTGTTGCCAAAAAGTTCGATTTTGGTTTCATCTGACCAGAGCACCTTCTTCCACATGTTTGGTGTGTCTACCAGGTGGCTTGTGGCAAACTTTAAACGACACTTTTCATGGATATCTTTAACAAATGACTTTCTTCTTGCCACTCTTCCATAAAGGCCAGATTTGTGCAGTGTACGACTGATTGTTGTCCTATGGACAGAGTCTCCCACCTCAGCTGTAGATCTCTGCAGTTCATCCAGAGTGATCATGGGCCTCTTGGCTGCATCTCTGATCAGTCTTGTGCTTGTATGAGCTGAAAGTTTAGTGGGACGGCCGGGTCTTCGTAGATTTGCAGTGGTCTGATACTCCTTCCATTTCAATATTATCGCTTGCACAGTGCTCCTTGGGATGTTTAAAGCTTGGGAAATCTTTTTGTATCTAAATCCGGCTTTAAACTTCTCCACAACAGTATCTCAGACCTGCCTGGTGTGTTCCTTGTTCTTCATGATGCTCTCTGCTCTTTAAGCGGACCTCTGAGACTATCACAGAGCAGGTGCATTTATACGGAGACTTGATTACACACAGGTGGATTCTATTTTTCATCATTAGTCATTTAGGTCAACATTGGATCATTCAGAGATCCTCACTGAACTTCTGGAGAGAGTTTGCTGCACTGAAAGTAAAGGGGCTGAATAATTTTGCACGCCCAATTTTTCAGCTTTTTATCTGTTAAAAAAGTTTGAAATATCCAATAAATTTCGTTCCACTTTATGATTGTGTCCCACTTGTTGTTGATTCTTCACAAAAAATTACAGTTTTATATCTTTATGTTTGAAGCCTGAAATGTGGCAAAAGGACAAAGTTCAAGGGGGCCGAATACTTTCGCAAGGCACTGTATATGATCAGTGGTTTAGTCACCAGCAACATAACGTTGCTCAGCTTTGTTCCAGTAAGTTATGCACCGTAATAACGTTTTAAAAAATCCGCGTGTATATATCTATGGTCCTTGCAGGCTTAAATTGACTTAACAGCGCCACCTGCTGTTGTGGAGTGCAAATTACAGGACATTTGTTAGAAAGTTTACTGGCATTTGTGTGTGGATCTGAAGGCATTTGTGTGTGGATCAGCAAGGCGGAAAATTTGTGCCAAAAGTCACATGATAGTGTTTCGTACTTGTAGAATTTTTTTTTGTACTTGAAAGATATTTTTTGTCATTGAAGAAATACGTTTCTTTGTATGTGTAAAACATACTGTATTTGTTTGATAGGTAGGTTTCTTATTCGCAGAACAAAATGCATTAGTTTGTGAATGATGTTTTGTATTTGCAAACCACGCTGAGTTTGTTTGTGAATCTTTGGGTGTGAGTAAAACACGTTTAGTGTGTGTGTGTGAGGTTTTGGCATGATTCTAACTCCATGTTTGAGTACTTTAATTGACTGTACTTGCTAAACTAACAATGTTTGATTGTATTAGGTAACATAATGCAAGTAAATTGAGATAACAGTAGAGAAGTAGAAATGTGTTTGATGTGGTTGTTGTATTTTGTATAATTGTTTAAATTGAGTACATTTCAGATGTATCTTGTCCTATGGTAGGGTCGAGATAAGGTCAGTGGCAGGCTATAAAAGGCTGCCAGTTTCCATCTAGCGTTGCTGCTGTCTGGACCACATGCTGCCTGTGGTGCTCAGTTGGTTGCCATCATGGCTTCCATGTTTGTGTTAATTGTTGGGGAAATAAACTCCTGTTGATCTGCACCGCACCTCTGCCTCAAGTCTCCTGCTGTAATTATCCAGCCGCTATGCGGCCATTCTAACATGGAGCCTTACCTAAAACAAAGAATGTCTTCACTAATGTCAGAAGAAATTATTCTAAATGTATTATTTGTCTCAGGCTTGTTAAACTTTAGGGAAACGGTGGCGCTAAATCATACAGCAAAAGCCATGTATTTAATGAGTGAAGCCTTTGTTTAAACTGTCATCTGGTTTGTTGGAAATGTTAGACAAAGGACGGCCAATTACTTAATGTCCTATGGTCCTGTGATAAAGTCCAGGAATACTGGATATGTCAGATTGCAGGGACCCAGGTTCCATTCAGCCCAAGATTATTTAATCTAGGAGATGGATCAATCCTAAACGGAATAGATAAGCACATAGGAAGCTGGATCCAAACTAGTTTAATGATAGCCAGACAGATTCTTTTAAGCGGATGAAGGGGTACTGTCAATTCAAGAGTGGGCTTGTGAGATGGCTAGGGTGGCGTTTGAAAAGATGTCATATAAACGTTATCCAGATTGGATGTCTACACTAGATAATGGGGAAGGTACTTGAGCTATCTGAGGGGCTTCTAAGAAGCTTTGTGCTAGGAAGAGACGTGTATGATGGGCTTATGATGTTGTCATTTATACATATGTTTATTTGGTTCATAGTGTGTCTATTTTGTTATTATGCTGTTGTATGGTGAATATTGTGGTTGATGTGTCAACTTTTCTTGATCTTTGTCTGGGTGGGTGGTGATGGTGAGGAGGGGGGTAATGTTTGTTTCGAATTGTCATCTAGTAAAAACATTGAGATTCATCAGAGCCAGTCTGATTCAGCTCAGCAAGTGATTAATAATTGTTGGCTGGCAAAATTAAATTTGAGCAACATATCACAATGTTGGGGGGAAAGCAGGACTGTCAAGTGTAACTGATGCATACAAGAAAACAAGCATTCAAGTTTACAAACGATCAGATTCTGATCAAAGGCTCTTTGGTATGAAGGGAACAAGTTTTATTGATGTACTAATTAAAGTTTTTTAATATTAAGTGTTGCATGAATTGTAGTCAAGGCAATATAACTTTAAAGTAGCGAATTCACTGAGAAAGCAGAGGGATATGGCGTCACCATGTGTAATCTTTACAGTGCAGGTCATTGACATTAGGTCTGGCACTATGAATTCTTTAGTGCTGCTAAACCTAGTCCACACATGTGAAATGAAAATATATTGGTGGAATGTCGAAATTTCAATCTGATCCAAACCTAACCTTGTCAACCAGTGATTATTTTGCATATAAAACTAGTAACCCCTGCCCTCTGAAAAAAAAAATGAAAAAGAAGGATTTCTCTCGGAAATTAACGGAGCCATAAGATCCAGCTCCCTCCAAAGAGTTGCAATTCCCATTACTATTTCAACGCTGTCTGAAATCTTTGCACTGTATTTGCAGTCTTTAAAACTCGCAATCAACCATTTTCATGGCAGACATTTTTGAAGCAGGAAAAAGCATAGGTGAAACAAATGTTACTAATGATGGCTCACAGTAAGCCATGCCAGTTAGCAATGATTAGTAAAGATATCAGTAGTGATAGCCCCCTCAGGTTTGCGCGTAACAGTCTCACGCTGATACGCGCATTGCTTTCAAGGGGGGGGGGGGGGGCTGATTGGGCGAGCAGCTGAAGCTCGCGGTCATAGCTGCGTGCGCATATCGCGGGTGTAGCTCAAGGGGGTAAGCTTCGCTTCAGAGCTCGAACCTCCTATGGCGTCATTTTGATGCTACAAAGCGATCACCCCCCGTTAGCATTCCATTGACTGCCATTCATTTTGACGTCACTTTGACAGCGAATAACTTTACATCTGAAGCGTTTAAAGACTTTATTTGTCCATTGTTTATTTTTAAAGAAACACGACAATGTATAAAAGGCTCAATTACCTTGTAGGTTATGGCTCCGTAGCAGACGTTTTTGTAAAAATAGGCTAACGATTGTGTCATAACCACGCAACTTACTGTCGCATAGTAGAGGAATTACCGTATAGTACAGGAGAAGCTTTCGACTTACATTAGCTGTTTAAGTTTAATTACTAATGTTAACTATCATGTTCGTTAGAAATAATTAGCCTATGTTATCTCCTTACATATACCTACGCTCTCCGTCTCTGCAAAATTGGGAATGATTGAGATTTCTCTTGGCACAGCTACCAGAAGACTTACAACTTTCAGACAGGTTGCTCACGTCACATTTACGTCGTCTCTCTCAATTGGAGGCTGCACAGTAACGCTCAGCGCTCACCGGCAAAGTGCTTCTAACGGCCTTTAATGGTCTCCGTCCAGAGCAACGGGATCTGTTGGTCCATTCTTATATACTGTCTATGGTGTAGCTGCGTGCGCATCCCGCGTGCGCGGTGACGTCGTCATCGCGGCCGTATTGCGTATGGGAGATCGACGTCTGACGATAATAATGGTGCTTTCCGTGCGTTCATGGACATCGGAAAAACGTTTTTCCGAGTGAAAACGTCATCCTTCACGTCCCTTTCTGTGGGAATCAGAGGTGGGAAACTCAGGCCAGATTTTGCTAACCAAGTTTCCCAGTTGGTGACGCGTTGTTGACAACTGACGTTTTGATGTAGGCGACTTTGGTTCATTGAACATATTTCAATGACAATAAACGTATTCATTGTGGACAAGCGCCTCTGCTGAGAAACATACACAGACATAACGTGTTTCAAATTATTCATAAATAGGCCTATGTATATATATAAATAAAAAAAAAACACCTTATCCGTGCCCTTTCCTGTTCGTTGTCCTGCAGATGTGCTGTTTGTATGCTCGCATAAGAAAACAGCAGCAAATTATTGTGGACTCCATGTTATCACCAGGTTTTCACACACCTGATGCTCTAGGCTACGCCCAACAGTTGGTGGCAGTCATGCAACAAGTTATGCCAAACGCCAATATAACAGAAGAAGAGGAACACGCATCCCGACCATATGTGGTAACTATATGAACGCTGGTAGTCGGAAAAACAACGTAATAACGGGGGGCGGTCCCTGTCATTCCGAGGTGGCATGAACGCGCCATTAATTTAGATTTGTAAAGGTGATAAAAACGTGTGATAGACCAATGGTTAGTGGATAAATGTGTGATGGTAGAGTTGGGTGTGTCAAATCGTCATACTGAGTGGGTTGGATGGTTAAAAAGCCCTTGTTTCATCCAGTCTGCTCACTTTTTACCCCCACTCGTTTTAGCTAGCTAGCTTGTTAGCTCGTTTTTCTCCACAGCTATTTTCCTCTACTAAAAAGATCTTATCAACAATTGACGGTGCTTTTTCTTTTTAATTCTTTTGGTGAAAGCAGGAGGAATCATCTTTCAGTCATGTCCACAGTGGGTAAGTAAATTAAAAAAGCCAAATGTACTGTTTAATCCTATTCTAAGATATTTCAATCAATCATTCATGAATTAAAACGTTTTGTTGCATGTATGTTTACCTAGTTTGCTTCATTAGGTAATTCCACAAAGATTAGGAGCAATGTTGGTGTAGCCATTGATGATACACTTATTCAGCAAGGTAAAATCATGGATATATTATACAATACATTACAGTATAACTTGATTGTATGGCTATGGTTGTGTTTCATGCATTTCTTTTGTTTTTGATTTTTTTTTAAAAGATGTGGAAGCGCCATTGACGAAGCCATTAAGCCGTTTCTTAAATCAACCTGAGGATCTAATAAGGAATAGAAAGTTTTATCATCCTGAGAGCAATAAGAACGTTAAATAGGTATTTTGCGGACTGATTATTCCAGTATGTAGATTTGTTACTGTTTAATTTATCCATGTGTTTTAGTTAGCTAATATCTATTCGTTGTCTGTGTGTAGGCAACATAACCCTCAACAAAGGATCCGCACTGGTGATGGCTTTTCACTAGAACACTGCGTTGAAATCCATGGTGAGCAGCAGCAGACGGCTACATCATTAAATAGATTTAATGATGTAGCCGTCTGCATTATCATTAAATAGATTTAATGATGTAGGTGTTGTCATCAAACCAAACCGGCTACGGCGGAATAGGACTATTGTGTTGAGTTGAAAAGAAAAAGTAAAAATAGGGGTGTTGTATTTAAAAAAACAAAAAAAAAAACAAAGGTTATTTTCTCATAATGTGATGTTGTGTTTCAGACCACGAAGTTTTCCCGCCCAAAAGATCCTACCCATCCTTTGTTCAAGCTGAGCTGCCCCTGAATGTGATATCAAAAGGAACATAACACCAATATAGAGGTAAGAAGTCTTTTATATCTATCGGAATATATTTAGCTATTGTGATGGATGGGGGTGAGTGGGTGAAGGGGTTGTACTTGCGTATGTGTGTGTGTGTGTGTGTGTGTGTGTGGCATTATTATAAGAACAAGGAGGAGGATCTGAAGACCCACAACTATCAGTGGTATTGCATACATCGTTCCTCCCGAATCAGGAAGGCTGGCTGTGGGGTCATGAAAATAACGTAGGTGATTTACACTGTTCTGGTGACCTATTTGACTACATCTGTAGAGTGGAGAATGGCATCATTGATGACAACTGTATACCATGCACCCCCGCCATACATAAACAACTTGATTCATTCAAACACAGGGTAACTGTGTCAGATAAACTGTTTAACAAGGTTGATACCTCTGTTGCCAACCCAGTAAATAGATTAGATGTTGACATTCCATTCGTTGATAACCAACCAGAGCGTAGTATTATTACTAAGAATCTTTTTGATCCATGCGTACCCATAGGAGTGTCTGAGCAACCCACATTGCTTCAGGGTGAAGTATTTTTCAAGTATTGCGCTGAAACTTCACTCCGACAACCTTCAGCAGATGCACGTTATGAACAAATAGAATCCAAATTAGACAAACTACAAAAAAATAATGATAGTCTTATGAATAAAGTAGACATCTTACAAACTGCTAATACGCAATTGATTGACATAGTCACAGCATTTGGTACACCGCTAACCAGTCAGGCCAGATCGCATGAGGCTGCTGAGGAGCGCCAACTACAGAGAGCGGCCCCTCTCAATAAACTGTTTGCACCTGTGATATCCATATTTCAAAAGACCATGACAAAGAAGTATTAAATAAGTCAACAGGGTGTGTAAAATATAAAAAATAAATAAAAACAGATTAAGTGCAAAATGGCTCCGCCTTCCAAAAAAACAAAAAAATCGGAACATTTACATGTGTGTGACGACAATAGCGATGAAGATGTAGATTTGATGTGTGAGGAAGACTATATCCGTGCAGGTCGCAATCATGATGCCTATATATGATTGTGTGAGAAACAGAAAAATATTAAATGTTGTGCTGAGAAAAAAATAAAAAATCGTCCAAATAAATGAAATCGATATAGCCCGGTTTGTTGTGCCCACTGAGGGGAAGGGAAGTCCGTGAGAACCAGAGCCATGACTGCGCGGAGCGTACTGTCACAGTATGGTGAAGTTTTAAAATCATGAATTCCTAAAAGGGGGTCTAGTCGAGGGGAAGGGAAGCTCGTGAGAACCAGAGCCATGGCTGCCCGGTGCGTCCTGTCACAGTATGGCTTGTCTCTAGCGGCCGTGATGACGTCATTGTGTCCTCACGTTCGCACTGCTTTCGTGTCTCTAGCGGTCGAACCTGGGAGCGCATCTTGCGGTCGTAATGACTGCGGCCAGCACACGCGATAGCCTCTCGTGGACAAACATGGAGGTGCTTCTCACACGGACAAAAACCTAGAGCTACTTGTCGCGTACAAAGTTGTGCGCACATCTCGCGGGACGATTGTGTGTGGGCCTCTAGTGTCCGCCGGATCTGTTACATCTAGCAGACGGATCGAGTGAGGTCACACTATCGTACTGTTTGGTTAGTCTGCTCAGGGTTTTAACAACCATTGTAGCTAGTCTGCTAGCTAGCTAGCTTGTTACCACGTTTTTTCTCAGCCTTCCACACCAATACCATCTGGAGTTTTTACTTTTAGTTTGCTAACTTTTTAATTCTTTTTGTGAAAACAAAGAGGATTCGTTTTTCAGCAACATCTACAAGTGGTAAGTTAATTTAAATTTAAAAAGCAGCTATTGTGTTTAAGCATATTGTAAGATATTTAATTCATTCGTGGGTTAAAAAAAAACATTGACCTCGTGGTCGTAATACCGTTGGGTTGTCCCTTATGTTAGTAAAAAGGTGTTAAACATCTAATCGGCTAATGTCTAGCTGTTAAGAGGGGTTTGCTATTGCCTGATTGTAAAAGCGTCATCCAGGGTGTGTCTTGTAGGGTTTAAAATGCTGTGTTTCAAGTCTGGCTGCTCACTTTTTTACCTGCTGTTTTAGCTAATCTGCTAGCTAACTTTTTTACCTCATTTTTCACAGCATTCCTCAACAAAGACCTCTGAAGTTTTTCTTTTTTAATTATTTTTGTTGAAAGAAAAGAGACTTCGTTTTTGCAACTATGGCTACAATTGGTGAGTAAATATAAAAAAGCGTATCTTGTGTTTAAGCATATTGTAAGATATTTAATTCATTCAGTCATTCGTGAATTAAAACATTTGTGGCATATACTTTATGTAGTTTGCATCATTAGGTAACTCGACTGGAGATAGCTGCTCAATAGGCCACGCTGTTGAAACCAACAATGATAGAAGTCCGTGTGGTTCTCTAGCCCTATCTGTGAAAGCCACTAACCCTAAGAAGGATCACAGACTTAAGCCTAAGAAGAGATCTAAGAAGAGCTCTATTGAGGTGAGTTGAAAAGAAAAAACGGTAAAATAGGGTGTTGTATTTTAAAAAAGACTTTTTCTCATAATGTAATGTTGTATTTCAGGCTAAGAAGTCAGCCCAAGAAGGTTTGCCACCCAAAAGATCGAGCTTGGCCTTTGTTCAGTTGTCCGCTTCCCCTTGCACTGTATCTAATGATTTTAACACTGATGCAGAGGTGAGAAACCCTTTGTATCTAACAGAATATATTTATCTACTATTATAAAATATTTTTATTAAATGTATGTGTGTGTGTGTATATATATATATATATATATATATATATATATATATATATATATATATATATATATATATATATATATATATATACACACACACACACACACACACACATTGTTAAAATGACTTTTCCTTTGTTTCAGCAACTAAAAGCGGTCACAGCCTTGTCTATGCAATTGGCTTCAGAGGAGGATTTCACGCAAGCACCCCCATGGAGCAGAAACGGATGTCTACGTAAGCCTAAGAAGAGATCTATTGAGGTGAGTTGAAAAGAAAAAACAGTAAAATAGGGTGTTGTATTTAAAAAAAAAAAGGCTTATCCCAGAGTGTCTCTATTGTGAGGGGACAAAGGGCTACCCCTTTACAAAGGACATTAATTGAGGTGTGTGTGTGTGTGTGTGTGTGTCTCTTTATTTAACCAAAATATGTTATTACCCCCTAGACAATTCTTGCCGGAGAAGGGAGTGAAGATGCACTCCTATCAGAGACAGCACATACATCTGCGCCATCCAAATGGGGGGGGGGGGGGGGGGGGGGGCTTTGCTGGAGGTCCCTGAATATAATATAGGTGTTTTACACTGTTCTGCTGTACTCCTTGACACCGTTTGTAGAGAGGACTGTGACTATGATGATGATGACGCCAGCTGTATAGCTGACACTCCTGTCATACATAGACAAAGACCTTCCTTCAAGCCCACGTTAACTGTGTCAGATAATCAGCGTAGCATTGGTAATACGTCAGTAACTATTCCTGTAAATATACTACAGGGTGACGATCCATTCCTGGGTAATCAACCAGAGCGTAGTTATATTATTAACAATCTTTTGGAACCCTGTGTCCCCCTAGGGGTTTCTGAACATACCACATTGTTTCAGGGTGAAGAGCTTTTTGAGTATTCGAACACAGTGTCTGGAATGAACCCTAGAATTTCGGCCAGACGTCCCTTAAACACAATATGCCATCCATCTCCCCCCGTGAAAAATATCTTATTAGTGATATGGTTGTGACTCATCGTTATGTGGGCAAGGATTGGGTTAGACGCACATTTCATATTCTATTCTTTAACAAGGCTGTCGAGCGTATTATAAGAGCCAACTGTTAGCCTTAGCTTATTGATCAGTTTCGTTTTTGTGTCAAAGAATTCAACCTTGGCATCGCTCTCATTGAAACTATTCCAGACCCTGGGATATTGTATTTCGATAAGACCCACACGACGGGAGGAAGTGTTCCGGCTTTAGAGTTGGGGATGATGATGATGATGATGATGATGATGATGAAAGGTTGCCGTCAGGGGGGCAAATAACCCTGGGGAGTTCGGTGTCTTTCCGGGGGACGGCCATGCTTGTAGAAAAGATATTGGGTCTGAATCTCTTTTTGAGATCTTTCTGAGTCTCAAACCGAATGTTGCTCCACTATTGGTCTCTCCATCTCCCCGTAACTTTTTTGGGGGGGCAAGCCTCAAACCAAATGTAGAAGGACCTATTCTAGCTATCTCACCTTCTTCAACACCAGATGATCCAGATTGTTGTCCAAATGTGTGGAAAGACATGGCTGAAAAAACGATTCCTCTTTGCTTTCAACAAAAAGAATTAAAAACTAAAAGTAAAAACTACAGAGGTCTTTGTTGAGGAAGTCTGAGAAAACAATGTAAAAAGCTAGCTAAAAACGGCGGATAAAAAAAGTGAGCAACCAGCCTTGAAACAAGGGGTTTTAAACACCACAAACCACACCCCTGCAGGGCGTTTTTACAAGTCACCAATAGCAATCCCCAGCACGACTACGTCATTACGTATGGATGCGATGACGTCATCACGGCCGCGAGATGCGCTCCCAGGTTCGACCACTAGAGACAATCCATACTGTGACAGGACGCACGCACCAAGCAGCCATAGCTCTAGTTCTCACGAGCTTCCCTTCCCCTCAACCAGACCCCCTTTTAGGAATACATGATTTTAAAACTTCACCATACTGTGACAGTACGCTCCGCGCAGTCATGGCTCTGGTTCTCACGGACTTCCCTTCCCCTCAGTGGGCACAACAAACCGGGCTATATCGATTTCATTTATTTGGACGATTTCTTTTCTTTCTTTTTTTTTTTTTTTTTTTTCCTGCGCGTAACAATCAACTGGCACTGGAATGAGTGTGCATGTGAGGATGGCTCACGTGCACGCGCATTCCTGTGCAGTATATACTACTCACGGCATCTGTGAAAGCTTGCTGCACGCTGTAGCCTATGTGAGAATTTGTACAATAAATATACCAATAATGAAAACTGTTTTATGCTTGTTTGACTTATTAGCATTTGTTTGACTGTTCTGTTGTTAAAAATAAAAAATAAACTACTTATACAAGCCTGCATTACAGAGCATATTCATATGTCAGAAAGCATTACACTATCTAAAAAACATATCATTTAAAGTTTGGTTGTCAGGTGACTGTCATGAAGGTTGTGGAGAGGAATAGAAACTAAATAAAATAATGTTGCTTAAGGCTGGTTGTGGAATAGTTTCTTGATATAATGCATATAGGGTTGTGTGTAGGTCTTGTCACTGTTTGTGAAAGATGAGCAATAGATTGTGGCTGATAATGTGCTTCAGTCTGGCTGCATATCGCTTTGTTTGTTTTTTGATTGTAAGTATACAGTGGGGCAAAAAAGTATTTAGTCAGCCACCAATTGTGCAAGTTCTCTCACTTAAGAAGATGAGAGGCCTGTAATTTTCATCATAGGTACACTTCAACTATGAGAGACAAAATGAGAAAATAAGTATTTGGTCACCTACAAACAAGCAAGATTTCTTTAATGTTAAAAGACGAAAACCAGCAGCTGATTGGACAAACGCATCACGTGGTTCTTTTTTCTCCGGAAATTCACAGCCAGACAGTCATGGCGGCTTGTTCAGAATACGATCTCATATTGTACTAAAATAGTTCACCGAAACGTGTTTCTGAAAACATTTTAAGCGAGAAATAGGCCATGCAGTTTCTGAATCTGTCTTCATTTCAGATCAACAAAGGTTAGTTTAAAAGATTTTCGTCAGATTTTGAGAGGCTCATCCACTCGCCATTTCCGGGTGAGTACCGACTGCCCTGTCTCCGACTGAACATGAAGACGGCCCAAATGAAGGCCGACGGCTCCTCGGACGGACGACGACAGCACGGAACACACCAAACAGACTCGAGTCACCGACCTCGCCAGACGGTCCAACGGCCGATTATCGGGCTGGTGTGTCTCCTCTATTAAGGGGCCGTGTTCATTTCACGGAAATGTGAGATCAGGTTGCAGCTGTGCTGCTCGCGTTTAAACTTGTGTGCCTGGTGGGGTTTAAAACATTACTGCCAAAGTCTAAGTACCCTGTTTAACATCCAAAGACAGTCATTGTACTTCTCAATAGTTAATAAACAGTACAGACTAGCACGCTGTTTAATTAATAATTATATACTTACGTTGTCTTTTCCTTTTCTGTGGGCGCATCTTTACGGAGCCCCGGAGGTGACATGGAGGAAAAAAAAAAAACGCTCCGTACATCTTGAACAACTCCTGCGTGTTTCCTTTTTAGGTGCGTGGTTTTACTCCCGTGATAAGCAAGTGATGTTTGACAGAGTGTACAGACAACTCTTTTACCAGTTGGCCTGAAATACTCCCATACTTTGGAAGCTTTTGCTCTAACTCTCGGAGGACTCTTCTCCCTCTGCTATTTTTCAAATCAAAGCAGTGAAGGCGGGGGTAGGGGCAGAGTGATAGAGAAAGATTAACCAGCAGAGCGTGAACAGCGCACAGACTGGTGTGGAGGTGAATTACAGTGAGTTTTAATGGAATACTGGTAAAGTTTTAATAACAATAGGATTGAATTGAAGTCCAGATTAAGAGGCCATTTCAGCAGAGCCAACAGCTTCATATGCCATGGACATGTGAATATGGTGCTGAATTTGCCAGTATTTTAAGAAGACAAATGGTTGGGACTTTGTAATGCAATGACACAGCTGATAAATAAAGCTGACTGCTTTATGTGAAGCACAGTGTTTTGGTGTCAGTAGACAGACTTCTCTTAGAAAACTGTACAGTGGTGCCTCTGTCTCCATTCCACCAGACAATCTTGGATGAGCAAGACCAAAGAAAGGTCACTGTAGTCATGCCACTATGCACAGTGGATGAGCTCTAGGAGACTGTGATGTTGTTCGCATGGAATGCACATTTTACCTTTATGGCAAGCCTGATAAAAACTAATTGTTGAAATAAATAGTTTTGTGTATCTTTTTTGCATAACATTGGCCAAATGGCCCATTAGCAATCTAATGACAATTAATATAGCATACTTTCATTAAATAAATCAATTCAAGCTAAAATTTAAGAGTCTACAATTAGGCTATACTGAGCCTGAATTTTCTTAAAATGAAGTTAATACCTTTTAGAAAAATGTCACCTGGGGTAAAACTCCCCCTGCTGCTACCCTGATTTGCATTTGTATAGCTCACAGCATTTTCATTTACATGATAAAGCCTCCTCTCCGGGAACCATCACCTTATCGTGGTGGAGAGGTTTGTGTGTCCCTATGAACTTGAGGGCTGTGTTGTCTGGAGCCTTGTGCTCCTGGTAGGGTCTCCCAAGGCAAAGTGGTCTCAGGTGAGGGGCCAGACAAAGAATGGTTCAAAAACCCTATGAGAAATCGAGGAAGGGATGGAGTGACCCTGCCCGGAGGAAGCCCGGGGCCCCCGTCTGGAGCCAGGCCCAGACGGAGGGCTCGTTGGCGAGCGTCTGGTGGCCGGTTTTGCCACGGAGCCCGGTCGGGCACAGCCCGAAAAAGCTACGTGGCATCCATCTCTCCAGCCCATGGGCCCACCACCTGTGGGAGGAACCGCTGGGGTCGGGTGCATTGCCACACGGGTGGCAGTGAAGGTCAGGGGCCTCAACGGACCAGACTCAGGCAGCAGACGCTGGCTCTGGGGACGTGGAATGTCACCTCTCTGTGGGGGAAGGAGCCGGAACTGGTGCGGGAGGTGGAGCGCTACCGGTTAGATCTGGTGGGGCTTACCTCTACGCACAGTCTCGGTTCTGGAACCGTACTCCTGGATAAGGGTTGAACTCTTTTCTTCTCCGGAGTTGCCCAGGGTGTGAGGCGCCGGGCGGGTGTGGGGATACTCACAAGCCCCCGGTTGAGCGCCGCTATGTTGGAGTTTACCCCGGTGGACGAGAGGGTCGCCTCCCTACGCCTGCGGCTGGTGGGGGGGGAAAACTCTGACTCTTGTTTGTGCATATGCACCAAACAAGAGTTCGGAGTATTCGGCCTTCTTGGAGACCTTGAATGGAGTCCTGTATGGGGCTCCAGTGGGAGACTCCATCGTTCTGCTGGGGGACTTCAACGCGCACGTGGGCAATGATGGAGACACATGGAGAGGCGTGATTGGGAGGAACGGCCTCCCTGATCTGAACCAGAGTGGTTGTTTGTTGTTGGACTTCTGTGCTAGTCATGGACTGTCTATAACGAACACCATGTTCGAACATAGGGATGCTCATAAGTGTACCTGGTACCAGAGCACCCTAGGCCAAAGGTCAATGATCGATTTTATAATCGTTTCATCTGATCTGAGGCCGTATGTTTTGGACACTCGGGTGAAGAGAGGGGCGGAGCTGTCAACCGATCACCATCTGGTGGTGAGTTGGGTCAGGGGGTGGGGGAAGACTCTGGACAGACCTGGTAAGCCCAAACGGGTTGTGCGGGTAAATTGGGAACGTCTGGAGGAGGCCCCTGTCCGACAGACTTTCAACTCACACCTCCGGCGGAGCTTTTCGTGCATCCCTGTGGAGGCTGGGGGCATTGAACCCGAGTGGACAATGTTCAAAGTTTCCATTGCTGAAGCTGCGGCGAAGAGCTGTGGTCTTAGGGTCTTAGGTGCCTCAAGGGGCGGTAACCCACGAACACCGTGGTGGACACCGGTGGTCAGGGAAGCCGTCCGACTGAAGAAGGAGTCTTTCCGGGATATTTTATCCCGGAGGGCTCCGGAGGCAGTTGCAAGGTGCCGTGAAAGAGGCAAAGCAGCGGGTGTGGGAGAAGTTCGGAGAAGACATGGAGAAGGACTTTCGGTCGGCACCAAGGTGCTTCTGGAAAACCGTTCGCCACCTCAGGAGGGGGAAGCGGGGAACCATCCAAGCTGTGTACAGTAAGGATGGGACGCTGTTGACCTCAACTGAGGAGGTAATAGGGCGGTGGAAAGAGCACTTTGAGGAACTCCTAAATCCGACTAATACGCCCTCTATGGTAGAGGCAGAGCTGGAGGATGATGGGGGATTGTCGTCAATTTCCCTGGTGGAAGTTGCTGAGGTGGTTAAACAACTCCACAGTGGCAAAGCCCCAGGGATTGATGAGATCCGTCCGGAAATGCTTAAAGCTCTGGGTGTGGAGGGGTTGTCTTGGTTGACACGCCTCTTCAACATTGCGTGGAAGTCTGGGACGGTGCCTAAGGAGTGGCAGACCGGGGTGGTGGTTCCCCTTTTCAAAAAGGGGGACCAGAGGGTGTGTGCCAATTACAGGGGTATCACACTTCTCAGCCTCCCCGGTAAAGTCTACTCCAAGGTGCTGGAAAGGAGGGTTCGGTCGATAGTCGAACCTCAGGTTGTAGAGGAACAATGCGGATTCCGACCTTGTCGTGGAACAACGGACCAGCTCTTTACTCTCGCAAGGATCCTGGAGGGAGCCTGGGAGTATGCCCAACCGGTCTACATGTGCTTTGTGGATCTGGAGAAGGCGTATAACCGGGTACCCCGGGAGATACTGTGGGAGGTGCTGGGGGAGTATGGGGTGAGGGGGTCCCTTCTCAGGGCCATCCAATCTCTGTACGACCAAAGCGAGAGCTGTGTCCGGGTTCTCGGCAGTAAGTCGGACTCGTTTCAAGTGAAAGTTGGCCTCCGCCAGGGCTGCGCTTTGTCACCATTTCTGTTTGTAGTATTTATGGACAGGATATCGAGGCATAGTCGGGGTGGAGGGGGGTTGCAGTTCGGTGGGCTGGGGATCTCATCGCTGCTTTTTGCAGATGATGTGGTCCTGATGGCATCATCGGCCTGTGACCTTCAGCACTCACTGGATCGGTTCGCAGCCAAGTGTGAAGCGGCTGGGATGAGGATCAGCACCTCTAAATCGGAGGCCATGGTTCTCAGCAGGAAACCGATGGAGTGCCTTCTCCAGGTAGGGAATGAGTCCTTACCCCAAGTGAAGGAGTTCAAGTACCTTGGGGTCTTGTTCGCGAGTGAGGGGACAATGGAGCGGGAGATTGGCCAGAGAATCGGCGCAGCGGGTGCGGTATTGCATTCAATTTATCGCACCATTGTGACGAAAAGAGAGCTGAGCCAGAAGGCAAAGCTCTCAATCTACCGGTCAGTTTTCCTTCCTACCCTCACCTATGGTCATGAAGGCTGGGTCATGACCGAAAGAACAAGATCCAGGGTACAAGCGGCCGAAATGGGTTTCCTCAGGAGGGTGGCTGGCGTCTCCCTTAGAGATAGGGTGAGAAGCTCAGTCATCCGTGAGGAGGTCAGAGTAGAGCCGCTGCTCCTTTGCATTGAAAGGAGCCAGTTGAGGTGGTTCGGGCATCTGGTAAGGATGCCCCCTGGGCGCCTCCCTAGGGAGGTGTTCCAGGCACGTCCAGCTGGGAGGAGGACTCGGGGAAGACCCAGGACTAGGTGGAGGGATTATATCTCCAACCTCGCCTGGGAACGCCTCCGGATCCCCCAGTCGGAGCTGGTTAATGTGGCTCGGGAAAGGGAAGTTTGGGTTCCCCTGCTGGAGCTGCTACCCCCGTGACCCGATACCCGATAAGCGGACGGAGATGGATGGATGGATGGATGTTAAAGCCTCCCCTAGAATTACGGTCATGGGGGGACAACTGCCAAGCAAGGCCCACGTCAATTTCCGACAATTCACGGCAGTTTTCGGTGTTGCCTGTAAATTGTCGTGTACAGTCGTAAACCTGAACTTCCATGAAAATCTACAGCTGTCCACACTGTCCATGCCTGGCACACTGGACTCATCCACAGCCTGGTAAAAACAGGGATGAGAATTTTGAGATCAGTGAATTTGGGACAAAACAAAGTAACAATTATGTTATTTATTAGCAAATAAATATGCTTTTACGCATCCACAGCCATGGAGGAGGCAGCAGGCTGGATGGGAGCAGCCAGGGAGGAGACAGCAGCCTGGATGGGAGCAGCCAGGGAAGAGGCCCATGCTGGGGGGTGGGGTGTACTGTGGAGTGGGTAAGACTTTAGTTGACTTGCGCTAGCTTAGCACCAGCGAACTCTGCAACTAGGACTGGATGAAACGTGTTGGGACCATTAGTTGTGTTAAACCTGATTTTAACCAAAAAGGCCTCGGATTAAACTGACTTCTGGAGACAGGACACACGTGGCACATGTGGACACAGATAACGGGATCTTGGCCTACGTGGAAAAACCACAGCCCTTGTCACCAAACTCCCAGGAGGATATGAGTGTAAAATGGCGTCAGGGAGGGTCCTGCAGATAAGGTTCGACACCTTCAGCTTCACTTTGATTCTCCCATTGGTTCAGAGGTTCCTCAAACACAGCATGGGGCCTTAAACTATAAAAACTGCTGACACACCAAAAATCATTGCTTTCCATCTCAACTCTGGTTGTAACAGGTCAGCGCCCAAGCGCTTGTGCTAAAACTTCTACTTCTGGACAAAGTGGATTTATTTCTAGGTGTTCTGAAGAACACTACTGCATCCTGGAAACACACGTCGTGTTTCAACGCTGCAGAGGGAACAACATGTTCTGTAGAAGGAAATCGGTCTGTGTAGACCGTTGTTTCTTCAAAGTCAACTCTAACTTGTTCCCCGCTGTCCCGGGAACCAGCAAGTTTCTCCGTGCCGCTGACGAGCACACGGACTCGTTCTGTTTTTCTGTGGAAATCTATGGACAGAAACTACGAACTGCACATCTGGGCATCTGCCCAGAACACACAGGGTGTGTTTTATTAATGAGTAATTTGCTATCGTTGCTATTTGTGTTACCATTAATGTGATTTGATTAATAATCTTCTACTGATGTACGGTTGATTATTAATCTGATGGTGACCGCTGTGCCCCATTATTTTGCTGTGAATGTATCATTTGATCACGATACTGTTGATGTTGTGTTTGACTAATGTAGCTTAGGTAAACTGTAAATGCTGCATTGCTAGCTCCTTCCACAGAGTTTTGGTTACTGTTCTGCAGGATAATAATCTCCGTTGGTCAGTCTGTTCACAGCCGCGAGGCGACAAGAACGCCACCGGTCTGTGTAGACCGGCGGAGCCATGTTATCTCCGCGGAGAATTAGCTGTTAGCACACTGGAGTCCCCTCAGTTAGACGAAATTCTCAGTCTGCCCTAATTTCACGTTAGTCCAGACATGAGTGACTGAGAGGGCTGGTCATTATCGATAACTAAGATTTAAATGTGTCTCTTTCTTTCCTTTCCCCCTCTCACACACACACACACACACACACACACACACACACACACACACACACACACACACAGACGTGTGTGTCTCTTTGTCAACCACACGTTAGTCTGAGAGTAACGGAGCTAACTGACTAGCTTAGTCACGTGGCATTGCAATGCAGCCCACATCCGTCCTCTTGAGGCTGAATAGCTTTTGTGCAGCTAACACATTCTACTATACTTTAATTAGCAGTTGCCTGTGATTATTTGTGTACTTATTGTAATAATTGTTGGTTGAACACAGGTAGTGCTCGAACTTCATCCTTCCCTTTGTTCATTGAGAAAATATCAGATAAATTAATCAAATTAATTAAGATCTGTATTTTAAAGGGAATACCACAGAAATGAGACTGTTTCACAGTTGATTATTGGTCCCTGATATTCCAGGGTGGTGCCCCGTTTTGATTATTTGTCGATTTGATAAAGTTATTAATAACCATATTCATAACTTTATTAATATTGATAAAACATCTTTGATAATTTGCCAATAATTAGATCTGTACACCTAAGAGTACCCAACATTTGAAAACTGTCTCCACTGATAACTAACACACTGGCTAACTTGGAAATGAGGTCCTATGTCCAATATTCTGAACCAACCCTTTTAAGCAGGGTAGAAAATGATGGTCCTCCCACAATTTGTATTCCTAATCCAAGCATTACCAATACTAGTACCAGGATCGCAAATTAATATATGGAATAAAATGATTTCTAACTTTATTTGGAATAACAAAAAACAGAGTAAAATCTTACAAGAACCGAAAGAAGAGGGCGGGTTAGGTGTTCCAAATCTACTAAATTATTTTCATGCAACACAAATTCACACAATGATGAAGTGGATTAAAGGGAATACAGAAGCTAAATGGATCAATATAGAAAAAGAAATGGCTATGATATCAATTGGGAAATTACTATTTATCGGAAAAGCAGAATGGAAAAAACATACAGGACAGAGTCAATGTATCTTAAATACTGTAACAAACTGGAAAAGTATATGCCAAAGCCTAAAAATAAATAGTGAATGTATACACCTCAGAGAAATGGTGCATCACCCAGATTTTTGGTCCCTGATATTCCAGGGTGGTGCCCCGTTTTGATTGTTTGTCGATTTGATAAAGTTATTAACCATATTCAATAAATTCATATGAAATGATAGCCTCAAAATATGATTTAGAACAAACATTTTTTTAAGTATTTACAGGTAAGAAGCTACCTTATGAAATATCTAGAAGAGTATAAATCAAAAAATGACTTAATACAATACTTGATTGAAAATAAAAGAAAAGTGAAAGAAAAATATCTACACAATATTACAAAAACTCACTATTGTACAAAATAATGGAAAAGAAAAATGGAAAAAAGAATTGGAAATGATCATATTAGCAGAAGAATGGAAAGAGGCACTTACTGGAAACTTTCCAGTATCATGGTGCAGCACAAACAACTTAATCCTCAACACAAATAAAACAAAAGAAAGCATAATTGACTTTAGGAAATGAAAAACAAAAACAGTCGCGGGAACCTATTTTTGACCAGGGGTGCTGAATAACAAAATAATGGATGTCTGAGGATTTCTCCCCCCAGGAAATATTTCGGATTTTGACCGCTAAATACGTCATTTTAGTGTACGGGTGAGAGTGAGAAGTTTTAGAAAAGTCTTGGGCAGCCACAAATTCCACTGTTCACTCGCCACTCCAACTCCACTGCGCTCACCCTAACATCCAGAAGTGCACTTTACGTAATTAGCCTGTTTCTTGAAAATATATGCTAATAATCAGGCTGTAATGACCTCGCCAACAATTTCTGAATAGCCCAACTTTGCCTTCTCCACAGCAAATGTGATCCTAACCACGTCACAGCGGTTTCTGTTACACAAAACATATGCAATGAAAACAATCATATTTACAGGCATTGCCCTCACAGGGAACGGAATTATCTTTAAAGCAACTTATTCTTTTTTGCAGAATAACCAAAGTTTCAGGAGACATAGAACCAGCGTGTAAAACATGGTTCTTTTCCACACATGAACAGGAAGTAGGCTCTGTATTTCAGGATAATTACCAATTGGGCCCAGTAGATGGCACACTAACACAACAAATTACACAAGCCAAGAAACGGCTTATCATTCATTCTCATCTCAGCTGAAAAGACCGTTGAAAAGTTTCTGTCCCGAACCTACTTCCAGGATAACTGAAGTTGCTTGGCTGACGGGGCTTTTCGAATCCTTCTGTAAAGTTAGCGTTAGATGGTGCTGCTAACGTTAGCCGAGTTGCTAGAACGTTATTTCAGACTCAGGCTCTTCAGCTGCCCCGTAAACATCAACTGTAACATCTACAGATGAAATCTTTCTAATTTTAGCTGCGTTACTATGCCGGAAAAAAAATCTTGTATCCTTTTCTGTGACATATTCTTCTCAACAACTAACGTTCCAGTCAACTAACCTCAGCCTGCTTGCTTCTCAGCGAGTCACGTCACTTGACTCACTTTCACTTTGACCTCTAAAGCAGCTATACAGTTAATTTTTAGTAGGCTATATTCGAACTTATCCATAACCCTTTTTTGCTATTTGCCTCATTATTTGATATACAAAAATATAAATAATTGAAGACAGTGAAAAAAATATAAAATCCAGCTCCTGCCAGCAGGGGGTGCTGCAGCACTCTCAGCACCACCCTTGATGGAGAGGAGGTGGAACTGGTCCCAAGCTTCACTACCAGTTTTGGCATTTTGCAGTTATTATTTATGAGATATTCATTTATTTGTACATGTATGAAAAGGAAATGTGCAATGGACTCAGAAGTGTTAACGATTGTCTGGAAGGGGGTAAAAGAACATTGCAATATATATTTAAAAAAAAAGAAGAATGGAATTTAGAAAACATGTTATTTTTGTTCACTCTTTGAAAATAATTTTAGCCATGGACAGCGGCAGTTCATTCAACAAAATACAAAACATACAACTGTTTTGTATACAACTCACAACATATTGCCCCACTTCCGTCATCACCACCCACCCAGACAAAAATCAAGAAAAGATTACACAGTAAATACAATATTCCAGACTATTTAACAAAAAATACAATAAACCAAATAAACATATGTATTGTGACAACACCATAAACACATACACACATCATACACGTCTCTCCCCAGCACAAAGCTTCTTAGGATCCCTCCAGAAAGTTCAGGTACTTTCCCAATTTTCTAGTATATACATCCAATCTGGCAAACTGTTTATATAAATGTTTTTCAAATGCTGCCATCCTAGTCATCTCACAAGCCCACTCCTGGATTGACGGCATCCCTTCATTCTTACATCCCCTTAAAATAATCTGTCTGGCTATTGTTAAACTAGTTTGGACCCAGCTTCTTATGCTTATCCATCCCGTTTAGGATTGACGAATAATCTTGGGCTGAATGGAACCTGGGGGCTGTTTCACAAAAGTGAGGCTTGAACTAGTCTAATCTGTGCAGCCTGGCTAGGTGCGTTTCACGAAGGCCAAGCCAGGCTGTGGAGGTGCAACTAGGTCGAGCCAGGCTGAAGTAATTTGGATAGATGCACGTTCACGGCTTTCCTTAACAGACCGCAAGGTTGATAACAGATTTACTGATGATAAAATGGAGAATACGCATTGTTCATACTTTACACAGAGTGAGCAGGAGCTTCTTATGGAAGTATGATAACGTGAAACACATTATTTGTAAAAAACCGCAAACCGACTGAATGCGTAAGTAGCCTAATACATTAACTGACCACTGCTCTGAATTGAAACCATCATAATCATACCATTCAAGGATTGGCTACTAATCATTTGCACAGATTAACAGTTGTACTCTTTGCCTTAAAAGTAAGCAGAAGATAATGTTACTCAGGAAATTTACCATGAAGATCAATTTTCTACAATGCTAGAATATGATGCATAAATATATTTGGGATAAAATATAAATTATATATATAATTTGTTCTCTTTCTACTGTACATTCCATTGCATATTTCTTATTTTGTTTCTTTTTTTTAATAACATGGTCTCATATGATTCTAATTAAAAATTATTTCCATTGTTTAGGGTCCAACAAACAGCCCCAATGGAGCGAAAAAAGTTGCAGCATAGTGGATAATATTTATAAAAAATAAAGTAGGTAACGTTTGCGATACACAATCATAAAAGATGTCAAATAACATTTTAAAAAGGAACAACATTTTTAATTTTTGGGGTATAAAAGGAAAAGTTTTAATTAGGATTTTATTGTGTAAGCTGAAAAAGTTGAAAATAATAATGTGAGGTAATTGTATGCTAATGTGTTGCAAAGGTGCCTGGAGGGTAAACGAGTACACAGGATGAGAGTCAAGGAGGTGGGTTTGGTAATCAGCTCCCATCTGCTGCAGCACTTTAAAGGCCGTGAACTTTAACACTGTAGACAAGAAAAGACAGGTGCTTGAGGTTGGAGACACAGGGCACAGAGCATCTCTATTTGTACCCAGAAAGAGTCAATGTGTGTGTGTGTGTGTGTGTGTGTGTGTGTGTGTGTGTGTGTGTGTGTGTGTGTGTGTGTGTGTGTGTGTGTGTGTGTGTCAGAGGGACAGATGCTGGCATAGTGGGTGCACTGTCATCTGACAGTGGAACACTCTAACTCTTTGAAAACCTTATGGCCAACAGAACAGGGTCACATTTAGTTAAATACTTTCTGACGTACCGTGGGGACACTGTTAATTAGGTTTTTTAGGAAGTGCTGCCAGCACTTGCATTATGTCCATGATAAACAGCCAGCATTTTGAGGCCTAAAAATCAACCAGGTTTGCCTATGAATTTAGTTCAAAGAAACCCATTGTGGTAAAATAAATCTTAGAAAGCCATATTTGCAGTATTACCCTTTAGTAACAACCCAGTCTCACGGCAGTTTGTGAAATGGTCACCTTATTTAATCTATTGATTCGTGTTCACAGGGATGTTTTACTCGTTTTTTTTTCGTGGTGGCCGGCACGAAAACGTAAAGTAATGTATTTCAATGGGAAGCATATTTGGTGATCACAGCACGAAAAGGGTAAGGAGGTTGGTCAGGGTGGTGGATGGGTCAAACACAGGACTTTCACCCGGGAGACCAGGGATCGCGTCCCACATGTTGCATTTTGTTTCCCCGTTGTCTTCCTAATCACAACCGTCCCGTTATTGTCGCACGTCCCCAGCGGCCGCCTCCCGGCGTGTGAGGGTCCTTTCCCCGTTGTGTTTTTCCGAAACCCAACCTCTGAATAGATGGTTCCCATTTCGTGGTGGCCACCACGAACAAAACGAGATAAACGTGTTGTTGTACACATATCAATAGATTAAAAATAGATTAGGACGTAATATGAAAAGGCCCCATCTTCCCCGTCTCCCAAGTAGCCACAAACAATTGGTTTGGACAACAAAAAACTTATTTATTTTACAGAGAACGAAAATATATACATAACATAAGGCTTTAAGGTGACCTACCACCAAAATAACAAACAAAACAATTCTAACTGGGAGATAAACTAACCTAACAAACAAAAGGGCAAAACAAATAAGAAAAGACTTACCTCCCTAATTAACATACAACAACAAACAAAACAGGAGAAAGCAAGATTAACACACCTGGCAGTCCACCCTTACCAAACAAACAAACAAACAATATCTAATCTAAACCAAATTTACACAGAGCAAAAGTGTGGCCGTTTGGGAGATGAGGAGGACAAGGAATGTCTGCTGCCCACAAACGGCCGCCATCTTGGCTCCTTATATATGGGTGGTTTCCCAGGTTTGGGCCTGAAACTTATCCACCAATCCTTTTACGGCTATGGCACACCCCTATCTGCATGTGAAATTGAACACAACAGAAAAACACAGGACACACACAGTACACAGAGCAAACCAAAAAAAAACAATATGACCAGAGTCATAACGGTGACAATTACACAAACTGCCGTGAGACCGTGTTGTTAGTAATTTGTAATAATTGCAAAGGTTGTCTGTGATCTTAATCCCATGCTAATCTGCATGTCTGTAATTTAAGTAAAAATGTAATCGCAAATTACCTACCATATTTCGCCAAACACAGAGGTCATGTGGTAATTTCAGTCCCGTGTGAATTGGCATCTCTGTAATTCGGGGGTTGTATTGGCATGTGTTGGCAAATGAAAGTTTTGACAGAGCCTTGACATAATAAAACGGAGATAATATCAGTAAATTACAAGTAAAGTACAGACTTTGCCTAACCTGTCCAAATGTGCTGATTATTAAGTTAATAGCTAATGTAATAGTTAACAGTAATTTTAGCATCGTAAAATACACTTCATTCAAAGTCGACAGAAACAAAATAAAACTATGAAAAGCCATTTTGGGTCGTTTTTTCCACTTTTCCAATCATCACAACTCTAGTTTTGGTTGAAATAAACACAAAGTTTACAGATTTATATGTGAAAATATGTTGGCTCTATACACGCTAAAAGTATTGCAATATTTTCAACAACTTTTTATCTTTAATGTCTTAAGATGGCACAGACCGAATTTGAAATTGATCGGATGAAATCTCTAGGAGGACTTCTTTAAAGTACGACATGTGGAAATGGTCAAAATTGCACTAATTTCGAACATTGAAATCAAAATGGCGGACTTCCTGTTGGGTTTAGGGTATGGGTCTAATGAAGTTTTTTGTACATCTTGCCAAGTTACATATGTGTACCAAGTTTCGTGAGTCTACTTAAACAGCAGGGGCTCAATTTTATTAACTTTCTAGGGGGCACTAGCGAGCCATTTTTGCGGGCCTATTCCCGAAACCCTTAAAATACATACATTTTCACCAGACTTGATGCACCCGCCAATTTTGGTGAGTTTTTGAATATGTTAAGCCCCTCAACAAGCCAATTTACTTGCAGGAAATAATAATAATAATAATAATAATAATAATAATAATAATAATAATAATAATAATTCCTTCAATTCCAATAGGGCCTTCGCCGCTGTCAGTGCTCGGGCCCTAATTAAAGCTGCAAGCAGCGATGGACGGGCCCTCGCTCCTCTGCGCGCATTGGGCTTACCGGCGGTCGCCGCTAAATGCGACCGTGCATTTGCGCGGCACTCAGACACTGCAAATCATCACCAATGAAAATGGAACTCCCTGCTGAGTTCAATGATAGCTCAAACAAAACTCTACGTCATACAGTTCATTAGTTGTGACAGGGGGCGTGGCCAAAGTATAGGGGTCGGGGCAAACCTTTACCAATTAAAAAGAAAGTCTCTGCTGAGTTCATTGATACTTCACATAAGAATACCTTAAATGGGTCACCAGTTATGAAAGGGGGCATAGCTTAAGCATAGGGGGGCAGAACAAACCATCACCAATGAATAAGGAACTCTCTGCTGAGTTCAATGATACCTCACACAAGGGTCTACCTTAAACAGTTTAAAACGTTATGAAAGGTGGCGTGGCTTAAGCGTAGGGGGCGTGCCAAACCATCACCAATGAAGAAGAAAGTCTCTGCTGAATTTAATGATACCTCACACAAGACTCTACCTTAAATGGGTCACCAGTTATGAAAGGGGGCGTGGCTAAAGCATAGGGGGTGGGTCAAACCATCACCAATGAAGAAGGAAGTCTTTGCTGAGTTCAATGATACCTCATACAAAAGTCTACATCAAACGGGTCATTAGTTATAAAAGGGGGTGTGGCTAAAGCATAAGGGGCGGGTCAAACCATGACCAATGAAAAAGGAAGTCTCTGCTGAGTTCATTGAAACCTCACATAAGACTCTACCCTAAATGGTTCAAATGTTGAGAAAGGGGGCGTGGCTGAAGGATAGGGGGTGGGCCAAACCATCACCAATTAAAAAGGAAGTCTCTTCTGAGTTCAATGATACCTCACACAAGACTCTACATTAGATGGGTCAGCATTTATGAAAGGGGGCATGGCATAAACATAGGGGGCAGGCTAAACCATCATCAATGAAGAAGGAAGTCTCTACTGAGTTCAATGATACCTCACACAAGACTCTACGTCATACGGTTTATTAGCTGTGAAAGGGGGCGTGGCCTAAGCATAGAGGGCGGGGCAAACCGTCACCAATAAAGAAGGAACTCTCTGCTGAGTTCAATGACACCTCGCACAATACTCTACCTTAAACGGTTCAAATGTTATGAAAGGGGCGTGGCCTGAGTAAGTGGGCGTGGTTAAAGTAGAGGGGGGCGGCTCAGTATCACATGCAGACCACACATTATAAGTTTCATGTAATTCGGATGAGGTTTGTCATATAAAGCGCATTTCCTGTTGCCAGCGGGGGGCGCTATGACCAAAAGTCAATTTTGCCCTGTAGGTGTCCTCAGACGGGGACCCTTGTCAATTGTGACAAATTTCGGGCAGATAAGACAACGTACACTCAAGTTACAACTATTTCTTTGTTCATCGCTAAACACTCAAAATGGCCACCACGCCACGCCAACACCGTCTGACGAAAAGTTTTTCTTTTAATAACTTTTCATCTTTAAGGTGTTGAGAAGATACAGACCAAGTTTGAAGTCCATCGGATGAAATCTTAAAGTAGAGGGGGCTGCTCAGTATCACATGCAGACCACACATTATAAGTTTCATGTAAATCGGATGATGTTTGTCATATAAAGCGCATTTCCTGTTGCCAGCGGGGGGCGCTATGACCAAAAGTCAATTTTGCCCTGTAGGTGTCCTCATGCGTGGACCCTTGTCAGCAAGCAGTTACAAAGGAGCCCAAGCTACCCACGCCAGTCGCCCCCCACGCATATACAGACGACCTTTAACAATTCTCTACAATAAACAATCTTCTTAACCCCCCTGACCACAGGAGACAGCAGAGAGAAATGAGAGCGTGACCGAGAGGGTGGAGGGTAGAGGCAGGTGTGGTGGTTCAAGGAGCAGGGGAGGTGGTCAAGTTGTTGCAAATGGCGTCATAGGTGCCGATTTATGTTTTCCTCCGTGGGTGCTTCGTGGGAAATTAAGTATCAATGCCACTGACATAACCAATCACGCTATGACAGACACTACTCTTAGCACCAACTGCAGTGTTTAATTGCACGGTATCGGCGCCGTGCATGGTGTTGATTTTGGATTGAAAAAGTGAGAGAAAAGAGTTGAATTTGTCCACTGTGAAGGTTGTAGAAACTTTGTCAGGTGGATTAAGAAGTTTGTTTATTGTAAATTACCAAAGGAGCACGGAAAAGTGAAAACCAAAACGTAACGGTAAGAGCCAAACATCAGTAAAGTGTGAGCTGCGAGGTCTGTGGTACATTTCCATTGCAAATATCCCATTAACATTGAGTAAAAGGGCCAAAACTCGTCTACGTTGATTATAGCGCCTCCTAATGGCCGATCTTCGCCAGATTTGGTAGAGGGCCTCCGAGCGGCATGCCGAACGAGCACCGCAAGTTTCGTGCTGATTGCATTTACTGTGGCAGAGATATTGCAATTGCAAATTTCCCATTTAAATGCATTGAGTTATTGGCCAAAACAAATAAACGTTGCTTATAGCGCCCCCTAAAGGCCGATCTTTGCCAAATTTGGTACAGAGCATCGTAGTGGGATGTTGAACAAAGATCTCAAGTTATTTGCTGATAACATTTAATTTGGCCGAGATATGATATGATATGTGTGTGGTAGCTAGCTAGGAAAATTTGTTCGGTCGTCAAATGTGCATACTTTAACGTAGCAAAATTCCTTGAGTAAGTTTTGTTCACATCTATCTGGAGATGTTATCTACCAGGTTTCGTGCTGATCTGTCGCACGGCCTAGGACAAGTTCGAAAAAGTTGGTTTTGCGTATTGTGCAATTTTGCGGGGAAAAAATTCAGCGGAAATGGGCGTGGCCTATATCATGTGATTCAGCTTGATTCAAGGACAACGTGGATGTAAGTCTTTGTAATGTGCGATGTACAATGTGGGAGTTAAAGGCAAAAAAACATTATAGCGCCACCTAGTGGTCCACATGTGTAATTTTTGGTAGGTGTGGTCCATGACCCATTGTCTATCTACCTTGTAAATTGAAAAATGTTCACGTTAGTCTAAGTAGTAAATTTAGACTTGGGTCCCATAGGCCACGCCCACTTTGACCCCTCAGTACCCCACTCTAGGGTTGGCCTCAGGAGTGTCCCTAGATGGTACCCATCAAATTTCGTAAAAATCGGATGAGCAGTTCATGAGATATAAACTGTTTGTACTTGTAGCGCCCCCTAGTGACCAATTTTCGTAAAACGCGTCAGCAACCTCCAGAGGTTCACACCAAACAAGAATCTAAAGTTTGGCGTTGATAGCATTTATTTTGGCCGACATATGGCAAAGATGGTATTTTCATAGTTATCTACACGAATATGTTTGTGCGTAATATGCGCAATTTTTATCCTTCTTGAAAATTCTTTTCATTAGCTTTTTGTCAGGTCAGTCTGGAGATGCTACGTGCCAAATTTCATGAAGATCAGTCTCACGGTCTAGGAGGATTTTAAAAAAGTAGTTTTTTGATAAATCGCAATTTTTCACAATAAACCTGTAGGCGGAAATGGGCGTGGCCTATATCACGTGATTCAGTTGGATCAAGGGAACGCGTGGATGTATGGTTTTTGAATGTACGTTGAACGGTATGGGAGTTATAGGGCCAAATGCCTTTTTTTCTGCTATAGCGCCACCTAGTGGTGGAAGTGGGTGAATTGTTGCGCCTGAGGTCTTTGCGGAGATTGGGACCAGTCCTGAAAATGGCAGCCCCCCACCATGTACGGTTTAGGCTGTAGTCGGAGTTTTAGGCGGGGAAGAAAAATAAAAATAATAAAAATCTTTAGAAAAACAATAGGGTACAGCCCTGCTGTACGAAGGGCATAGCTTTGCTGTTGCCCAGACAGACTCTGGCTTGGACCCCTAATAATTACTTCAGTTCTGATAGGGCCTTCGCCACTGCAGCTTTAATAATAATTATAAATAATAATAATTAAAGCTGCAAGCAGCGATTGAAGGGCCCTCGCGCCTCTGCGTGCGCCATGGTTACCGGCGGACGCCGCTCCTTGCGACCGTGCATTTGCGCGGCACTCAGACACTGCCAATCGTCACCAATGAAAAGGGAACTCCCCGTCGAGTTCAACGATACGTCACACAAGACTCTACGTTATACAGTTCATTAGCTTTGAAAAGGGGCGTGGCTAAATTATAGGGGGGCGGATCAAACCATCACCAATTAAAAATGAAGTCTCTGCTGAGTGCAATGATACCTC